>CM070033.1:35776643-35792922 GCA_036250615.1 Ptychadena robeensis | reverse complement strand
GTAGCAGCTGCAGCGCTGGACGAGGTGCTGCCGTCCCGCACGCTAGGGTGGTTAAATATTGTGGGACATTTTTCCTTATGGGCTTTGTCTAGTATGGCTGGAAGGAAAGTTTCACTGGGAATATTTCTCATTTCATTGTCTAGCTATAGGAAAGTCTTGGCAGTGGCTGTCTAAAGAACAAATGGTGATGGTCTGGAAAGTATAGGTGGCCATACACGGTTCGACATTTCCATTCAATCGACTTAAAAGGATAGTTTTTTTTAATCGTACAAATATCTCACAGGTTTTCTAGGTATTTCAATCAATTTGATTACGGTCATATTTAGAATCAGAATTATGATCGTAGTTGGAATCAAAATTACGATTGTATTTAGAATGATAATTAGAATCGTATTTGTAATCCAAAATACAATCCTATTTACAATCGTACTACGCATGGGCTCCATAGTACGACACCTGTATAGCTAGCTCAACACAAATATCTGTTCATCTCAAATGATTATTGCGGTTATAGCTCCTGGGCAACTGGTAGTGCCTTGGAGCAAATTATCCTAGCCTTAAATGTCTAAGGATAGTGTCCTCAGTAGCCAAAACAGTGAACAATTAAGCAGGGAAAACACGGCTCGATACTGGAGTCGCTCGAGGTTCCCTGCAGCAGCGTGATGATATCAACATGATATTGGCTGTGTCTCCAGCTCAGCTGATGCTTTGCATGGAGACCCGCGGTCCCCATGCAAAGCAATGGACATCGACCCTGATTTACGGTTACGTCCAACATCCCTGTTTTTGATTGGGATTGATTGGTCCCGCTCGAAAACAGGGATGGCCGCATATGATATGAGCCACATAGATGGCCGTGATCACACTGTGATCTTTTTTTTGGCATTGTACAAATATGTGGGGGGATTTGTAAATTAAAAAGTCTGTTTAGAAGCCACGTTACCTACAATTTCATAACAATTATCTTAAAAAAATAGCTTTAGCAAAATAAAATAAACATTAAATTCCTTGTTGTTCACTTTACTTGGGATTTTAGAGCAGCAGCCCTAATCATTTTGATACATTCATTCCCTGGCTCTATCTTTTTATTCTTACCACCTTTTATAAATGCATATACCAGAAAAAGCGGTAAGAACGAAAAGATAGAGGCAGACAAGAAATGCCTGCTGTGCCTGCTCCGTATCCCTCTCAATCATGAGCAATTCTCAATAGAATGCATATATACAGGAATCTGGGAGAAGCTGTCTTTCCAAAAAAGCTCTTTTGTCTGAATTCAACTTTCATAAGAAAATGTTATATTGTTGAATCTTTGATGAATACATGAAATCCTTAAAATGTACGTTCTGTGCACCCATCTAGTGAAACTCATCTCTGCGTGAGCCAATGAACACTAATAATGTACCTCAAATCTTTGTTGTCAAAACTTCTGAACTAGGCCCAGGCAATGAAGAAATAAGTATGACTGTTTGGGCAAATGTATTTACAGTTTTTGACCCACCAATATCTAGATGGGATGTGTAAAACATTGGCAATGCTGGCTGGGGCCAAGACAAGTTGCAGGTTACAGGCACAGAAAAAATTATAACCAGGGCCGTTTTTCCTGCTATGCGGAATATACACGCGCATAGGGTCTCAGTTGATCCCCTCCCTCGCACACATATCCATGGCCAACCTCCTAGATCGGAACAGCGCTAGCTGCCCAGTGTTGGGGGGGTTAAATGGAGGTCGTGTGTGTGTGGAGGGGGAAGGAGAAGAGGTAGCAGGAGCAGTGTCTTCTTTCTTTTACAATATCGTCCACCCTGGGCAAAAACTTGCATAGGGCCCCCAAAAGGCTAGAAACGGCCCTGAAAATAACACATATCACTAGTTAGGGGATTTAGAAGTATTTTCCTTTAACACAACAAAATAAAATCTACATTCTAATATTTAATTCTCTGTTGGTGGTTCATTTAGCGTTCATGAATTATTAAATTATGTTTTTTGCGGTCATAAGACACAATTGAGCACTATGATAATTCTACAATTCTCAAACATTCCTGCTGAGCATAAATGTCACTGGCAAAACAACATGGAGCATTCCAGCCCATTTGGAGATGCATTGCACAGCTTTGTTCTTTGTTCTTTCGTCTTGTTTATGGTGCCGACAATTATAAGTTGATATGAAGACACAATGGAGTCCCAAAGGCAGAATACCAGCAGGCGTGTTCACATCTGCAGTCTAGTAACAGGCCGGAAAACAGCGGCCTTCTGCTGAACAGCGGTAGTTTCACTGAACAATATGATCTTATTAAATAGGGTGATGCTGCATAATCAGTCATTCTGTATGAGCACAGGGCAGCAAACGTCTGAGATGAAAGTCATTGGGTAATACAGCAGTGGAACTAAGCTTGGAAATAAACTTGTAGCCAAACCATACTTGTCAAGTTTTCCCTACTATAAAAAGGGAAAACTTACAGGAAGTGACATCGCGGAATGTCACTTCCGGTATTTGGACTTTCGCGTTCCAAATACCGAAAATGACACTCCTCACTGTACCTTCCAGCATCGGTAAGTGTAATGTCCCCTCCCTCCTATTTGCTGGCTGGCTTACTTAGGAGGAAGGAAGAGTAAATGTGCTCATACATGCTTAGATATGGGCTAGATCGATGTCTGCTTTGTGTGCCTAGCGCGCTCACAGACATCTATCTGGCGCATATCAAATGCGACCATGCCTGTTTTCAAACGGGATGAATCAATCCTACTCGAAAACAGGGATATCAGACATGACTGTAAATCATGGTCGATGTCCATTGTTTTGGATTGGGACAGTGGGTCTCCATCCAAAGCATCGGCTGAGCTTGATGACGCAGCTTTCATGGCACTGGGCTGGAGCTTTCTCGAACGGCTCGAATATCGAGCCATGTATGTCCAGCTTCACTCTCCTAACTTCCCACCCCACACATCATCTGCACAAGCAGGGTGGGAACTTATGAGGGAGAATAACACCTCCTCCCTTCTAGGTTAGCAGGATTCCAAACAATCCCTTGAAGCAGATGTGTGTGTGTATATATATATATATATATATATATATATATACTATTGTATAAAATGACACATTTACTTACCTTTAAATAGTGTCTAAGCACTCCACTGCTATCATTTGACAGTTGCCATATTTATCTGCTAGTCTTCTGGGGGTTTATTCAGTGCAATACCATAAAGGCCACTTGGAGCGCCTTATAATGGTTTTCAATAGGCAGCATAATTACATATTTTCCTTGCTGTTACTACCCTGATGTTGTGCTGCGGCTCAGAGAAGGCAACAAGGGACATTCTGATATTAACTCATTACAGGTACATTTTAATGTTTTTTAGCTTTTTTGTTTTTTTAGCTGCATTCTGCCCTATTATTAGCAATTGTATTCCGCAAATGTTGTTAGAAGGCGTTCTTTCTTTTTTTTTGCATTGTGCACAAGAAAATTTAGATCCTATGCTATGTACTTTTTCATTATTTATTCCACTTTTGTTTTCAGATCAAGTTAAGCTAAACACAGTTGCATCAGAAAGCCCTTATTCCTGCACTTGTTCTGGCAAATGGCCCTTTAAATGATCATCATCTCCTCAGCCTCATCTGTATAGACAGAAATAGGACATCTGTTTTAATCAATTAAGTAGATTTTACTTTGTATTCACTATGGAAGAATCTCTTATAATGAATGTTCAATTCACATCCCATTTGTAGAAGGCATTTTTGACTTGGCAGAACAGCATGAACATTTATCACTTTGTCTTGATTAGGAATAAGAAGAAGAAAGGCTTCTCTATCAGCCCTCGGACACAACATTATGTCTCATAAACAGGCAATCACCGAATCCCAGTTCATACAGCGCAGCCTTTCTGAAAGAAAAATATCAATTCATTTGGATTTCATTAGGTGCCTATGCCTCCAGATTGTTCAATAAAGGAAACCGTATCTGCAAAGATTCTCATTTATACTGTATATAATTTACCAGACACAAACTGGGGAATATAAGGGGAAAACTGTAACTATATGGAAAAGTTAAATTTAAAGTGCAATTCAACCAAAACTTCATTTTGGAGTGGTAAACCTCCATCATGTTTATTTCGGTGTTTTAACATGGCCTCATCTGAAGGCAATAACAAGTGTGTCCATTGAGGACTTGTTGCCCCCTTTACCAGACTGTCCAGGCTACTTGCCTAGATGGGCCTGGTGTGGCCGGGGGGTAGGAAATGCATGTTTGCCACTTCTCTATCTCTCTGTTTAGTCTTCACATAAAACATTAAGTCCAAGCTGTAGAAAAAGTTATTCTTGCAGGGAAATTCATTTTCAAATAGGAGATAAAATAATTACCTTTTTAGTTATTGCTCCGAACCTATTACACTCCTCTGCTCTCCAACTCCTTCAAAAGGTTTAGGCTTCTGGTTCCTCACAAACACAAGGGCAGATCTTCCCTTATGGTTGTCATGACACTGGGACAAAAAGGGAGATCTCCCCAACATGCATCCAACAGAAGGCCAACTTTAGCAAATACAATGTCTTCTCATTTAAAAATAACATCTAGACTTGGTAATTACTGTGTATACTCGAATATAAGCTGAATTTAAACCCAAAATGTGGTAAAAAAAAATTATATCCGGCTTATATTTGGGTCAAGAAATGAAAATTGTGTAGGTGGATTTTATGGATGATTTGCAAAGCCTCTGGACATGTAATCATCACCAAATTTGCTGGAGATGTAGAAAGGGTTGTGAGAACATTTGAAAAAAATTATTTGTCTAGCACATGTAGTTTTTGCACTATTTTGTGCAAAAACTTGATATGCTGGAGCAGTGATGGTGAACCTTTTAGAGACCGAGTGCCCATATATTATGAGATCAAGGTGTATGAGCAGCAACCAGCCAATCTTTCAAACAGTGAAGTAAGTCCACTTAAACTATTAATGAGTTAAATATTATCAGCATATTGGAGAGTTAGGATTAAGGATTCAAGTTTTTATAACACTTTGCGATTTGCGATTTCTCGAATAGCTAATATTCATGGAATATATTCGCAAATTGAATATTCGAGCTCAACACTATTTGGCAAAAAGCCAATAGAATTGAGTCTGTCTGTATTATTTCTATAACTCAACACAGCAAAGTCATATCTGTCTGGACTTGTAGGATTGAATGTGAATATATTAGGTGAAGCAGTACAATTCCTGCCAATGCATAATGCATACATATGAATGTACTGTTCTATTACATGACGCAATAGCCGACACTTAGAAAACAAGTTAAGAGAAACATATCAAGTCTTTTCAGAGGTCTCCTATCTAATCTTGCATCTACCCTACTAATACATATTCATATTCCTCTTCCATCCCAGTGCTGTCCATAAGCTTGGATGAGGGCACATGAAATTTCACATAAAACTCACATTACAAAAGTTATTTCAGTAGAAATGTCCTAGATTTCTAAAAACAAACAGCCTAATTATCTCACTGCAGCACATGATAATTGCCTTTTTAATTAGTTTAGGTGGCAGCCGTAACAAACAGCAATAAAAACAGGTCTAAGTTTATCACAGAGTCTTCTCGGTTTAGAGCCCTAACACATGCGGCACTACCCAGCATGCCATGCTAAATTTTCCCTTCACATACTGAGAGGCACTTAGCACATCTGATACACTCTCTGAATTTGGGAACCCACAAATGAGAACTCTGGAGACGTAGAATTCAGCTCTTGGAGGAAATGATTAAATAAACCGGAGATGAATTAACTCAATAATAAATGCTATAAATGTCATCTAAACTATTTTGAAAGGTGAGTTTTATTTCCCTGCTGAAAACAGGCTCTTAAGCAGAATTACAGTGTGAGAAGCTATAATGAAAGTCTATGTTCTAGTTTATATATACATACATACAATCCTCCATTTCTGTTAGGGTAATTTTTTTAAGTTTTATCAGAACAAATAACAATCATAAAAGCACACACACAAAAAAAGAATGGACCTGCTATAATATTCAAAATTGTGTAAATAAAAGTGGTGCAGGACAAGAAAGATTTAAAGGGTATTAAAACTGTTTTATTAAAACAGTAGGATAGGTACCTGCACCATAGATTTGGGAAATATCGACCACAGGTCAATAGCTTTTAAAGAAAATGTGAGTTTTTTTTTTTTATTTGTTAGTAAAAGGCTTGTGTTCACTATGTTTTTTGGCACAGAAACACTGCATTCTATTCATTTGATCTACATGCATTGTAGATACAAGCCCATAGGCTGCTCATAGTCTTTACTATGCGCTGTATTTTGCATTGAGTGACGCATCCATAAACGCGCCTTGTCTGTGACACATATTTTCAATGCAACATTGTTGACGTGCCAGTGAATACTAACCCATTGCATTAATAGGATGTGTTATTTCCAACCCCCAAAAAAACACAGTGGACACATGCCCAAAGAAAACCTGAAAAAGGGGCTGACAATACTGCTGCACTTTGCAGCCACAATGCCAAGCATACGGAGAACACATTTTATGTAAACTTATAATACACATTCTGCTATGTAAAGAACAAAGTATTTCCTAAGAATATTTCCATCATTCAGATCTAGGATGTCATATTTTTGTATTCCCTTAATTTTTGGGGCAGTGTATTTATAAAAGTAATATCACTTACTATATTTTCGGACTATAAGACACACTTTTTTACCATTAAAATCAAGGGGAAAGCATCTTATGGTGCGAATATGTAAAAAAAAATATATTGTTTTGTCCCAATCATCCTAAGTGCAATAGCTATTCATCCCAGTAGGCAGTGTTCCTTTTCCAGCCAACAAAAAAAAAACACTTATCTGCATTAGCACTAGCAGTACCCATTCTTTGAACACAATGACCAACTTGTGGAGAGATACATTTTACTATTAGATAGCATTTAGATAGCAATATTTACATTAACATTCTGCATTGCAATAAATACATTTTGTAACAAAGACTCATATCCATTTGTAAATAGGTGCTCATGGGTAAGTTGTTCCGTGCCAGATTGTAAAATGTGTCTCTTCATAAATTGGTCAGTGTGTTTAGAGAATGGGTTCTGCTAGTGTATAAACACATGCTAAAGTTTCAGCCCTGCAGCCAAGAATATAGAGTGAATACTGCATGGTCCAGTCCTGCCTACTTTCCTGGAACATTCTGTATATTCACTTTATATCTGAATGGCTGTGTTTATGTTTTTTCCTCTCCAAAACTTTGGTGGGTCGCATAGTCCGATAAATGCAGTAATTTGAGTTAAGCAATTGCCTATTGCTGTTATTGCTATGTCTATATTACAGCTAAGAACAACTTTTAAAGTTTATCTCACTCACATTTATTAGAGATTCACATGAAACTTTTTGATATATTTCTTTAATTATGAGATGCTAACTTTGCACTGTATTCTAAACTCATAATTAAATGACGACATGAAGAAAGTTTATAATGAAACAAGAATCAGTAGACCCACTTTCATCCTTTACAAATTCAGATATATCTGCTTTGTGTCTGTGGTATCCAAAGATCTAAACCATATAGCAAATGAGGGTAGGAACAGTCAAATCCTTATAAACGTTAAGGGTTAACGTGAATAGGGCTTTCACAGTAGCAATGAGTTTATTTAAACAACTTCATTGATAGAATTAACCTGCCAATGACCTTGAGGGCCAACCATGCCATGCATAGGTGAGATTGTATTTGAATGGGGTGCCGGAAAGGAAAGAAGGATCTATTATATTGTAGTTAGCATAATAAAGAGATTGGCCACATTATTGTGCTCTGCCTTTTGTTTTCCTGATGGGCATGTTTTCATCACACTTTGTGAAGAAAGGAAATAAGATCTCGGGGAGAATTAATTTAATGGGCTGACTATTAATGTTGTCACTGTTGTTAGTACATCCACAAAAGCAAATCTAAAAACAATCATGGTAAATAATGGAAATAGAAGAATAGATTACCACACTGAGAATGTTTCCATTCAGTGAATTACAGGGGCCATTCACCAAGGATTGTGTTACCTATTATGCAGTACTCCAGCAGGGTATCATACCAGCAGTGAAGTTCTGTTTGAGCGTTAGATGTTATTGTTATAATAAATGTGTTACAAGTGTCAATCAATAAAAGCTCAGACTAAAAAAGAATTTAGATTCTTTCATGTATCATTCTTTCCTTCTAGAATCCAATACAGTTCTCAGCAGAATCGCAAGCCAAGCCTTTGAAGAGTCATATGATATTTTATAATGGTAGATGCTCATGCTGACCAGACATTGTACTGTATGCAGGAAATAACTGCTTTTTATGTCTTTTTTGGGGGAGTTTCAGGGAAATGGTCAATGTCAATGTTACTATAACCTTTAATTAGGTAGAGTGTTACTTTTGCACATAGAGAAACAATACAGCCCTTAAGGCTACTATGGTGCCAACAGAAGGGGGTCCATACTATATTTGAAAGGGTTTGTAAAAAATGTATCAAATGCTATATCCATCTGTTCACTCCTGGTTGAATTGCCCAATCTCCTCACCGATAACAACCCCCCCCCCCCCCAGAGGGAAGGCCACAGTGAGAAATAAGCCGAGACATAAGCGGCATGGTATTGCTGAGGTAGAGAACTGTACAGGCACTCTGCTTCTTCTCCTCACCAATACCACAAACACCCCGCCCCCATTGGCAGACCAGAGTGATTGCCTTCACCAGTTATCTCCCTGAACTGTACAGGCCCTCTGCTTGTGTCAATGAAGGAGGGAGCCGAAATTATCGGAGGGACCGCGGGGCACATGCATATTGCACATAGCAATATAAACACCCCTGCTAATATGAACTATGCATCTTTCAAAACAGTGAGCCTGTACATACTTAGTGAAAGAAAATGATGCTTCTTTTTTATCCCCCATAGCCCAGTTATGACCTATGGTTGCCTTTGGTATCATATATAAATATAGTCTTAATAAGTTTCAATAAATATAGTCTCAATAAGTTTCAATAAGATTCAATAAGTCTCACCAGCACCCCAAGGTCCCTGTATGTGTACGCTGGACATTGTTGGACATTGAAGGGGGAAGTTGACCTCAGCTGTGGAATATTGGCTGAATTTTAACACATCCAGCAAGCGATTTCATGTGTGACAACATATAAGGAGGTGTCACACCTCAAGCGCCCATTGTGTCAGAACAAAGACAACAGAGACTTGAACAAATTGATTGAGGGCTATAAAATGCCATGAAGTTAGCCCTGCCATAGCCCATTGCAATCAGTGGTTGCCTGTGCACTGCACTAAAATTCCTCCACTCTGTGCAGTATGGCCCTAGCCTTACTCACAGGACATATAATCAATTCGTATAACATAACTAGAAAATTGGTAATTACAGATTTATATTCTTTACACCTTAACAAAGTCTTCACTTATGCGGATTTGTCATAATAACACTGTACATTAAATGGTCCTACATGAGCAAATTACGGTATTAATACATCATTACACTCATTCTAAATGTCGCTTTTCCTAAAGTTTAGATATACTTCAGAAAAAATAAGCTTTCTCTTATAATGGATATTTTGTGTGAATAATGAGGTAGGAACATATTAAGTATTTTTGATAAGCTTTAAATGAGTTCTGTTTAATGACCTTTTTTTTTTCTTAAAGAAGTGTACAGCAAGTCAATGATGTGCTCCCCTGAGTGTATTCCAAGGTACAGGGGGTGCAGACTTTAACTCAATTACAAGGGATAAAGAGCCAGCTCTGTGCACAAGGTTGCTTTTGAACTATTAATCTCTTTTATCTGTTGCAGTGTTCTAGCTGTGCAGATTATATTTATTCTGGCAGTTTAGTAGCTTTCATATCTGAAGGAGGCACAGATCTGAACAGTAGCCATGGAAAGTTATAAAGTGATTGTACTGTACCGGCACCAGCAAGGTGAACCACATCCAGCAACGTAATCATTCTGTAAAATGAGGACTGTAATATTACCGTAGTTTCTTTTTTTTAAGGAAAATACAAAAAAACACTACATGGAATAAACAAAACTACTGTAAGTATACCCAAAACATACAGAAACAGGACTCCCTGAGCGACACATATCTACACACCTCCAAGTATGTGTGCCAACACCCCTTTCAATATATTTAGAACTAAATAAACTCACAAAAAGGGGAGGGGGCCTCCGAAGGGATGGGGGCCTCCGAACGGCACACTACAACTCTACAATTATTCCAGTTACAACGGGGTCTTTATTATTGATAACCATACAATAAATATACTAAAAGCTGAAATTTCCTTACATAGTAACAGGCGGGTCAGACTTTAAAAAAAGTCCGCCGCCCGTGGGCAGATTCAAATTCCCCGCCTGACGTCACTTCCGGGTTAACGAGCCGGCTTTTCACTGAAAGACCGGGTTCTCTACCCGGTCTTCAGTGAAAAGATTCTTCCTGCGGCGGGATCTCGCTGCTCCTGGAAGAATAAAGAGATCCTTCTCGCCGGCGAACATGGCGGGACGAACACCTGTACTGCTCGCTGGCGAGAAGGAGGGCGAACATGCATCATTATAAATCATAATATATACACTACAAAGAAAACATATCCCCCATATAATTTGGATGTATATTGTCACCGTTCACCAAGAATGGCAACAGTCTTAAAGTTTGTGGGTCCCTAATGTTCCATTGGATCCACAAATTGTCAAGTCCAGAGTCTCTCAACGCATTTCTCCCCTATTCTACAGGGCTTCCTCAGGAGAGCATATTGATTTGATTCACAAATACACCATCTGTGTGGTTGTTTGGTGTTTGTACCTTGGGGGGAACCCCCGGACGCCCCACTGACATCGATTTGTCTCGCTGATCGCTAGATCCCACTGTTTCAGGGATAAATGGTTTTATCTCAGTCTTTCCCACATATAAGGGGGCAGACCATTCTGACAACCTTTAGGTAGAGGTGAGGGTGGAAGGAAGGAGGAAGCAAAGGGGGAGGGGAGAGGAAGCCTGAACAATGTTCTGCTATTCCCCTCAAGAATTTCTATACTTCTACCCCTAGCACCTTTTACTTTGACTTTACCTTTCACCCTTCCATAACCACCACCTTCCAGAAAAACACGGGACACAAAGTTAATTTTTTTAGTGTTCAATAAGTATAATAGAGAGTTTCTTCTTTGGTAGATTTTTACTAAATTCACTCTGTTTATTTGGGATATTAAAGTCAGTAGTGGTTGAGGTTACCAGATAACCAGAAAACTTGCAGAAATATTACAGAAAATTGCATTTTTCCGGGTGGAGTGGCCGACATCCCAAATATAACTATATAGAGAGACTGTAGTTGGTGTCATAGACATCCGACAGCAGCAGGGATTCCCCCTGAGCAGGTCAGGGGCGAGGGGACTTTAATGGCCACCAATCTCCAAAGAAAGGAGAAAATAAGTAGAAGAGTGAGGTATATATAAAATAACATATTTGTAAGTTTATTATGTGGTCATAAAACATAAAGCATGGCAAGGCTGAGTTGGCATACATTAATACATCACACAGGTACAGTAGGTAGTAAAAATTAAATAAATAAATATGTAAGTCAAGATTGTACAAAATGCCAGGATATGGGACCCATCTGAGCGGGGTCCACTTCACCCCAACGCCATGCTTTATGTTTTATGACCACATAATAAACTTACAAATATGTTATTTCATATATACCTCACTCTTCTACTTATTTTCTCCTTTCTTTGGAGATTGGTGGCCATTAAAGTCCCCTCGCCCCTGACCTGCTCAGGGGGAATCCCTGCTGCTGTTGGATGTCTATGACACCAACTACAGTCTCTCTATATAAAACTTGCAGAAATAAATGAATGTTTTACGGACATGGGAGCAATAAGTAACATTTTTGAAGACAATCAAGCATTGGATAATAAGTGGTTGGTTTGCAATAAACAGAGCCGCCAACTTTTCATGTAGAGACTCGGTATGGAGATGAATGTTTGCCTCGTATAATAAAATACCCTGTCTGATAGAATTTTGTACTATAAATTCTAAGGAATGACATGAAAACGCATCATTTGACAGACAGGGGGCAGTACAGCACAGTTAGACAGATACTAATCCCCCATTTTAGCGGTAATACACAGAGGTCAACCAACCATTAAAATTCTGCCTGTCTCGATTTTCTGACTTATCAAATGAAACTAAATGAGCATTACAATGTCATTAGCTGTTGTTGGAATGACTGCATATTCTGAAATTTGCTATGCAATGAACATAGAAAAGCAGCCAGGAGCAAAAACCTTTGACTAATAGAAAGCGCTACACCAAATATCTCATACAGAAAGAAATGAATGACTGTGAAATACTTTAGATGAACCAGATTATTAAAGTATTATCTGTGATTGGAAGCACTGTGTGTGAAATACTGATAATTGATGGAACACAGATTATTGGGTTAAAGACAAGTATCCATTGTGCCATCTTTACATGTATTTATCCAATAAGAACTAAACAAAAGCTTTTCTGTGAAAGTCATTTCTAAAGCTGGCAAAGAAAGTTAAATTTGGGTCTCACAGCGATTAATCTGCCCAAAATTTGTCCGCAAATCTAACATGCCCACCTTAAATTGGGCCAGAAATTGGCCCAGAAATCAATTGACCAAATAACAGAAATGTCAGTAATTTTTAGGTAGATCTCATTACTTTTGATAGGCACCAGCGTCCCTAAAAAGAGTGTTCAGCCAATTCCCATCACGTGCGGTCGATCTGCCGAGAACTGGGCATGAGATCTAAATGTCTATGGGCAGCTAAACTATAAAGCCTATTAAAAAAAGTTTATATAATACCTTGTAAAACAATATGGATCCATTTGACAATCCCAGATACCATATATTGTAAGGATTTTGTGTTGTGAAAAATCTAACTCTACCTAGCAATATGAATTATGGCTTTCTAAAACCCAGCACACATAGAACATAAGGCTGGATATTACCATTATACTTACCTTTATCCAGTAGTTCCCCAACTTTCCCTGCAGGGTAATGATTTTCACATTATCGAACCCCCACCCATTCAACTACAGTTCCAGATTGAGGACCATTTCACACATATGCAGTATTGCGTATTAGTACTTACGAGCCACTTTATTTGAAATACAACCCCTACAACTTTATTTGATTTTCACACCAATCATATAGAACAATCCTTAATGAGCATAGTGACATACACACTGCACTCACGCATAGACATGAATCATTCACATAGAGACAAATACACACACAGACACAAAGAAACACACACATTACATGCCCTCTACTTTCTGTCTGCAGCTATTTCCTCCATGGTTGGCTTGTCCTTCCCTCAGCCCCATAGCTGCACAGCCCCCCATCCCCCTTGGGACCTTCTGCCTTAATCCTGGGCTATGGGCTTCCCTGATCACAAAATAGGGTCTTTAGGGGCTTCTAATGTGCTTGCGTACATTTTTTGATATGTATATATTATGCAGTTTTATTTTATGCTACAAATAATATCCAAATGAATCCTTGCAATTGCCTGCAGATATGCAATTTACCATTCGCCATATAATCAGTTCTTTCATCATTATATGTAATGGATATATTCTTCAAAGAGATTTTGAATTCAATATAATGGTTAAGATTTTTTTTTTAAACAAACATGCATGTGTGATCAGTTTTTATCCCTCCCAAATATATAACACTCTATGAATACATTTTTTGAAGGATTAAATGTTTGTTGATCAAAGATATCAGATAGTGTATGAGTTTCAAAGGATATAGTTATGTGTGCCCTCACTTTATTTATTGCTCTATACAGTTGTTTGTCCCAGGGTCGTAGTTAGGATAAGTTAGAATGCCAACCATGGTGTAGGGTAGTGGTTCCAAACTGGGGGGCGGGCCCTTGGGGGGCGTGAAGGTATTCCGGGGGGGGAGGGTGCGGGCCCTTATTCTGAACCTGTGCCTTAATGGGGAGGGGGGCTCGAAAATGTTCCTATATCGAAAAGAGGGGCCCTGCAAGGAAAGTTTGGGAACCACTGGTGTGGGGACACCCAGGAGGCGGGCACAGCATGATGATACAGCTATCTGTCTGAACTTAGCCTTAAGAAATATATTTAGCAGAGATTTCCTTATGTGAGTATATGCCACATGAGGAGGGTGCCAAATGCCATTGTATTGGATACAGTGATAACTGTATCCAATACAATTCAAAGTAAAACAAAACACATTTCCAATTGTAATAAAAATGTTATTATAAACAAACATAAATACTGTTTTGAAATCATTCATACCAAATTATTTAAGAGATTTTATTATTCAAATTATACATTTTATATTTTTTTAATGTACTTTTTTTTATAATAATTGTGTGTTTCAAACATTATTATATTCAGGATGTCTACAAGACTATAATACAATTTTTTTTTCCATTAGTCTATTAGACACTAATTAGAGTCTATGGTGCGCTTTTGGTACAGAAATCTGGACCTTGCAAGAGCGCTAGGGAGGTTAAAAAGGAAAAAAAAAGGGATAAGGCTTCTAGTTTCAACATTCAATCGTTTCAACGATATTCCCACCACATTAAGGCTAGGTTTCTACGGTGTTGAGGGCTGCGTTGCAGCCCATTTATACACATGCCTATCACATCACCTGTTTGCACAGCTTTCAGCTGGTCTTCTGGTGGAGAAGTTAACGTAGTGCACTATGTAGTGCACTATGACAACAGGAAAACAGGCTGTGCAGTAGGCATGTATATAGTATATGGGCCCTCAATGTCGTGGAAACCTAGCCTAAGACTCTACAAAAAGAACATTGACAGGGAATTTAACAATTCCACATTATATACAAAAAGCTTATTACCATCCATGTGAGCTTGCCCTTTTATAATCCTGCTTTTAAGTTCACTTTATAAATAGTACCAGTGCTAGGTAAAATGGGGATTTTACTGCACCAACAGCCTAAGGGCTTATCCCTATATGAGCGATCACCCACGGCACGATTAAAAATGTGGGGGATAGCTGCCATGTATTTAATGGGGGTCATCCCTACATCCGCGATAGGCCATGGAGCTGCCCGTGATCTGAAACACAGGTCACCACTTGTCATATCAACCGTGCCCATTCACGAAAAGGGGTGGGGCAAGATGTGAACCAACAAGTTTGTAAACACTGTTCAACTGCTATTACTTTGGATGGGGACTAAGGGTCTCCATCCAAAGTATCAAACGGGATCGATTGTACAAACTGGTGCACATCAATTCTCCGTCCAATCGACGAAGCTAGAGCGCGGCGTGGTGACATCGTCATGCAGCGCTGGGAGATTCATGGATTGAAGGAAAATTGACCTGTGTATGCCCACCTTAAGGGCCCTTATCTGTGGGTATATCTGTGTAGGGAGTTAACACACAAGTTACAAGTGTAAAATTATGCTCTGTCCTTAACCGTTAAGGGATTTTCAAATGCATTTGACGAGGCATGCACCATATTAAATGCAGATTTTAACCCTGGAAAAAACTTTGTGAGTGAAATTAACCATTCCATACACTGTTGAAAAAATGTTTTAGCTTTAGATACATTTTACATATTCTTACTGATGTGGGTATTCTCTGAAGCCGAATTTAGCAATGCAGAGCGACCAATTCAGATGCCAACTGTGCTTAGTGAAGTTCTCCGCTCTCATCTTTGCCTTGTGACAGGTCTGTGCTCATCCCAGACATATAAAGAGCAATGAGTCCCTGACAATGCTGTCATTTCACAAGAACAGGGTGTAAAACTCGCCAGTCATCATTGGCTGACAAGTATTCCACAATGAGCTGCAATCTTCTCCATAGCTATGGGCCTGTGAGATGTGGAGAATCGAGCTATTCCTAAGCGGCAGGGTGATACCTTTATTATCTGCATACTAGCACCCTTATAGGACAGGCTAATGTAATAAAGAGAATTTAGAGCGGAAAGGTTAAAAAAATGGAAGGTCTACAACAAGGTGCAGAAGAGTAAAGCCCCCCATACACCACATACAATTACCATGCAATTTCTGTACAATCAACTTTTCTTCTACCAACTTCCAATTTCTACAACTTCCAATTACTATGCATTCTATCAGGGAGGTCACTATACTACATAGTTGTTGGTAGATCTGATGGAAATTGTATGGAGGAATCTAAAGGTGTATGGTGGCCTTAAGACCAGTTGAATAGACTCATGAATAAAGAGCCATTAACCCTTAATACAGTGGTTCCCAAACTGGAGGGCAGGTCCCCCTGAAAGGGCGCTAAGGTATTCCAGGGGGGTG
>CM070033.1:35747739-35776575 GCA_036250615.1 Ptychadena robeensis | reverse complement strand
GGGGCTCGATAATGTTCCTAAATAAAAAAGGGGGGCCCTGCAAAGAAAGTTTGGGAACCACTGCCTTTATAGATCCTTTTTATCATTTATGTAGCTTTGGAGTTGCTGCGTTTTCTTTTGCTGGTTTGTGACAGCTAAGAAACTTACAGCACTGTTACTGATGCCATTGCTGTCCATCATTTGTAATATAGTAATGGGGTATTTGGCATTGGCCAAAGTATTGCTCTAACACAAATAGTTTTTGCACAAATTAAGTTCAAAGTCAAGTCAAGATTTTGAAAATTGGAATATCGACTTTGACAGCAATTTTGGTGATGATACCATTTTCAGAGGCTTTGCAATTAGCTCCCAAAGTCAGCTAGTCAAAAAATGTGACCATCTCTACTGACTGTTGGACATACAGTTCAATTATACCATTTTTTTTACACCATTTAGATATCCCCCAGGGTTGTAGGCAGACATGTCAACTTTAATGTGCTACAATAAGGTAAAAATACAGGAAGTGACACCCCTGGTGACTTTTGCTGGTGACTACACAGATTCACACTGCAGATTCAATGCAAAAAAGCTTTAGGTGATGGTCAATGATTGTCCAATGTCTAAAAACCATGATACTTGGAATAATACAAAGCATATGTATATGCAGGGGTGCACATAAGTCCGCCAGTATGCAAATGGAGTGAAAAGCTGGCTATGCAGACCAATATTGCTGTTACTAAGCACCTTCACATAGCACTGCTGCCAGTGTTAGGGAGGCTGAATTTGGAACATGGAGTCTGTCAGCCAGAGGAGAGATTCCCCCTCATCCCCCCTCCCTCCTCGAGACGTGCTCACTAGAGGCTGTGGCCACAGTGGCTGAAACTGGTATTGCAGCTCAAACACATTTAAAACCTGTCCACCGAATTTTAATGTATCATGTATAAATGTATCATATATAAAAAAAACTGTTGCCAAAACTCTTTCAGTTTTAATTGTTAAATGTATACATTTTATGTCACTTGCACATGCCGCAGGGAAACTATGAATCACTATGAAAGGTTGCAGTAAAGGTTGTGAAATTGGGAATGTAAATGACTTACAAAAAGATTGGATTCTTAAGGTTGTTGGAGATCTGGGGGTTCAATGGATATGTCCGCGCGATGCTGCAATAAAGACGCCGCTTTCCACAGCTTCATGTCAGGGCCGCCGGCGTGCAGCTTAGATAACGCAGAGTGGACACTGTCCCATTCATTAGAATAGGAAGTGTCCTCTCTGCATCTTTTTCCTGCTGCTGATGTGTGTGGGAAAAAAGCATTGGACACAAGCCCAAGGGTAAAATTTGACAAGAGAAAAGCACTGTTGGAATGTTGACAGTTGGAATGTGACTATGAAGGAATGACATTTGGACTGCAGGTAGTCTCAGGGGTTAGTTACTAACACAGGAAATTTCAGGGTTGCACTACTGAGGTATGAGATCTGGGGGTTCAAACGTGTTGTACTGTGAGAGTTACAGGTGACCCAAAGCCAGCTGGTGACATGTGGATGGAGACAGCTAATCGGAGGATCAATCAGGAACAGGGAGATCCATCTGCAGTAGAACCATGCAGGAGGCTGACCCAGAGCACAGTGAGGGAGACAGTGAGGAAGAAGAACCCTTTTAAAACCGTGCTACATATGGGGTGAGTACCACACACCATCTCCTGGTACTCATCCTAGTAGCTCACTTAAAAAGTTATGTGGTTATATAAATAATACAAAATCACAAAAGACATACAAGTGTTCATGTCTTTACATACAATCTGGTATAAAACAGGTTCGAAGGCTGCAATCTACTTCTCAGAAGTTTATATTGCTGGGGAGTTTTTTTTCTGTTCTTTCATGACTTTTACACAGTGCATAAATCATAACGGGCAGTTAATCTTGCAGAGATCCTTTCTGCACAGAAGAATATGTCTAATAAATGAGCAGAGCTTATCCGTCTTCCTAAATGAAGAGCTGCATATTGTTTTATCTTCTGGAAAGAGCAAGGGTTGTGTGAGGTGCATTTACAGAGGCTAATACAGAAGCCCCAGGGGGCTAAAGACAGGGAAATAACTTCTGCTATATTGGTTGCTAAAAACAAATTATTTTCCTTGACACATCTTAGAATTCTCTAATATAAGAACTTTTTATACTGATAATAGTTTTATAAATGCAATTGCAAGTCTATTTTCCTAAGTTCTCATTTACCTAACCATGTTTTGTACAATTTTTCTATTAAAGAAAATGTAACCACCCAAACCTCAGTAATTTAATAAGTCCACTTTGCCCATCCCTGGTTAATTGTTCAAAATTATTTGGAGATTCCCTCCATGGGACTTTGAGTGGCAAGCGGACTTCCACACTTAGTCCACTTGCCACTCAAAGTCCCATGGAGGGAATCTCCAAATAATTTTGTACAATTTTTCTAGTTGTCATATTTTTAGACCATGAATAGCTGTTAGCATTCTATCTTGAGGCCTGAAACCTCCATGAATGTGTTACTGCCTAGGTGCCCAACCTGTGGCCCGGAAATATCGAACTGTGTATGGCTACTTGTCTTGTCTCCTGATTTTTATTTCAGGAATTCTGAAAAGCTTAATCCAAACCAGGCCTTGTCCTGTTCGACTACGTCTCAGACCTTTTGCACCATGTATGGGCACATATTCAACACAACAGGATCAGATAAGGCTCCGGCAACTGTTTAAAGGAATAATCAGAAAACACGTTCTTTGAAAGGGTTAGACTAATGGGCATGGTGATATCTTATAGAGACATTTGTGCATATACACAATTTCTAAATGAACCATCAATCTTTGTCTAGATAGGAGAACGCAAGCCGCACTGTTTTTTTATCTATTTTAGACATCCATTGTAATCTAAGGAAGGATTGCATGCTGTGTGTGGGGGCGCAGGGAGGAACAGGCTCACCTAATAATAAATGAGTACAGTTCTACTGCTCTACCATAGTTGTTGTATTCTGTGTGTGTGTGTTGTGTTTTTTTTTTTACATAACTGCATTTTTTATGTATTATTAAAGATAATTTTTATGTGTTATTTAAATATATCAAAAGTATGTGCAACAATCTTAGGTGTGCAGTCCTGGTAATTCAGTGAAAAGAAAGTACCCTACAGACAGATTGCTACTACCAGAACTGCAACATGCTGGATGGTTATGTTATGTCTGTGAAGGTGATTATTTTCCAGGTCATGGTAAATCTAGTTGTAGATACATTTGGCAGCAAAACCATCTTCAGTAGTGTTTAGAATGAATATTCATATTGCGAAGTTTTATTACAAATATCGGCACTTTATGAATTCACAAAGATTTCAAATATGGTGCTTTATCTTCATAATCTTGTATATTTGCAATTCTGGGGAAAGCACCTTGCATTGAGCACACAATATTTGAATGTACAAGTGAAGATATTCACAAAGAATTACTTCTGAGTCTTGTGGTATGTGATTGCACTGCAATTTCACATTCTGCCACTAGATGTCACCATGACAACACACATTACAATAAATGATATTGCACGTGCCGAAGCTTGAAAACTATAATGAAAGGTCTTGAATCTGCGAATCTACTTTAAATATTTGGAGAATAATTTGAGAAATGTTGCAAATTCGAATATTGTCTATGCTATGTTTAGTTGGTTTCTTTAACGTTACCAAACAATTCCAGTGGAATTTGACTACTGCCATCTATGATTCATGGTTACATTTGTTCAAGATGGCCATAGACCACAGGTGCTCAACCTGTGGCTATTTGGGCGCTTTTCAGTGGCCCCCCTCAGTCCACCACTTGCAGCCCCCAAAACCTAACTGTTAATGCATAGGGCATGTCCATAATTTCTTAGAGCATCCACCTCCAAAGTAATGGCTGGCACACAAAGGATGCCCGGCCGATTCTCTGCACGACTGGCCGTGCATGATGACTTCATCACAGTCGATCTGCAGCAGAATCTAAGAAGAATCTACACGTCTTTGGCCGGCTTTACACACACTACAAGTTACCCAAGACTCATGATTAAGTGACAGCTGTAGGTTACCATAGGGAGAGTTATGATACCTGAATATTACCTGAGGAGTGCTATGACAGCTGTATCAGAGATTGCCTTTTTCCATGACAGCTGATGATTGAGTGGAATCATTTCCCAATGGCCAGTATGATAACTCCATTTTACACTTCCCACATTGTGTGCAGGAGAAAAACTACACAAGATGCCCTCTGGTATTTGAATGAAAGGTGACATTTCCAGCAGCTATAGACTTGTCATAATACATCATATAAAAGCTGAGATATAGAGAAAAAGAGGTAAAGCTGAAACTGGTATAACCACAATGGACACTAGTATTGTCGTTCAAATCGGAAAGCAACATTAACTTTCTCCTTTTTAAACATATATTAACTCTTAATGGAGTAGGTCTTTAAAATGTAAACAACAACCACCTCACCCCCCTTAAAATGCAGCCACCTAGACAAAAAGTTACCTGCATTCCCACTACTGAAGTGCCCAAGTGCAGCACAGCCTTCAGTCCCAGGACCATTCTGCTCCCATTGCTGATGTGCACACCTAACATATTTATTAATATGGCTGTCGTCATACCCTTGTGATACTCTTGAGAATGTACCTGCCATAAGAATAAATACTGCAAGCAGAAGGCATAAGCTCTAAAAGCTAGGAACAGCCGGGACTGCAGACACAGACACACAATAAACAACTTAGAGCAGGTCTGCTATGTGGATGACACTGTTTCTGTATTTAAATCATAACATTACCGAAATTGTCCTAACCAGCATTTTCTTGATTCTGCAGAGAGAGGATTGTTGTTGTAGAACAGAAATATCAAACATGCCCCGAGTGACTGAAAATGATGCCGTCCTTTCCTACATTCCTAGTAAGTTAGTGGTTCACATCAGAAAATGTGGATTTAACTTTGAACTTAACTCAGGCAAAGCAGCATGTGCTAGTGCAATTTTGTTTGTCCTATGTTTCTAACAATTTGGGTGATGATACCGTTATTGGTATCAGCTAATTAATATTTTGTGACTATCTCTACTCATAAATACTGCAAATAATAGAAGCACTCACTTTTAAATAAAAAAATACAGGTCCAGCCAAAGCGTTACTGTCACCCTTTCAGCTTGGTTCAGTAATTGTCTGGCACAGTCTAATTTCGTTTGATATTCACACAATGAATGAAGCGGCATTCCTTGATTCAAGGAAATGAGAAAACAAAGTGTTATCACTGTTGTAAAGTCACACGCATTTGGTACAAGTAGAGTTGCCCCTTTATACCTTTACTAATAATAATACCAATGGAAAAGGTCCCAGATTTACCACCCAGGTTGTTAGAAACTCTTTTGAATAGTCAATTCAATGGATTGATTTGTATCTGTCGTAATTTCAAATGTATTTTCATTCAATATCGGCGATGGACGAACAAAAAAATCTAATGCTACATTTGATAAATGAGCAAACAATGTTTGGCAACGACATCGAACAAAAAATCTAATTGGCAGTTGATTGAAGAAAAAAACTAAACATGTAAAACCTCCTTAATACCAGATTTTGATAGTAGTGTAGATACCACAATATACATTAGGAGTGTGAATGTGTTTTGAAAACTTTTGATCACCCTGACGTCTGCACTGCCTTACATATCACCTTTTAATGGAGTCTGTCAGGCATCCATAGAGTTAACCATCTTGTTAGTTTGAAATATGCAAATGACTCTTTTAGATGTAACTGGAAAAAGTAATTTTAAGCTCTGGTAGGACAGATAGGATAATCACTGCAGGTGAATTTATCATCACAAAGGAGGAAGAAAAGTCGCCTTAGGAAGCCACTGAGCAGTCGCATGCAGACTTTCTTCATGTTGCCTGGATACAGCGATAGCTTTCACTGCAGTGGCACGTGTCACCGACAGCAAGTGGGGCTGTGTGACATTCCAGACTTAAGCTCCACATCTCAGAAGGCCAGGAGGCTTCATAAACACTTCATTCTTATCCCTGTAAATCACCGATTCACGTCAGCTCACCGGCACCGACAATTTCAAATGCGCTATGTAAAGAAGCTGATCTATCGATTCAAAACGTGAGCATTTACATATAACACGCTAACCCCGTCTGTCTCTCTCAGTCTATCTCCATTCTCCATCATCGCAAATGTAACATTGAACTGATTATCCATATAAATTTACAAAGGGAGCAGCAAAGATTTATTATATATATTTTGTAACTATTCCTATTTATTATCCAATTACGTGAAAAGAGAATTTCTGTTTACATTCAATATCCAGTCATGTTTAGATGAAACTGAAACTTGAATTTGCATTTTGTTGACCTGACTCGCAGCAGCCTACACTGATAGTACGTGAGCACAAAAAACACTTGAAACATAAAACCCCAAAAATCAAAACACTCTAGAAATGTAATGCACTTTAAGGTACTAGAACCTAAAGATTACCATGACAAGCAGGGTTTTGTGATGAATAACCCCCTACAGCTGAAGACTTGGAAGTTTTGGAGGTCATGGAAGTTTATTTATGTAGGGGCCAATGTAAAGCTCAATGAGAGTTGGGTAGATGGTTGGCAGTCATCAATAGTGCCCTTATCACCATGCAATAAGAATTCATTCTGCCAACATTCCCCGCCCCCCTCCTTCTGAGGGAGAGAAGTGGCCAGCTACAGACAGGCTGGGTCCTCAGTCCCGTCATCCCCAACGGAGCTGAGGAGACATACCTATACTTAAAGTATTAGACGGATCTAAGAATTACGCACATGTCAGTAATGACATCGATTTGGCAGGGATTTTGGCCCTTTAAGCTTTAGATTGCTACAAGGATTTTCGGCCGACAGTGGATTGTCCGAAAAATCAGGTGGAAATCTAAGCGTGTATGGGGGGGGGGGGGGGGGGGGCTTAACAAATGGCTATATATATTTAGCGTGTGCATTTTCTATAGACAGTTGGGTTTCAAAACAGTTTTATTAATAACCAGGTATTGTCAGAAAGCAAGTATAAATATGCTGTATCTCCATACAATTATAACTGTCCTCTTATAAGTCCTAGTTATAAACTCCTAGTGTATATGAAAACAAAATATGGAGGAGAGACCACATGAATAAAAAAAATGTGGTCAACCATGGCACGGACAGAATAGCTGTATTTATTAAGTAGATTACATTGCTACAGTTCGGTTAATGCACCTGACAGAGTAATATAGATTTGCGGCTTACATTAAGGATCAATGTTGCATAAATCTGGCATCTCCTACACCTCATTGATCCTTAGAAATAAATGAGCAGATTGGTCAGACATCTCCTACAAACAGACGTGGTATGCTTAAAGGTACTTTTAACAAATCTGTTTTCTGTGGAATCTTGGATTTTAATTAGCATTGGTAAATTGGGAAATGTTTTTTTGTAGCTGCTGCAGGAAATACAAAAACATAAAGATACTTAAAAATTGTACAAACACCTATAACACAATTATAAATTGGTGTAAAGCTGGAGGCAATTCCTGGATTCCAACCTGCTAAATATGAGGGCACTCTGTCATGTTGTTAAGTTAAAAGGGTGGATCCCTAGTTCTAGGAACATTTCTTGCTGTTCTAATAATACTGCTGCTTGATGGGAGACGTGGGACAATGGTATCCAGGTAAATGATCAGGGTGCCCAGCACATGGCTAGCATGGCTGGTGTCTGCTACAAGAAATCTAGATACTCAAAGTTAGAGAAACAAGCATCTAGCTTTTGCTGAAAGATAACAGTGGCAGCCTATAGATGTTTCGAAAGTGTAGCGCCATAAATATTTGTTCTTCAAAAGTTTAAATGTATTGCATTTCTCGCACCTTAAGAAGCACCCAAAGTAGAGAAAATTAAGGAAATAAAAAGTCAAAGACATATAAAGTGAATGTTTAAACAAAGTCTGCTGTCCTGGACCATGCAGTATTCACTATATTCATCCAGTCTGCTGGGCTGGACCATGCAGTATTCACTCTATATTCATCCAAACTGCTGTCCTGGACCATGCAGTATTCACTCTATATTCATCCAGTCTGCTGGGCTGGACCATGCAGTATTCACTCTATATTCATCCAGTCTGCTGGGCTGGACCATGCAGTATTCACTCTATATTTAATCCAGTCAAGGCAAATGGCCAGTATTCTACGAGGCAGGACTTTATTGCATTCCCTCCCGCCAAACCACAAGACCAGTGCCAGAAGGCAAGGCACAATAATATGAGAATATTGTTATACACTAGAGCAATTATCTGAACCTATAGTCACAGTTACGAAGAGTCACATTTTAAAAGCTGACACTTACGAATTCCTAGATTCCATGCCTGATCGATCACTTTACACATGGCAACTCCCCCTGATGTGTGCTGAATCGGATCAGAAAGACCAACATGTTGGTTCTCTGGCAGATCCGAATCTGGGACGTGATGGATTGGGCAAGGTGGGCTTCACGAGATTCCGGGACTATCAATTAGCGTGCACGCGCCCGGAATCGATCGTCCCGGAATCCCTTGGGAATCGGACCCGTGTATGGGGACCTTTACATTAGTACCCGGAACTACAATGCATTGCATTTGCAATATGCGCATGTTCAATTGCCAATTCGCTCAATGAAGGTAATAATGACTTGGTATAACGAATTCTTGAATTTGCTAATTTATTGAGAATATTAGGTGAAAAATTAAGAATATTTAGGAATACGAATATTGCTTATGCTGCTCATTACTGCAAATCACCCAGAAGCAGCTATTTAAATACAGGAGCCTTGCCTTCAGATGACCCCAAACATAAAAGTCTAAGGGGGTCAGATCGGGAGACCTTGGGAGCCACGCACAACCAATCCTTTTTCCAGGAAACTGTTCATCTAGGAATGCTTGGACCTGACACCCATAATGTGGTGGTGCACCATCTTGCTGGGAAAACTCAGGGAACGTGAAAGCTTCAGTGCATCAAGAGGGAAGCACATCATCATGTAGCAATTTCAAGGTCTACCGATCTGACCCCCTTAGACTTTTATCTTTGGGGTCATGTGAAGGCAATTGTCTATGCTGTGAAGATACAAGATGTGCAGCATCTGAATCTACAGATACTGGAAGTCTGTGCTAGCATTTCTCCTGCGGTGTTGCTATCAGTGTGTGAAAAGTGGGAGAAGAGGGTTGCATTGACAATCCAACACAATGGGCAGCACATTGAACACATTTTATAAGTGGACAGAAACTTGTAAATAACTCATGAAAGAATAAAGTTACGGTAAAACCAAGCACACCATTGTTTTCTTGTGAAATTCCCAATAAGTTTCATGTGTCACATGACCCTCTTCCTATTGAAAAAACAAAAGTTGGATTCAAAATGTCCGACTTCAAAATGGCCACCATGGTCACCACCCATGTTGAAAAGTTTCCCCCCTCACATATACTAATGTGCTACAAACAGGAAGTTAATATCACCAACCATTTCCATTTTATTAAGGTGTATCCAGAAATCGAGCTGTGTATGACCAGCTTTAGATAGACATACTACAATAGGGTGAAATAGCAAAGGCACAACATCTGGATTGAGGGGCATTTTAAAATTAATCTACACCCCTCTCAACTTGAAATCAAGAGATGACCCTATATTGAAGTCAACCAGGTAACAGTGGGATGGTCAGCTCATAATTAAACTGGCCTATATCTGACTATATATAATCATTGACAAGAAATTAAGCCGGTCAATGCCGCAACTGTACTGTTTGGATCGTATCAATCTTACTACAAATGTAGCTCCCATGTAAGAAGTGTTTTAGATTTGAAACAAAGCACATTTTCATGACCTACTGCATGTCACTGGCAATAAAATTAAGAAATAACCAATACAGGTTTGTATATTTTGGTACCTGTTTGTAATATGCTAATGCTATTTGTTTGAGCTGAACCCAGCTCGTCAAAACTTATATGTGGCCCTTTCCTCTGATCGACTCTGGCACCACCCCTTCTGCGCTATTGGTGACACCAAAGAAGTGGGGAGTGTGCCACACCTCTATGCTAATGGAGGGGCGTTGGTTTGCCAGCCCACATCGCTGACATCATCGATGATGCTGGAGATGTGTAGAGGGGAGGAGGGAGGGTGGGAAAAACAGAGTACTGTGTACTGGGCTGAGGGCTAGGGAGGTTAAGAATCATTTATAGTGGGGTGCGGTGTTATTCCTGGCATGTATCATTACAACTTCTTCATAAAGAGAAAAGGACATTCTGTATATTCCATTTCCTCTGTTATTTATATAGCAGCTTGATCTTTTTTCTTAATTGGTGACATTGATGGAAACTATTCATGTTTATTGCTATTATGCTTCATAAATGACTAACTGTGGTTTTGATTGGCTGTCAAGTATTTTTATAAGGGGGATTTTTTTTTTACTATTACTGTGTCACATAACAGTAAAACGTTTGATTCTGGGAAAAGTTAAAGTGACCCCAAATGACAGAAAAAGTAAAGATAAGCAAAGATATTTTGAGAAATAACCTTGTGTTGTATGATTTGGACTAGTCATGTGAATGGATTTTTTATGACATACAACAGCCAGCAGATTATTAGGACTTAGATGGTCGAACCCTGCTTAATTAGATTAGTTGAAAGTCTCTGACCCCTTGGTTGAAATTATTTTTGACTGCAGGATTTCGACCACTGCTGAAAAAAAACTGTGGCTATTTACATTTTGCATAGGGAATTTCAACTACAGTGAATATATTATGTAAGTCTCACCCTCCTCCTATACAAATAGGGGCTCATGGATAAGATGCCAGTGCCAGCTTGTAAAATGTTACTCTTCATTAGTGAGTCTATGGGTTCTGAGGAGACCTCTAAAGCTAATGTATAGACATTACACTGCTGTAACTAAGCCCTGCCTCCTGATTGACTGATGGCAAGTGCTCACTAGCGACACCATGGCTGAAATTGGTATTGCAGGAAGATTGAGTTTAGAGCTGTTTTACTGTTAAATGTATACAAGTTATGTCCCATGGATAACCGCAGGCAAACATGAATAAATATGAAAGGTTGCAGTTAGGGGTGTCAAACTGGGAATGTAAATTACTAATAAAAAAAAACTTCTAAGGGTGTTGGAGATCTGGGGGATTGATTAAAGAAAAAGTCAAAATCATCCTGTAGAATCAGAATTTTAATGTAAAAGTTGAAATATTAACTTAAAAATTCAACCTAAAATGTATTGACTGGGCAGCAGGTCAGAAAGTAAGGTAAATATAAATAAGACCCAATTAGAAATAAAGCACATTGGTTTCCAAATTCAACATTCTAAGATGAGAAAGAGGGACACACTGTAGCATAGTGCATGTATCCAAATGATTTTTGTTCTTGTGGCCATTTTAGAATGGTATAATGTAACACTATAGGGGTTTGATATACAGTGGCTTGCAAAAGTATTCAAGTATTGAACTTTTCCACATTTTGTCACATTACAGCACATGAAAGACCAATACAAAGTGGTGTTCACGTGAGAAGTGGAACGAAAATCATAAATGATCCCAAAGATTTTTTACAAATAAATAACTACAAAGTGGGGTGTGCGTAATTATTCAGCCCCTTTTTTTCTGAGTGCAGTCAGTTGCCCATAGACATTGCCTGATGAGTGCTAAATAGAGTGCACCTGTGCACCTCAGAGGTTGTCTAAGAGAATATTGGGAGCAACAACACCATGAAGTCCAAAGAACACACCAGACAGGTCAGGGATAACGTTATTGAGAAATGTAAGGCAGGCTTACGCTTCAACAAGATTTCCAAAGCCTTGGGATAGGTAATTATCCCGGAGTGTTCATATTAACCAGTGCTTTACAAAGAGTATCTTTATAGTCGTATCACTAGCTGTCTGCCAGAGGAGCTCACAATCTAATGTGCCTGCCATAGTCACAGTGTAAGTCATATGTCAAAGTCTTAGTAAGGCATTTTTTTTGGAGAAGCAAATTAATGCAAGTCTTTGGAGTGAGGGAGGAAACTGGAGTACCCAGAGGAAACTCATAAAGACATACAAACTCTTTGCAGATAGTGCCCAGACCCTATGTATGCGGGATCCTGCGGATACTCTATTTCTGCTAGTTCATTACTGTGTATGCGAGACCCTTTTAAATAACTCTGTACCTCTTGATTGCTGGTTGGCACAATGTGTTGGTTATTTCTGTGTGGGTAACATGTATGACTTTTTCTTTGTTTACTTCAATAAAAATTCAATAAAAAGATTTCCAAAAAAACAAAAATACTGCGGAACAATAGGACTTCCAAGTAACTATCATTTCTAGAAGAAGAAAATCTAACCTATGCATTTCTCCAGAATATTTTTTTTCACTGATTGTAAGTAACACCCAAAACTGTTTCACTGCTTGTGAAATCTGCATAACATCTGGATAGCATTAATTACTCTGAGAAACCTAAAATCCTCCTACAGAGTTCATGGCCTCCTCTATAATTGTTCTAATCCAGAGGACAGCTCTAAATGAAACTGCTGAACCAAAATATGATAGTAGCTTTGTTAATGACATACCTACTCATAATATCATGATCGTGTCATTAACAACTGCCAGTAGGGAGATGGATTACCCTTAATATCCTTTAACAACACACAAGATATTTAGAGGAGACAAATAGCTGGAACAAGATTTCCCAAGCTCTTCATAATGAACAAGCTCAGTGTTCTTATGGAAAAAGAAGAGAGATGACATACGATTATCTAAATTAGGAGTTATGCTTTGGGAAATTACTTATCGTAATTAAAATGATTGTCGGTCACAACCTGTCAGCATTGAAAGCACAATGGAAAGTATTTATGTCTATCTAGATATAGACTTCATCAGATAAAAGTTTAAAGAACAATGTAAATCTTAAAAAACACTTGTTAGCCACGATTTAGTGGTTCATAAGTTCTCATTGGCCTCTCCTCAAGCTGTGAATGAAATATTCTGTATAAATTTGAATAATCAGCAAATTTTATTGCAGAGCATAATAATCGAGCACAAATGGAAGACAGAATGTTATGCCAGTGTGATTTAGTGAAGAACACCCCTGCAGAAGTCCATACTGCTGATGACCTCTATTGAACTAATGCTTTTTAGCACAATCATATAATTTTTTTTAGAGGAGCAGGACAAATGTGATTCATTTTCTGTATTGATAAAACCTTACAAAGCTTTTAATATAATTATAACCAGGGTGGACACTAGTGATGGCCCGAACTGTTCGCCGGCGAACTATCCGCATGTTCGCGTTCGCGCATTTTCGCGAACATATGGCGAGTTCGACCCGCCCCCTATAAAATTATATATTGCACGGTTTTCCGATCAGCTGTGTGCCAACGTGTGGTTGCGCCGCACTGCCCAGTGCCCACCCATACTTTTGGTGGCCTTTGTTGACTAGCCCAGGGATTTTTTCACCCGATTTTTAGGTGTACAAGTATTATATTGCACGCTTTCGTCCGTACAGCCTTGTGCCAACTGTGTGTGTGTCCCACATGCCCATTGCCCACCCATACTTATCTGTGGCACTTTGTTACTAGCGCCGGGTATTTTTTCACCCTATTTTAGGGTACAATTATAGTGCACGGCTTTCGACCTGAACAGCTTTGTGCCATGTGTGTGCGCCCACCGCCCGTTGCCCCATATTATCTGTGGCACTTTGTTACTAGCCAGGGATTTTACCCTGATTTTAGGGTACAAATATATATTGCACGGCTTTCCGTCCCTTACAGCCTTGTGCCAACTGTGTGTGCGCAATGCAGTGCCCACCCCTACTTCCTGGTGGCACTTTGTTCTATCCCATGGATTTTTTCACCCTATTTTTGGTACAAATAATATTGCACGCTTTTTCCGTTCCTTACAGCCTGTGCCACTGTGTGTGCGCCCACTGCCATGCCCACCATACTTTCGGGTGGCACTTTGTTACTAGCCCAGGAGTGTTCACCCTATTTTAGATAAAAATATATATTTCACGCTTTCCATCCTTACAGTTTGTTGCCAACTGTGTGTGCGCCCACACGGCCCAGTGCCCCCCCATACTTTCTGTGCAATTTTACTAGCCCGGGATTTTTTTTTCACCTCATTGAGGGTCAATATATATTGCACGGCTTTCCTCCTTACAGCCGTTGTGCCAACTGTGTGTGCGCCCCACTGCCCATGTGCCCACCCATATTTCTGGTGCACTTTGTAACCCCAGGGGTTTTTTGGGTTCACCTTTGTAGGTTTTTAATAAAGATGGCAGGGCTTTCCGTCATTAAAACCTGTGCCACTGTGTGTGCGCACAACATGCCCAGGTGCCCGCCACAGTTATCTGGTGGAAGGGTAATACCCAGCATTTTTTTGTACCCTATTCATAAGTGTATTACTAAAAAGTGCAGCTTTATTCCATCATTCGAGCCTTGTGCCAATGTCTGTGCCAGGTGCAGCCACATTATTGGTGGAAGGTAATATCCGACCAATGTTTTTTCACCTATTAATAAGGGTATACTACTAGTGGCACGGTTTCCAAATCCTTCAGCTTGTGCCAATGTCCATCTCCACCGTGTCTGCAATACTGACCATCACCACCCAGATTCCTCCATATCGACCATCACCACCAGTTGTCCTCCAAAAAATGACAATCACCCACCCAGTGTCCTCAACAGCTGACCATCACACAGTGTCCTCATTACTGACCATCACACCAGTTGTCATCCAAACCTGACCATCACACCAGGTGCCTCCACAGCTGACAAGTCACCACCTAGTGTCCTCCATACTGACCATCACCAACAAGTGTCCTCCAATACTGACCATCACCACCGTGTCCTCCACACTGACCATCCACCACCAGGTCCTCATACTGACCATCACCAACAGGTTGTCAGCCAAACCGGACCTCACCACGCATATGTGATCATCCACACTGACAATCACCAACAGGGTCCTCGCATACTATGACCATCACCACCTAGTGTCCTCCTAAATGGGACCAGCACCACCAGTGTTGCCATATGACCAATCCCACAGGTGTCCTTCCATACGACCAGACAGCAACACCAGTGTCCTCCACATGACCAATCACCACCAGTGTCTGCCTTATGACCATCAAACACCAGTGTCTCCATACTGTCATCACCACCAGTGTCCTCAACACTGACCATTCCACCACCCAGTGGCCGCCAACGGACAATAACCACAAGTGTCCTCCAAAATGCCATCACCACCAGTGTCTGCCATAAGCACAGCACCACCAGTGTCCTCCAGAATGACCATCCACCACCAGTGTCCTCACATGACCATCAAACACCAGTGTCTCCATACTGCTATCACCACCCAGGTCCTCCAAACTGACAATCACCACCAGTGTCTGACATATGACCATCACCAACAGGGGTCTCCATACTGACCATCACCACCAGTGCTCCTCACCACTGGCATCACCACCCGTGTCCTCCATACTGACAATCACACCAGTGATCTGCAAAACTGACCCTCACCAGCCAGTGTCCTTCCAAACTGAAGCATCACCACAGTTTCTCCATACTAACCATCACCAACCAGTGATCCTCCAAAACTGCCCATCACCACCAGTGTCCGAACCAGTTGTGTAGTGCTCTCCAGCTCAATATATTGGACTATCATTGTGTAGTAGAATTCCTTGGTGCGGATTTATTGTGTGAAAAAAAAATTTCTTGAGGTGTGCCATGGGATTTCCCTCTGTCATGTCCTTGACCAGGTGTTGACCTTGATGAAAACAACTTTCCCAACATATTGTGCCAGAAAGGGTCCCTTGTTTTAAATTTCGCCCCCTCCTACCCATGAAGTCAATGGCGGGTTCTCCGGGTTCACCGGGTTCGCCACCAGTGTCCTCCATATGACCATCACCACAGTGTCTCCAAACTGAACCATAACCACAGTGTCTGCCATAATGACCATCAACACCAGTGTCCTCCATGCTGACCATCACCACCAGTGTCCTCAGAACTGACCATCACCACCAGGGTGGTGTCTCCATACTGACTATCACCACCAGTGTCCTACAACTGACGATCAAAACCAGTGTCGCCATACTTGACATCACCACCAGTGTCTCAATATGGACCAATCACCACCAGTGTCATCCACAAGGACCAGCACCAGTCCAGTGTCCTCCATATTGACCATCACCACCAGGTACGCAAAACTGACCATCACCACCAGTGTCTCCAAATGACCATCACCACCAGTTGTCCTCCATACTAACCATGCACACCAGTGTCCTCCAAAGGACCATAACACCACCAGTGTGCAAAACAGTTGTGTAGTGCTCTCCAGACAAATCTCCCTTGAATATCATTGTAAGAATTCCTTGGTGCGGAATTTATTGTGGTGAAAAAAAAAATTTCTTGAGAGTTTTGCCATGGATTCCCCTCTGGTCATGTCATTGAGCAGGGTTGGTTTAGACCCCTTGAAACAAACTTCCCAACAATATGTGGCCACAGAAAAGGGTATCTTTTTTAAAATTCGCCTCCCATTGAAGTCAATGGCGGGTTCTCCGGTTCACCGGGTTCGCGAACTTTTGCGCTAGTTCGCGTTGCCGTTCGCGAACGCGCAATTCCGGGTTCGCGCCATCACTAGTGGACACATAAAAGTGTACAACCTCCAACTTAAATCCATAGAAATCAATAGGCAGTCACAAGGGCGATTGTGTGAAAGGACAACTAAGAGCCAATCTGTCCCTCTAAGACACAAGTCATAGACATGTTGAAATCAACAACACTACTGATGTTTCTAATGAAGAAGATTTAAAACTGAATAGTGCTTTGCATTTGGTATGGGCGGTAGTAGTCTATACTAGGGTTCTTGGGGTACATGTGTTCAAGACACTGCCGAAGCCCACCTGAGAAACAGCTGATAGTGGAAGTTGTTTCATGGGAGAGGGGGGGGGGGGTTACTGCATATCTAGAAAGAAAATTTAACCTTTTAAGTTTGTATTTCCAGCCTATATGAGAATACAATAAGATTTATATGATGTTTACTTTGCATTTCAATAGTCAATATATTTGTGTTTTTTTGTCTTTAACTGGACTGAATTTAAAGGTAGTATTAAGTATATTGTTCCATTCCTTTCTCTACAGGGAACCCGTAATCCACCAGTTATATGGATTAATAAATAGAACAGGACATGTTTTATGTTAGCTCCCTGTTTATGACATCATAGTACCAACAAACTTGGATTAATTCTTTATTATCCTTTATTGATGTCTTAATTACAGATCATCTGGTTTTAGCAGATAATCCACTCATTAAGTGAGCCATGGATGAGGAGTTTACTATATGAGCTACAGTAAATGGTAACGCAAAGTTTTGAAATAAATGAGTTTTATTTTATCCAGGTTTACAGATATGGAGTAGAGAATGGGGTGTAGATGGGCAAGCATGGCCAAAGGAACTCCTAGTTGTAGTTCTTTCCAATGTTAAGAAATAGATATAACATCTGCTCTATAATACAAATATCTAAATCATGTTTGGGAACAACAGACATTGATGAAACCATCTGTACAGCAGATGCAAACGAATGAAACTGAATTTTCCAACTTTTTTTGTATCAAAGGAGAGATTGATGGTTTCAAATGGCATTCAAAAGTTCTGTTCGATTCTAGGAAAAAAGTCAAACCAATAACTTTTGTAAACGTCTAACATTATCCAGATTATTCTGCAACTTTTCAATGAGGAGTGCTGAACACAAACTCACAATGGGCCAAAATTAAAAACTTGGACAACCTTGATCTTTTCTTTAATCTCCTGGGCATTTAACCCTAGTTAACTTTGGATAAGTTTGTTTGCTAATAAAACTCAACTCAAGGTAAAAGCGGGCATACACAACTGTAGATATCCTATAGAAGCCCCCGAGCATCCTCTGTATCTGTGTCCACCCCGATGACATCATATGTGACTCCAGACGGGCAAAGGTAGGCGGCGCCATTGACCTCCATGTAATGGAGGTGGCGTTGTTTTTTCACAGAACATCTGTGGCCTCAACTGTGATGCTGGGTCCAAAGGAGGGCAAAGTGTGTCAAGGGTGAATTGCCCAGGAGGTTCAATAATGTCTACAATTGAGAAAGATTTTCCTTCAGATACAACGATGAATCCTTTCATATGGAACAAAGTTTAATATCAACATCACATATATAATAATTTACATTTAATCGTATATTCACCAGATCATAAGAGAGGAATATATATTAATTGTTAGGGTTTACATATATAACTGTGTGGCTGACACTTGGTAATGGACACATAAATATAAATAAATGTAGCCACTGGCATACAGGGGAGGTACTAAAACAATAAAAACTTTTTTTCTTTAAACAAACCACAGAATGATTCCCAAGGCATCACACTGCTTTTAACTCCAAAGTAATTAATCATCTGAATGCCAATTTTGTTTTCATAACAATGCATGTTTTATTCATTATTGGATAAAAAAACAAAAGAAATGCATTATTTATACCAAGTACAGTTGTAGAATCGTTTATGAAACATATACCTCAAAGAAAAATCAACAGACTGGGTTTTAACAATATATAAACCTAATAACCTGGCGGAGAAAATAAGAAAAATAAGGGGTGGAGGACTATATTTGTAATGTCTAATCTGTTTTTCAGGATTTTGTTTTGGTAGTAAGTTGTGTTCACAGTCGGTAGTTTTGGTAGAAAGTTGTGACTTCACAGTCTCTCTAAAACCAGACCCTAGTTCCAGAACCACTGCATGAAAAATGAATGTGCAACAACATTTGTTAAAGCAAATATGCATGGTAATCACTTATTAAGTCCCTTTTCTAAAAATTATTATATAAAAAACATTTAAATAGTGCACCTTCAGACTACATCAGACTAGGAAAAGGAGGAAACATGAGCAGATGGATTTGGTTGCGAAAGAGGGACAAGCCCTCCAAAAGTTGGACAGTTGGGGCAATGTGGACTTGCAATCTATATCTGTGGAGAGCAAAGTAAAGGCCCCCATACACCTTTCAATCATACCATACAATTTCTGTACAATCTTCTACCAAAACCATGCGCCTTTGTAAACCTTCCAATCACTATGTATTCTATCAGGGAGGCCACTTTACTACATAGATGTTGGTAGATCTAAAGGAAATTGTATGGAGTGATCTTAAGGTGTATGGGGGGCTTAAAGGTACCTGATGCAAAAGAATACACCAGGAGGACAACCAGTGGGTGGTATATGGCCAAGTGTCTATGTGATTCTGTTCACATTTGCTTTTCTCTTTACAATAGTCAATGGTAGTAAAAAATGTATTTCAAGTAGGGTGTTGCAGCTTAGAAAGAAGTCAGATGGTAGTTTCACCATTCAATAAACCATGAATGATCACAGATGTTTCTTAGATTGATGTCAAATGCAAACTAAATGCACCTGAAGCAAGTCGGTTGACTTCAAACCCTAAATGACCCTAAAATGTTTCAGTATTTTTGATGGTCAGTTAAAAATATAGATTTATGTTGCCATAATGGTATAAACAATTTGAGTGTTTTCCAGGACAACATCCTGATCATTTAGGAAACACACAGAATACATTCAGTAAATAAATTTTATACTAAAATGAATGCTTAGGTCTACCAAGATTTATCATGGAAACAGTTAAATACAAAGGTATTCACTGCTGGTTAAGGTCACAAGGAAAGGCAGCCAGGTTTTCAAAATTGGAAAGCCCTGCTGATCCCGGCTTGCTGCCAAATCTAAAGAGAGATGGAAATTCACATAAGAAAATGTTTCACTTCTCCAACAGCCACTTAAAGGTTATTTTGCTATTCCAAACTTAGAGCAAGATCAATTGTATAAAATGTTCAGGTGCTTAGGTCACTCAGGTACGTTTTCTTCTCTCTAAACACTTTTACATCAATATGCTTCAAATAGTGGGAAATGAAGGAAAGGATTTCTATAAAGTGAATTCTATGAAAGTGTGTTCGCGAACAGCTGGAGATGAATGAAAAGTGATTGGCCTAGGAACTCTTAATAAGGCAGAATTTTCATCTATAGATAGCTGAAGATTATAACGTCTAGATCATTTTTTGTTAGTTTAAACAGAGTTGAAAGGGGTTTTTATTGCTATTGCTTATATAATTTACATTTCCATAATAGAAAAACAAAAAGCAATAAAATCCTGACAGAATGTTTAATAATTCTCCACCATTTGCTGTCTTTATCATCATCGCTCATTTTCTTTACCATGCAAGATATCATCCCATCCCTCTAAAGCCCCCCATACACCTGCAGATTCCTCCATACAACTTTCATGAGACCTACCAACAACTATGTAGTATAGTGACCTCCCTGATAGAATACATAGTGATTGGAAGGTGTAGAAAGGTCCTCCTATTACATGGTTTTGGTAGAAGAAAAGTTGGTTGTACAGAAGTTGCATGGTAGTTGTATGTGGTGTATGGGGGGCTTAACGGGTATACTTTTTTTGGCTAGCATAGATTTTAAAGATGAAAAAGAAAATGGGAGGGCTCCGCCATCGACTCTCAATGCCTTTGCCATCTATTGGTAGAAATGGCTAAATTGTTTTTAATAGCTGACTTCGTAAGTTGCTTTGCAAAGCCCCTGAACATGATATCATCACCACAATTGACGGAGATGTAGTGAAGGGTTGTGGAAACATTTGAAAAAAAAACTATTGCTCTTGCATGTGTAGTTTTTGCATAAATTAAGTTAAACTTACAACTAAAATTATGCAAAGACTATTTGTGTTAGATTGTATAATACTTTCTTTTTGTATTTGTATTATACCTCCAGCAAGTTCAGTGTTGATGCTCAGGGGCTTTACAATTACCTCACGTCAAACTAGTTATAGTTTAAACATAATTTGACCAATTGGTAGATTAAGAGCTACATCTTGGGCACCCTTGTTCTAAAACATATTATAAATCACACTGCTGTGTATACTTTAGCTACCAGAATATTCCTGACATCAAACTATATGAAAAGCCAGAGATAAATTTGGATAGAGTATTTAAGGAGTTGCAACCTCTATCTATACCCTATACTGCAGTATGTATCACACATTTCGTACACATATTTCCACAAGGCCACCATAGGCAGGAGTTAAAGGTCCAATGGATGTGCAAAGGGTCCACCTATAACTTTTATGCTCCAGTTGTAAACCATTATAGATAGAGACATTTAGTTAACGTAAATATTGCAAGTTAGTGAAGCTGTACCTATTATTTCATTTGAAAGAACATATTTGTAAGCAGTTGGTGTTCAATTGGAAAGTTCCATGCTGTTATACTAAAAACAAAAAATGAGGGCACTTATTGTAATTATTATTGGAATTATAAATGATGGATCTGGATGGATGCTGCCTTAGTATTTTTTTATATGGTGAACCTGCTAGTATATTAGGAGCCATGTTTGAGGCAGGTCAAACCAAAGCTTCGGATTTGAAAGTTCACGGTTCACAAAACACAAACTGGGAAATTGGTATAATTGCTGGGGTAATCTCAGTCCAGTATAATAAATACTAATGTGTAAGTTGTAATGTATCAGCATTTATTTTGGGTTAATATATACTTTAAGGTTGTAAACCAAAATGATGCTCATAAATCCTATAGCCATGCATTTTTTTTACCTTTAAGGCCAATACCACCCATGACTTTATTTTGGGCAAATAGAACTACCTGTTGGAGGGTACAGTGGTCAGACGGCAATAATAAAATTCCTTATCCTATCTCATTTCTATATTCATATATTATATTCAAATCAATACCACAGTGCTAAGGTGGATTGTTTATAATGTACAATAATACATGATAGAGGGGTTCGGCTGTACTACTGGTCATCAGTTTCTTGCTGACAGACAGGATGTACAGAAATCTTTGTTACAGGGGTCTCCTCAGCGGAGCAGAGATACAGACAGCTTGCTCATGATTCATGGTTGAAGTACAAGCTTATGAGTTTAGTACAATAACCAGACTCCTCTACTGTAAACACTTCTAGTCTTTAGAAAGCAGTGTTGTCAAGTTTCTTTATGTGCCCAGCAACATAATCAATAATTAGTCTCCACCGCTGGTATCTCAACTGTAAAAAACAATGTTAGCCTTCTCCAATACAAATAATGTTCTGGTGCGCTGCATGGGCTCTACATATTCCTAGCCAGCGCTGAAAATCATTCCCATTCATCACAATCTGCCTCCTCTTTATTTTGAGCCATACATTGATAGAACAAGAAAACCTGCTGTATTGTGACCACTGTTCACAACTCTTTAATTCAATTACATACTGTGCTCAGTGCAGTTAAAAGGTTGGTGTCAGTGAAGATTAGAAAGAATAAGACGGGATCAGCACTTTGCTTCTGACCTGAAGCACCTCCTGCTATTTTATTTCTTATCCCATTCATCGGTATTATGCTTCTACCGATGGCTCTAACAAATACTAATGTGATCTAAGAACATGATCACGTTGTAATAGGGACTTCATTTCATTTACTTAATGAGACATAAGTGCTACAATCTTTCCATATTGCACAAGGCACATTGACATTTCTGTTCCTGAGTTAGCTGAAAGCGATGTCAAAATAATTAAACTGGAAGGACGTTAAATAAAGTTAAAGTCTCAAGAGTGATGGGTCATGTGAGTTATTTTCGATGGAAAGGGGTCACTTATAACGCACAAGTGCTTTGCGAAAATATGCATAGCGGTAAAACCACAAACTCTAATGACTTCTGCTTTGGAGCATGGGAACGAGAGGGGATGAATGCAGTATCCCCCCGATGTACTTTATTACTTATTCACTACAACTGTACAAAGACATAGGATGTGAAAAGAGTATATACCAGAAACTACCGTTTAGATTCCACAGATGTTAGGTGAGTTCCCTTTGAATGCTCTGCATGTCAACAACTTTTATTGAACAAATATTCTTTGTGTACTGAGACAAAATCTATTGCTCTTCAATGGACGTGCCGCCATGATGACAACACGAAAGTGGACACTGTCCCATTTATTACAATGGCATGTGTCCTGCCTGTGTCTTTTTCTCTTTGTTGGACACATGTCCAATGTGGGGAAAAAGCACAGTGGAAACAAATCCTAAATGCTGATCAAGAGCAGTCTACATGTCCAGGAGACTATTAAGGCATTTTAAATGAGGCAGTTGTGTGCAGCACAGAGCATAGCTGAAATGGCAAGAAGATGGAAAAACCTAAATTTTAGAAAATCTAAATTTCGACTTTGATTTTGAACTTAATTTATGCAAAAACTACATGTGCTACAGCAAACATTTTATTTTCAAATGTTCTCAAAGCCCTTCTCTACATCTCCAGCAATTTTGGTGATGATACCATTTTCAGAGGCTTTGCAATCAGCTCACATATCAGCTCTACTGCCTAGCCATGGGACACGATAGGCCCAACATTGTGTAACATACTGTGTAACCATAATACAGTTATTTCTAGGGATGGTCGAAAAATTTGCAGTGCGAATTTTTAATTAGAAATGTCAACTTTTTCGCCGAAAATTCGCATAGTCGAATTTTGATGGGGTCATTTAGACTTTTTCGCAGAAAAAGACGAAAATAAGCCTGAAATTTCAACTTAAAAAATAACTTTGGTTTTGATTTGTTGTGCCACTATTTCGCATGCGAATATCGCCATTTTTAAATGTTATTTGAAAATTTTCGCATGCGGAAGTGATTGGAAAAATCGCATTGGAAAATTATTTGAAAATTTGCGTATGCAAAATTTGCATGGTTGCTTTGTCAGCTTATTGCAAAGCCCCTGAAAATGGTATACTCACAAAAATTGCTGGAGTTGTATAGAAGGGTTGGGGGTTGGGAAGTTTTGCTCTAACATTTCAAGTTTGTGTATAAATTGGGTTAAAATGTAACCTAAAATTTTTTACTTTTGATATTTTAACTTTGACTTTGAACTTAATTTATGTAAAAACTCTTCATGTTAGAGCAACACTTTCTTTTTTTGTAGTATACCCCCAAACCTTCTCTACATCTCCAGCAAGTTTGGTAAAGATATCTTGCTCAGGGGCTTTAAAATCAACTCACAAATTTGAACTGGTCAAATTTTCAAAAACAAATCCACCATCTACTCATCACTAGGGCAGGGTTGGCAAAGTGGGGCTTCCTAAAGCCATATTTGGTTCTCTACTAGCCCCTTCCTCTCTTTCCTTTTTTCCCCTATGTCCTTGCCAAGACCCTTTTCTCCACCCCCCCCCAACCCCATACCCCCCCCAAACCCCCTGCCATGCAGAGCCAGTGAAGAAGTGACTATTTTGCCCTCCGACGGATCCTGCTTCACTGGCTTCTCCCCTGTACCTGATCCTCCCACAATTACCTGTTAGTGCCGTCGGTATTACAGTTGGACAACATTGGCTATTCCGGTAGTGGGGGGGGGGGGAAGGGAGACTCCCCCTCCGAGTTAACAAACCAAACAGCCTGCCAGCAAGGCATTGGAGGATCGGGCACAAAAAAACCAAGCAGGGAATGGATTCCCGTTGTGCGATCCACTGACCTTTATGTTCTCGGCGGTAGCGCGCCACAGCTGGTCGGTCGTCCCGCAACTCATGGCCGGGAATCGGCCCAGTCTAATGGGAGGCTTTATGGGGAGGGTTGTTTTTGAAAACAAAAAAACCCTTCTACCAGAGTGAGAATGACTGCCAGAGAAGCAAGTAATAAGGTCACAGTATACTACTAGTTATCATCACCATTCACCACTTTACCATGCACCAAATTTTTTGCAGTTGGTTGACAAATGCTTTTTTTTTTTACTTCTAGATTTAAGCTTTAATAGTTATAAAAGGGGGCACTATTCTGAGTTTTACTTTGTGTTTAAGTAAGGAAACCCTTCAAAGCTATGACTACAATAAAATGTTAAGAAGATTTATTATCAATAAAGAATTGTCTCTGGCAAAAAAAAATCCTTAGAAAAAGACTAGCCCTGTATCGCCTTGGAGCGATGATACCCTGGATAAACTATTTCTTTAATAAAAGTCGCTTTATCACTTTCTTTCCCCAGGTGAAAATAAATGAAGCTTAGTCTCTCAATGGGAATCAGTGCCTCTTTTACGACTCATTGCATGACAGCATGCCTTAGAAAAATATTGCCCCTTCTCTGAAAAAACTATTATCTTCAAAATAGTACCAACATTTCTCTTTTCTGTGGACTTGACTGTTGCTTAAACAGATATAATATGTATTTAAAAAATCCTGAATAGATTTAGGGGTTGTTGGTGGTCATATACATGTTAGCATTACATCTCCATGACAGCCAATGGGGGACGGGCACAATTAGCACATGTTTTGGGCACGTTATATGCTGCATTAATAATAAATGTAATAGTCAAAACATGCCCAATATACATCTGCCAGATTTTGACCGCTTCACGCTGACGCTGTCCATTGATGGACCTGTTACTCTTCATTGCAGGCGATGCCCAGTATTGCAGTAATGACAATGCGGGGCTCTGCATTGTGATTGACATGCCACTGATATAATGTTATGATGTGTGTATCAAAATATATATATATAGGGGATTTCAGGCATGGTCTTCTCCAAACCAAAGTCCTAGAGGTGAATCGCAGACATGCATAGGACACAAACCCTTACTTAAGATTTGGGTTAATATAACTGCATTTCATATTCCCAGGATTGTTGGAAAATGTATTCAGTCCTAATTTTCAAATACTGAAGTTACAAGAAGAATCAAGAACAATATAAATATATAATATTATAATGTTGTGCAGAAGTAGGATGTAGAGCCTACAAGTATAACTGGCTGTATGTAAGAATATATTAGAAAACAAACATAAAACTTGTTTACATTGGATGGAGAAGTAAAGGCTTGTGCAGATAGGGTGCACATAGGTTGCTAATCCAAGTATTTGATAGGACATGCTCACCAAAACAACCAGGCTGTTTGTAAGGTAAGGGCCCTTTACCCAAGTAAAAAGTATCCCTGGTTTAATTTTATCTTTGATAAAATGAGTATGGGGGTAAGGGGGCGTTTGAGACAATGATGAGCTGTGTATGTCACCTCAAACTCATGTAAAAACTTGTATAATGGTTGTTTAGGGAACTTTTTTATTTTCTACTCGTGTCAATGTCCAAACTTTAACATAGAACACATTTCATCAAAGTCAAATTGTTTGTACAGAAAAACAAATCTGTATATTATATACCTCTGAGTGACAGTGAAAGGGGAGCTTTGCAGTGGAACAATCATACAGTCACAGATGGCTAATACAACACACTCCAGCCAGACATAGCAACTGTAGAGAATAGAGGTAGAGAATAATGAAGGACAATAGGTACCAGGTTGAGGGCACAAGATAAAAAAAACTCTGCACATGATAAGACTGCCAAGAATTACAAACTAGATTACAAGCATGGCTACACTCTTTGAAAGCAATAGCCCTGTGGTTGGCATCTGAACTATCATCACCAACCACAAAACCATCCAAATCACTAACACTGCCAAAAACATGCAGAAATACAGATTGTGACCAAACAATGAAACAATACAGTATTGTGGTCTATTATCCCAACACTTAAAGGTATCTGCATGACCTAGGAGAACATCATACCTAAAAAAACCTTAAAGGTTCACAGACAAAATTGTAAACTAATATATATGTACAAATACATATACATAAGATTAGGTCAGTTTTGAGTTTGGAAAAGTATTACAGGGCCTTGACAAGATAAACTCTACTGCCTTTTGACCTCTGGTAGCAATGTGAAGTCTTAATATTACATACCGTATTTTTGGGACTATAGAACTATAGAGCGGATGCAGCCGTTCCCACTGCGACCCCCCTCCTCCCGATCAGTGAAGAAGATGACGTGTGTGCCGTTATCGTTCTGCTGCTAGTGACATCTAGTGGCAGAAAGTTGGTATTGTATTAATTGGATTCATAGACTTCAAATATTTTTTTCTGGTTACCCTGCTCCAAAAACTGGATGGGCTTATGCTCCGGTGCGTCTTATAGTCCGATAAATATGATAAATCAGACTGTACATACATATATATGCACACAAACATGCATATTGTCTTCCTCCACAGAGAGTCTGGGGGGTACAAGCAAAGACAACTTGAGATTTTGTTTGGCCAGTAGACCTAAAAATTATCATCATGTATTCATTTTAATAATCACTCCAAATGCCTAAACTCTCTTCATTACCATGGCCAATAGGTACGTAGACAGGGAGACAGAGAAAACATTCATTACACCAAGCTAGGTTTAACAAACCCAAAAACTTTTTGGTGGCTTTTAAGGTTTTATTACTTTTAGATTAATATATTTTTCAGTTCCTGTATGAGCCATAGCTATCCATTGGTCAAAAGACCTATCATAAACTGTTAAAGGTCAAAGTTACTCTAAAGTCACCTTCTATTTCAGCTTGTCTGGCCACCACCATGCAACAGGAGCATTTCATTTACAAATGACTACAGTGGTTGGATAGGGCTGACATCCTCCCCACTGGAGACCCAGAGGGATGCAAGAAGCCAGCAAGTGTTTCAACCCGCTTGTAACCAAACTTACACAGTACTTTTGAGTAGATGGGTTTAACAACTGTGACCAACAGAAATTGTGCTATTCTCTAAAGCTTCATTTCGAAATGGATTTTAATTCTCATCTTCTAAAGCTTTTATTAATGATAACATTTCAGCAGAAATGCTTTTTAGAATATAATATTAATAAAAATATGTATTGTCACCAGAGCCATCTGTATTCTATCCCCTGCAGGCTGTTCAGTCTTCCAGCTCAGCAGTCAACAGCATCTACAGTAGTAATTGCTTAGATAAAATTTTATCAAGGTTGCACATTCCATTTAACTCATAGAACTGACATATTTTAGTTTTGATTATCACTGCACAACCATGCGAGTCTTGAATTAAATCTGCTATCCTGTTCTGCGGCTAGTGATGAGCGGCATAGTCAATATTCGAATTTGTGATATTTCACGAATAATTCTACTAATATTCGATTCTATATTCGGAAATTTGAATATTCGCGGTATGACCATGCATTGCGAAAATCATATTCGCATCGCAAAAATCTTTAAAATGAATGGTCACATGCTATGTTTATTTTCGCAATGCGAATATTATTTTCGCGATACATGGCCATATTGCGAATATTCGGAATTGCGAATATACGCCAACATATTTGAGATATTGGCGAATTCTCGAATTGCCGATATTCGCGAAAAATATTCGCCATTCGAATATTCGAGCTCAACACTATCTGCGGCTTGGAAAATTTAAGAATATATAAGACCCCACCTAAAGCACAAAAAAGACAAACAAGTCAGCAGGTTTATGATTGCTGACAAACTAATATGGGGTAAAACCTGATGTGTTTACTATTATATTATAAAACACCCCAGGCTTTCTTCCTGATTAGACTTGTATATAAGTTGGTATATGTGCACCCTAATATACCTGATTTATTGTGCCATTGGTACATACGTTGTAAAAAGCTGTAATGTGATTGTTTCAAAAAATACACAAAGACTAATTTAGGATAATTATATAACCTCAGCAATTTATAGGGCTGACTGTTAAGATATGTGAACTTGAAGTTATTATTTTTACCTCATATTTATATAGCGTCTACATCTGTGGTTTATATAGTAAACCTTATATAACTAACTGAGGAGCTCACAATCTAATGTCCCTACCAGAGTTCTATATAGGGGTGCACATAACTGGTCCACAGATCCTCATGGCTGTACCCTTCAATGGAGTATACTAACTACTGAGTTATTGGGCATACTAATCTGGGAGGATGGTGGGAAAGAGAAGGAAGTGAGAG
>CM070033.1:35737113-35747508 GCA_036250615.1 Ptychadena robeensis | reverse complement strand
GGGGCGTTACCCTCCCTGCTTGTCGTGAGAATGTGTGCGGTGGGTAGTTAGGATGAAGGGGAGCATTAGAGGATGTGCAGGGTGGGAAGTAAGAAGGAATGGGAACATTATACACCCCATTAGTTGGGAGGATGTGCAGGGTCCGTAGTTAGGAGGAAGGATAATATTATCCTCCCCACTTGCCAGGATATACATGTTCACTTTCATTAAGGTGTAAATAATGCCTGCTTTGTTAATAGTTTTTTTATGAATTTTAATGCTTCTTGACCATGCACAAAATGCCTTGCCTTCTATAAATGGTGTTGGGAAGAAGGGGTGCAGCTTCTCATATGAATGATGTCAGACGTAAAGCAGGAGCTATGCTATCAAGCAGGAATACAAATATTGATTTTGAAGAACACAGCATTGATCCAGGTGTAATTTACAGCTCAGTGAGTATCTTGTTTACACATCCATTAATAAAAAAAAAATGGTCTACTGTGCTTCTGTTGGCAGGGCCGAAGGATGCCAGCGCCAGCATTTGCAGGCATGCACTCGCTCCCACCTCTCCTTTCAACATTGCTATGCTGTCCATCCTACAAGGCAGGTATCAACATAATTTGTGTTGTCACCGCAGCTTCAGTTACATTATCCATGCCAGGTTTATGTGTCCACCTTCTGCAGGCATGGTGAATGCTAGAGCTCATTCACAGGTGGTACTGCACCTGCTAAAAGGCCTCCCCTATATAAACCTAAATGGTGCATGGTTGCCCTGCCTGTGATAGTGCCAATTCCCTGAACTACTGTGGTCCTCGGTCCAATTAGTTTGTGATATCTAGAGTTAATGTTGTGTATGATCCCTTATTGCCTTAAGACCAGTCTTTGGTTAACCCCTGAATACTGTGTTTGGTTGGACTGACCTGTGTATGACTCCTGCTTGCCTTCTGACTACTCCTCTGCTTAACCCCTGTACACTGTGTTTGGTTGGACTAATTGTCTGTGTATGACCCCTCCCGTGAACCTGGACTTAAGCATTACCCTTGATTCTATACTCACTTTGATGGTTTTACCGTTCTCAGCTCTCAGGTGGGATACCTTGGGTGTTCAAGTCCTGGGAGCAACCGTTGGGTAGGTGCCTCCCGTTCAAGCGCGATCTTGTCTATAGGTGAAGACCACGGCGGAGATTGGGGAATCTGACCTGACCTGTAGATCAGTGACAGCTTGGGCACCCTCACATGCTCAACACAAAGTCAAGTATGAAAAATTGTGTGCCCTACCAAACCTTTTTTTTGGACCAGTAACGGACGCACTAGCGAAATTGGAACTACCTCTTACCAATGAAAAAAAAAAAAAACTAAATTTGGCTGCACTTGAATCTCTCCTACAGGTGATCTGCTTGCACTGCATCAAGTGGAGTCAAACTTTACATTAACTCTGAAGCAATTTTGGCGATGATACCTTGTTCAGGGGGCTTTGCAGTGAAATTTCAAAATAAACAAGCTGAAATTTCTTGACCATCTCTAGAAGTGACTGGTCCTCTTTACCTTATATGTGTATGCAAAGTCATACATTACCTTCCTAACATCTCACGGACATATTCTGTTAAACCCCCAATTATTCTTTCTTGTAATGGTGTTAGCCCATGTCTCTAAGAAGTAAATGTAGATTTCTCATTGCCTGGAGATGTAAGAAACCACTAGCTGACTCATCTTGTTGACATCTTCTCCAAATTAAAATGACAGCTAAGGATACACTGGCCTTTTAATGAAAATAATAATAAAAGTTTTTCCAGTTAGAACTGGAGAAGACTGGGAATCGTCATAAGTATCCCAAGTCCAACTAACAACAAGAAATAAGAGAGATAAACAAGTGTCACTGCCAAGTGTGCTGAGCTCATTTACTAGTCACGTAGGGGCTCACGGCACTTCCTGTGGCATGACTTTAAACATGCTGCATTTGGGGGTGGACAGTGCTTATACACAAAATTTTCACATTTAAACAGCAGCCAAAGAAGGAAACACAACCACCAAGAATGTACACACTCTTTAGGCTCCCGAAAGAATATACCAGTGAAAACAAACTAAAAATAGCATCAGCAAAGATAGATATTTCTGGATTAACCTTTTCATTGCCCCTGTAGTCCTAAAATCAACAAGATAAGTAACATGAAGGAGGCAAAAAATGGAAGTAAAAAAAAAACCTTGAACCATATAGAAATGAATGTAAGTTACATTTTTTCTCATAGCTGTCATGCTGATGCTGTCACTGTCACTTTGATGCTGTCACTGTCACTTTCATCACTGACTTAAAGATCAGTTAGAGAATTGAAGTGAAATGAATTCTGCCTACTTCTGCTTTATCAGCAAACATTAATGGAAAGTGTACAGCCCTCTGGAAAACCCTGATGTCAAGCTCTGAAGTCTCAATGAGAGTCACCAAGAGAGAAGAACTGTAGTACATTTGTCCTGTAAACTTTATGATCACCTACAGAGTACATCAACCCAAAAACACATCTTCTCCTACAGAAGAAAATCTCATTCCAAGCCACAAGCCACATAAGGGGTTTTAAAGGGTTTACAAATACACTGCCTGGCCAAAAAAAGTCACCACCTTGATTTAACTAAGCAAATAGGGACAGGTCTAGATTCAGTATGGCTCCAAGAATGACGTCAGCTGACTACCTGAATATACTGAATGATCAGGTTACTCCATCAATGGATTTTGTCTTCCTTTATGGCACAGGCATATTTCAAGGTGACAATGCCAGGATTCATTGGGCTCAAATTGTGAAAGAGTGGTTAAGGGAGAATGAGACAGCATTTTTACACATGGATTGGCCACCACCTTAACCCCATTGAGAATCATTGGGATGTGCTGGAGAAGGCTTTGCGCAGCGGTCAGACTCGATCTTAGTAAAAAAAATAAATGCAACACTGGATGGAAATACATCTTGTGACATTGCAGAAGCTTATCGAAACAATGCCACTGAATTAAATATAAGAATGTATGACCCTTTTTTATTGGTGGCAACTTCTTTGGGGTCAGGCAATTTATGAAAATTAACATTTAGAAGTGAAAACTTAGCTCAGGATTCTCTCACAAAATAAATAAAATAACCCGCATGTTGTAGAGTTGGGCTTAAATCATCTTAATAATAAACATTCAAATGGATCTGAAAACACATGGCAACTCATGTATTTTCTTGGGGTGAGAGAATCGTTCTGGTTCCTTTGTTTGTAACTCAAGGCCGAAAAACCTATTCAGCATCAGAGCCAGAAAACCTCAAATTTCAACAGAACAAACCTGAGATCCAAGATGCAATCTTAAACATCACAAATGTCCATTCATATTGTTTTTATGAAGCACTATTTGTGCTGTTTTCTGGGAGTGTTGTAAATGATATAGAAAAGAAACAGGGACCTCCAGCTTATAGGGGCTCCCTTTTTCTCTCTAGGAGAGATTTGTCATATCTGAACATCGAAAAATAAAAAACTTTTTGCTTGTCTTTTCTGACAAGCAATATTTTGTGTTTTTAAATTAAAATAAATGAAAAAAAGTTTTTTGATTATGCTATATATTGATTGAAAGAAATAGGCACCCTCAGAAACCCCCTTCATATCATGTATGATTTTGTATCCTTAAATTTCGTAAAAATCCTCTCTTTTTTTAGGTGAGGTGGGTGGAGGGTACTCTTTTTCTACTTTGATCTCTAACAAAACTATAACATTTATTTGAGTATACCCATTGATAAAACCTTGGACTATACTCTATAAGCACTGTGTATTTGTGCTTTTGATTGGTGTATCTTCTGTACAACATGCACTAGGAGTTCCATAAAAGACTTAAAGATGCCTTTTCCCATACATTTTGAATGGTACAGTCCATAATATAGAGGTCTAGCACCATGGAGTTCTAACCCCAACATCTAGAGCTGTAAGAAAGCCTTTTACACTACAATGTTTACATTTCCAGCAAAGTTCTAATGCTGGCTTTATACATTCATCTTATTTCACACACATGATGGAGATCTGAGGGCTTCTTTAAATGACTTCCAGATTCCTAAAAAGGTTAAGAAAATCTGTTGCACTGCTTCTATGTTCCAGTTTGTAGGAAAGCCTATAGAGCAAATAGTTGTGTTTAGTTTGGTCATGAAGAGGTAGTAATGAACTTTTAGCATGTTCTTAAATTTCCCACCCGCTCTAGCTAACCCCCACATTGCCTTAAGAATTGTGAAGGGCACCCCTGCATGTACCCAACATCAGCAACAATGGATCCAAAAAAGAGACACTTGGTGTACATAGCAAGAGAATGCCACTGGCTCATCTCAAACAGGTAAACAACACAGAGTGTGGCTTAGGGTTACCACTTTTGGCAATTAAAATCTACCCCGAGCCATACTCAGGATTACCAAGGGGGTTTATACATAAAAAAAAACATCAGTGTATAGACATCTTTAGAAGATAGATTCTTAAAAAGCAAGTATGGTTAAAATACAGGGTATCAACTCAAAAGTCTTAAAAGTTTATAGTCCTACCTGACAACAGGGGTCTGAAGATGTTTTTTACGGACTCGGATGAACTTCTTACCAGCATTGACATCAACATCTGCCTTTCCTTGCAGACACGACTTCAAATGTGCGGCAAGCTTTGTATCTCCTGTTCTCAGGAGGCCACAGGGCAACATAGCTCATGAAAAGTTGCTAAGCCCCGTTCATGTTGACATCAAGCATGTGTTGGTATTTTATAAACTGAATGTTAGGGATAGATGTGCTGGAGAGTACGGAACAAAGCCAGATGTTTGTCTTGGATGGGAGGGGAATAGGAGGGGAAAGTATACAGTTTTAGAAGGAACCTCACACGGCTTTATATATTTATTTCCCTTAATACGTCAACAATGGAAGAAAAAACAGATGTGATAGTCCAGAAGTCTGGGTTAACTGTTTGAGATGTGCGCTCTAGGAAAAGCTCTTCTCTAAGGAATCTGAATGTTTTGGGGACTTCTGATACAACCTGCATAATCCCTAACATTAAATCTGAACTTAATGCAGGTATAAAAGCACAAACTAGTGAAGTTATGCAAGTATTTATATAATATTAAATGTATTTTTTTAATGTAAGCTGTGTCATTGCATACATTTAATGCATCTGCTTCTAACTTTAGAGCAGAAGAGTAAGAGTAGGAAGAAGCACAAGGAGCCAATCAGTTCATGTCCTGACAAGAAGAATGCTGATATTTGGACAAACCAAAGTGACAGCTTGTTAAGAATTTGGATAACCTGGGATCAGTGACTAAGTGACTAAAGTGACAAGTGACTAAAGCTGCTGATACACATTTATCTACCAACAACTATGTAGTATAGGGACCTCTGCGATAGTGATGAGTGGCATAGACAACATTTGAATTCGCAATTATAATCACATCGTAATTACCTTCCTATTTATTTTCGAATTGTGAATGTAAATTCACAAAGCATGAGAATACACTTGAATATTCATGAATATTTGAGATTGCAAATATCCGCCGCCATATTCGTGAATTTTGCAAATTCTCGAATAGCCGATATTTGTTGAATATATTTGCAATTCGAATATTCGAGCTCAACACTAGTCTGTGATTGAACACAAGTAGACTTGATTTTTTAGAAAGTGCCTCATAATACATTGTTTTGGTAAAACAAAAGGAGATCTAAAGGAAATCTGACAGAGAAATCTAAAGGTGTATGGGGGCCCTAACATGTTTAAAGCAAATTATATGTATATACTGTTGTTCTTCCCCATCATGACACTGATGACCATATTTCAAGCACATATGACCCATTTGAACTTCTACTGCTGGTAAAGTAAACTATTCAGAACATCATGTGTATAAGCTCAGGTCTTTCAGAAGTGAGCCACCATTCCCCCGACTGAGTAACAACTATAGGTTACAAGATGCTTAATACATAGCTCTGGTTGGAACAACAGCTTGCTGCCTTGCCACATGCCATCCTGAATAGGGCCAAATCTTAATTTAGACTTAAGAGCTATGAATTTTTTAAGTAGACCATCTAATAACGCTTGAAGGACTGTTTAAACACGAGGCCCTATAATTCTGGCAGCACTATAATATAATAAACAACAGGTCGACCATAGCATGGCAGTCTGGTGCAATTTGGCACCCCTGCTTGTACCTTCAGCCTATTGATTGGGAATATCTGGTACCTCACTGCTTCCAAGCAAGCAAGTTACCTGGAGACATGTTTCTTTCAAGGTTATTTCATTTACCTTGTGTAATCATTACCACACATTCTGATGAAGACCTTTAGTGGTAACACCTCATTATGTGAGTAATTGATGATAGACAGGCATTATCAAACTGTTTTAGGAAAAGCGGTGTTCTGTAAGGTTGTATTATCTGTAAAATATGTACAAATATGTCATTTGTTTGGATGGAGAATTTTTATGATAATTAACCTTTTCATCAACAAGTTTCATTTCTGGATGTACTGCTTGGTTGGAGTGGTGATCAATTGAAGTTTCTCTTTTTCTTTGCTACATTCTTTTCAATCTAAATTTAGGACAAGGACACTACCTTTCCAAAAGTACTATGAAAAACCATAGCACTGAGCCAAGCCTCTCTTCTTCTAAAAAATGTAACAACTATAGCTCTCAGATTGTCATTGAGTATAAGTGATATTTGAAGAGCTTCCATCCAATGGTTCTCCTTTAATGGATTCCAACCGTGTGAGAAGAGTTTAACTTGGGTTTGGAGGGCAATTACTACAGACAACAGTCAGGGATTTGCATTTAATACCTCAATTAGATTTTGAATGTATCAACCTTCAATTTATCTGATGGGAGGGGACTTACCGTACATTTACCATCTAATATTTGGATGATTAAAAGAAAGCAGTACTGACTGAATATGAGGGCTCCTCTAATAAAGGACATATCTTTAGTACTTTCATAGACCTAGAGAATTATATAGACCAGCAGTGTTGTCTTCCACCTCACTCCCTAGTCCACATCATCACTGATACCAAGGACATGAGGAGGTTCTTTATCTAAAGGGGCAATAAAAGTATCCAATTCTATTATGTTAGGACCAAAATGGTAGCATCATCACATGGGAGATGTTTTGTTGTGCCTGTAGCAAGGAACCACTCCATTTTCTTCAGCGACAAGTTGAGATTATCCAGGCAGGGAGTGGGAGACAATCTCAAGTCACTTAATGCAAAATTCACAACATGATTGCTAATGAAGTTTACTTATCAGAGAAAGGAGAAGCTGGAGGCTGGCGAGAGACGTCTGCCAAATCAAGTGGTTCAGTAAGAAATTCCTCTTCATATGGCACTTTGTACTTTTTGATAAGTCACTTGACCGATGCTGTCTTATCTGTTACATGATTTTCATGTGATCGAACTTGGCAGAGCATCCCTTTCCCTTTGGAAATAATATATTTTGGCAGCTGCAGTGAACATATGAAAGATAGTAGGTTGACTTACCATCAGGCAATCCACTTGCTATACTATAATTGCTTCTGCCCAATGATGCCAACATTAAAATAAGGGAAATGGTACATTAGTATCAAGATGGAGAGGCTGTTCTTTTCTCTAGAACAGTGACTGAATCTTTGTGATGCACAATTAAATGTATAATACAGAAATTATACACACATGTATTCTGTATTTGTCATTGGTTATGGTGTCCATCCCTACGTTGGTTAACCAACAGTTTTGGATAAAAGGCATTAATGTGCTGGTATAAACTCAATGGAATTGCAAGGCTTAATTCGATCACAATCATTCAGGTTATTGACCCCTTTGTATTTCTATTAAAATATGTTCACATTGTGTATGACTTGCCATATTTTTCGAACTATAAGACACACTTTCCCCCTAGAAATCAGGGGGAAAAGTGCCTGCATCTTATGGTCCGACTGTGTGACCACCCGCACAAAATACGGGAATTCAGCAACGTAAGTATGAGATGAAGAATTTTGAAAGTGAGAGCAGCGAGTGAACCCAGGATTGCCATCAGGAAATTCAGTGCCCCGTACTAGGTAATTTTTTCAGGGTACTCTACCACTTGCACCCCCCTCCCCATCTGTGGGCTCCTGGCGATGCTTACCACTGCCCATAGCTCCTGTCAGGACCTGGCACGCAGGACGGGGAACACAGTAGCCATGCCGACAGCGCAACAACAGCGTTGGGCATGTAACTGACAGGGCAGCAGACCACCGGGCCCCCCTAGATGGAAGGGACAGAAGTGCCTCCTGTTCTCGCCTGACGGCGATCCTGAGGAAACCAAATCCAAATTTCAGTGGAGCACAGAATTATTAGTGCCAAAATACACAGGCATATAACCACAGTGTAAAATACACAGGCGCATGACCACAGTGTGAAATATGTGGGCCTATAATGCCTATAATATAGCAAAGAGATTAGCAGAAGCACATTCGACTACTCCCTCATATGGTATCCATACATGTGTATCTAAGCTTAGCCTTAACCTAACTATGATTTCATCCCATAATCAACTTTTAAGTTACAGCAAAGTGAAAAAAAAACAAAAAGTACATAAAAGGTTTACTTATTTTTATAATGTCACAATGGTGGAGAAGCACTTCACAATCCTAAAAAATATACTTGCCTACTGTTCCATTAAACCTTGGCAGTTGCCATCTTTAGTTCTTTCTAGCTGCCAGCATTGTGGGTGTTTATTAACTGCAGTAACATTACCACAGTAACAATTACCACTGATAATGGTTTTCATTAGAGAAACGTGATGAAGTCACTGGCCATTTGTGATCTCAGGGGAGAAGCAATAAGGGACAATCCAGATTTTTTGGGGGGAAAAATCACCAGTATAATGGGATGATTGACTGTGAGTGACTGAGAGTGCATTAGATTAGTTTAGGTTCATTTTAAGCTATTTAGCTGAAGATGACACCATGGTTTAACATATTTGTAAACCTTGCAGGTTGCACACCAGATAAGCATTTGACACAATTCCTCAGTATGACATTATTAATATCTCCAAGCAACTCTACAACCCTATGTTTACATACTGTAACAGAAAGTACCACAATCCATTAGCTGTTCTTTCTCTACTCTGGTTTCTAAGTGGATGAGAAATCTTCCAAAGTCATTCTAGGTTAGAACTGCGGAAGAAAAAATAAGTTCCTATGATGTTGGAAGTGGTAAGAAACATAATAGCAGGGCATTTAAGGGCAACTGAGGCATACATAGGAATCCTTCTTAGGAAAACAAGATGAAAAAGATCCGAAACTTAATTTTGCTGATAAGCTAAAGATCATTTACCTTGATTTCCAGTCTTCTAAGGTCACAATTTCATTCAAGACAGTCCCAGCAAGTGCTATGGAAAAAGTGTACCTAAAATTACAGTGCTAAAAGTACAGGGGTTACAAAAGTAGTTATGGTATGGGTATGACCTATACTTGGCTAAGGACAATATATAGATAAGTAGACATCTGAAATCTTTACAGGAGCATATATATAGGGACAAGCAGCACCAGCAAGAGGCTGGTGTCCAGATTATGGAAGCTAGTTCTCTAAAAATCTGTTGAGATCAAAGTATAATTGTAGAATCTTTTACAGAGTTATAGTTTGCCCAACACATACTATACTGATGATACAAATCATAAGAGGAACAGGAGAGATGGTGGGATTGTTCTGAGGACATCTACACAATGCTGGATTTCGGTAACTCAATTGCAATAATTTCTATAGCCCCCCATACATCTTTAGATCACTCCACACAATTTCCTTTAGATCCCAGGTGCCCAACCTGCAGCCCAGGGGCCACATGCTGCCCTTTGGGTGTTCTTTGGTGGCCCGCCTCAGTCCTCCACTTGTGGCCCCAGAAACCTAACTATTTTTGCATAGGAACTCACCTGACGATCTCCCACTGACAGGTACTTGCCCGGGATCTTCTTAGAGTGGAGTAGAGGAGGAGAAGCGATAAACTTACATGATAGGAGTACATAAAACCCAGATGGTGCCTGAGCAAGTCTCTCGTCTCTCCACTTCACCTCTAGTGTTGGCGGTGGATCAGCAGACAGGTGAATGCTTATGCTCCCACTATTTCACCAATGAACGGGGGGTGATTGTATAATGTATATTGTGGCACATAACCTGAGAATAGGGGCATATAATCTCTGAATCAAAGGTTATGTGTCCCATAGATATCATCAAAGGCTTTCATGATATCTATGGAGCACAAAACCTATGACAATGTACATGATACAAAATGTGCATTACCATACTACAGTGCTCCTTTAAGCTTGAAGTATAATTAAGTTTTGTCATTTCAAGTTTTGTAAGGTCTTCTAGATTTTCCTGCTGTGTTCTTTCATTTAAAAATGCTTATACGAGTCAGTATAGATTGAAAATGTTATGTGCAGCCCTTTAGTGAT
>CM070033.1:35712884-35737013 GCA_036250615.1 Ptychadena robeensis | reverse complement strand
ATGGCGGATATTCGCGAAATTACGCGAATTCTAATATTGCCTAGTCGCTCATCACTAATGCAGAGCACTTGTGGCCCTCCATATCAACCCAGTTGCCCATCACTGCTTTAGATCTACCAACAACTATGTTCCGGGTCCTCACTGATACATAGTGGTTGGAAGGTTACAAAGGTCCTCATATTACATGGTTTTGGTAGAAAGAAAAAAAGTAAGAAAAGTTGATTGTACAGAAATTGTATGGTAAGATTGCAAGGTGCATGGGTGCATTATTAATACTCAATATTTTGCAAAATTATGTTACATAAGCAAAAAAACAAAACACTCAAAATGGTCCTCTTTACCCCCATCACACCTACTCAAAATACCTACTCTCTTCTGCCTTCTGCTAAAAATGCAACCAACATGATTTTATAACCTATATTTGAATTGATCCCAACATACATATTGGAGGCCGAGTATCACTAGATTTACATATCAGTATAATGGGCCCATTTCTGCACTATTGAAATTTCCTTCTTCTGCCAGTTTTTTTCACAAGGTGTCCAAATTTTAGTTACTGTTATGAAATGTGTTCACAAAACCTGAAAAAGCCAACATATTTCAAAGGCCAAATGACCCTTTTCATCAAGGCTACAGAAACATAACATATGTTTAACCACATTAAGATAAAAAGTACCCACTTTAAATCTTAGTTTTCTAAAGAAACCAATAATAAAATCTTCCAGCAGGACCGACTCCTCATGAGTTCTTGAAGCTACTGGAACTATGAGTGAGCCTGGGCAAACAATCACTACCAGCACCAGATATCCAGATGACAGGCTTTATTCGGTAAGCCATGGGTCATATACAAAGGTTAGTCTTGAAAAATATGGTACAAATGGATGTGGTCAGGGACCATACAAAGTCAGGGCAAAGAGAGTTCAAGCAAAGTCCAAAATCAGGCCAGCAACAAGACACTTGCAGACAGACAGGTAAGCAAACATAGAAGCACACCAATGCACATTGCTATACAGAGGCTAAAATTGACAATGGTGTACAACACAGAGTCTCATTAAATGGACAGATTGCCCAGTCACATTGTGTCACCTGGCACTATAGGATTGGTAAACAATTAGCTAGTGAATCTCCTGCTGCTGATTTAGGCCACAAGAAATTCAAACTGAAAATGTTCTGTGTTATACACATGCATATAGTGTCTAGGGATGCAGTTTTGGCCAAACAGTAGTACATATACTGTGTTATCCATATGGTCTCTGGGATGCCGGTTGGCAGAAAAGTAGTTAGTGCAAAACGGATCCCTACATTAGAGCAGGAAGACATGCTTTACCATAATCCCTGTTGCCCAGGCTCTTCTGACACTGCAACCCTTGGGGTCACCAATGCAGTCCGGGTAAGTAGCTTACACCTACGCTCTGCATTATCTATTTGAGAAGGCAGGGTAGTGAAAAAAATCAATAGGAAGCTGTAAAGGTAGCCATACACGGGTCGATTTGTCACTGATCGATTCCTGATCCGATCGATTCCCGGCCACAGTGCAATCGGCGATTGATCGGATCGGGAATCGATGGACCACCTAGGAAATCCGGTTTGTGGTCAATTTGGAAATGAGCCGATCTCTTAAATGGCCGATTCCACAAAATCGCCCATTGGCTGCTGCATAGGGAGCGATGGGTCCACCAAACGATCGACCAAAAAAAAAACCAACATGTCGGTTTAATGTCCGATCCGATTTTTAGTTGATTCCGATTTTGTTTGGTTGATCACCTTAAGTCGTCTCCCACACGGCTGTGGGAGCACACTGTTGTTTCCCGAGACGACATTGTAAATTTAGCCTTAATGGTTATTTTGCCAGTCCAAAGAGCAGGGGACACCTGTCTTTGTATTAGACCGTGCACCGTGAATATTAGAAAATTACGCTAATGCCAAAAAAACATTTCCCTTTCCCTCTAAAGCTAGCCATACATTGTCGGATTCCATGGCCGATCGATCACCTATCCGATCGATTCCGGCGATGTCAGCGGGAATCGGAGGTCCGATCGATCGGCCAATTAAGTCTGTCCGATCGCTGCATACCACCTTGTCCCACGGATTCCTGGACGATTCCGTGTCCGATCGCTTACTTCACAAATGGCAACTCCCCCTGATGTGTGCTGAATCGGATCAGAAAGACCAACATGTTGGTTCTCTGTCGGATCCGATTCTGGGCCCCCGATCGGACGTGATCGATCGGACAAGGTGGGCTTCACGTGATTCCGGGATGATCGATTGGCGTGCACGCGCCCGGAATCGATCATCCCGGAATCCGTTGGGAAACGAACCCATGTATGGGGGCCTTAAAGGTTAAATGAGAAGATATAATATGCTTCCATGTTGCTGCTTCCCTGTTTTATATTCCATATGAAATGCATGACCAGTGTTTCCTGCACTTTCTTCCAGTAACTAAGATGTTAAACCTATTTAGCTTTCAATTCTGTGCCAATTATGGCCCCGAGAGAAGGGATTAACCGTTAATTTAGAGGTTGGTGAAAGTGATTGTCTGCCACTGAGAAGGATTTGCTACTTTAAAACTGCCTTTGGCCAGCTACTAGGCTTAAGTAAAGCACATCTTTTTTTTCTCATTCCATTTCCTTGAGCCTTAGGGGTCAGCATTTTGTTTTGCAAGTGTGCCCCCTCGATGAAAGATAACTCACTTTTCTGGACATCTGTACCCTCTCAACATTTATTTTTCTCTGCTTCCAAACCTAGTCTCTGTGAAATCATTTCTCAAATAAAACCACGGGATGCATTCTTGGGTACAATCTTCCCAGTTTGGCTGCATCGATACATCTGCAAGGAATATATTTAGTATACACAAAACAATATTTGATCCCATTAATATAAAGAGGTCATTTTTTAATATGTATTCATAAATATAAAATGATACAGCTACATATGTAAACTGTTATATGTCTGCTATTTACTATACAAGATGTTTAATAGATTCAAAGTTTTTAATGAAAACATTTAATTTAAGGTAAATCTATTGACTATAAGGTTAATATTCATTAATGTTTGATTATAATCAATGGTACATGATTTGGGAATGGCTACTCTAAAGCAGCCCATACACAGGTCAGATTTTCAATCAATCGACTTAAAACGATCAATTTTTTAATCGATTGATTGAGAATTGAGTTTTGCCCACCTGGTTAAATTGACTTAATCCGATCAAAATTGAGTGAAAATTCAGTCGTTTTTTGATCGGACTGGATGGTAAATTTTGATCGGTCGATTGAAAATTGGATTGAAAAGTGTGGTCAACCAATTTTTGATCGATTTTTTTTCTACCTATTCTACCTCACTTCTGATTGAAATTTCAATCGGACTATTTTGGATCGATTATTATGTCGAGTGAAAAAAAAATCGATCAAAAATCGATCAAAAATCTTGTACTACATATGGGGCATGATACAATCGACATACAATTTTATACAGACTTAAAAATTGATTGTTTTAAGTTGATTGATTGAAAATCTGACCTGTGTATGGGCTGCTTTACTCTGATAAACAGAGATGAATTTATTTACCTATGAGCAACCAGAGACTCCCTTCTCCTTTATAGCAACACTGTACTAACATGATGGAAAGTCCTTCAACTGCTTGTTGTTTATAAAAGAGCACTCTTGGCTGTTCCAATAGGTACTTGATTAGATCTAATTAAACATTTAATATCAGGGTTTAAGCACTCTTACCACCAGTGTATGGCAGGCGTAGGGATTTCAAATCTTAAGCCCCCCATACATGTATAGATTTCCCTTCAATCATTGAACAAACGAGCCTAACGTGGTAACGTCACCACACCGAGCGATGCACTGATTGATTGCAGAATTGGTACGCTTCACCTTAGGGAATCAATCCCTGGCCAATTGTAACATATTACAATGTAATCTATCCTTGCTGCCCCCCACACTGTTTGCACATTTCCAGTGTCATATAAATTATCAATAAAGCCAAGTTTTATGAGGACTTGGGATGTCTATTTGGGGACCCCAACATAGCAGGTACACTTACCTGCTCGGCGGAGACTCTGTCTTCACGGCGCCGAGCCGCTCCACTGCTGCAAGGCTCAACGTAGTCGTATACGTTGATTCTTTGCACCGGCAGATGTGTAGACAGACCATCCGCCGTGCAGGCAATGTCTATCTGCTACGTCGGGAGCCCGCTAAGCGTATACGTCCTGACGTATGTGGAAACTTACCCTAAGTTTTTAAAGTACAAAAAAGCTAACCTAATTTGCTAATACTTAAGATTCTCTTTGTGAACAAACGTTTTATTGACATTTAATTACTTCACCACATAGCCAGACAGATGATGTCACTTTTTCCTATTTTAGTTTTGCAAAATCTTGCCCAACCTACCTGCTCATTAGACAACAGGCAAATTGATGATGTTAATTTAATGTCTAATAAATAGCTAAGACAAAAAGGAATGCGCAAAGCGTAGACAGAAAATGGCGTCACCCTGTTGGTTATGCAGGAACGTAGACTTGTATTATTCACCAGCCTGGATATACAGACACTATGAAAGGTAAAATATCCTATGTATATGTTTGTCTGGCAGGTTAATGTCTCTGCTGCCAGCCTCAGGCTGATAAAAAATTTAATTGCAGAATATGTACATGAAAAATGTACATAGAGACTACAGTAACATTATACATTTCCAACAAAACATATAGCCCGCACACCTCCGCTAGTCCAGGACATGAGTTCTATATTGTAAAGCAATGTCACTTAGCTTTAGATGTAACTAGCTGTTTCTTCGTGGTAACTTCTCCCTCAGGTGCAGGAACAATGCAAGTGCAAGTTAATGTACATGCAGTGTGTTATCACACCTCTTCTCTGGACCCCCTGTCCGGAGCAGTTAATGTACATCCAGTGTGTTATCACCCCTCTTCTCTGGAACCCCTGTCCGGAGCAGATAATGTACATCCAGTGTTTTATCACCACTCTTCTCTAGGTCCAGAGAAGAGGGGTGATAACACACTGGATGTACATTAACTGTAAAGATACTGAATAAAGCAAGAGGATTTTAACTTCACCCATGGAGTGCGGATTCTTTTTTCCTGTTTCCTAACGTTATACATGTATTATTTTCTTTATATTAGTTCTTTATCAATGGGTTCCAAAATCAAAACATCTTACTTGGCAGTTAGTACACACAGTATACAAAGTGTTCATATATTTACATTTTATTAAATATAATTACAAAAATAATTTTGCTGGCTATGATAATGATCTGTAACTCTGTTTAGTCAGTACAGTTATTCACCTACCTAAAGCTAGCCATACATGTATGGATTGCTGTGCGTTCGGCCAGCGAGCAATCAGAGTGCGATGATGTCTCCACCCTGCTTTCAGTCGTCTGCCAGATGATGTGTGCCATTCACACATCGATTCTTTTAAGATACTTTGGTCACCATCTAAAAGTTTTGTGATCGACCAGAAAAGAACCATCAAGGTAGATTGCAGTGTGAACGACTTGCAATGCTATTGAGGTTGATCGATCCAGGTGGACGCCTCCGTTTTGCTGACGATCGTTATCCAAACAAGCCGCGCTTGATTGTCTATAAAGCATGTGTGTAGGTATGAGGGCCCCATAAGTGAATGGGGGGCTTAAGCCCTGAGCAGTCAGCTGAATCCCTAACTGTTTGTATTATAAAGTGGCATAAGAAACCAAGCTCGGCCAGTATAGCCTACCTGTCAGCTGGGTGTAGTAGATGCAAACATAATTGTCAGGTAATACAGTTTTTTAAATATTTTTCCAATGTTTTCAATTTCAACTTAAATTACATACCGTATATACTTGAGTATAAGCCGACCCGAGTATAAGCTGAGGTACCTAATTTTATCTACAAAAGCAGAGGGTGGGAAATGCAGTCAGATAGTGGAGTTTTCTAAATGAGAATAATATAGAGAAAGCAGCATTGCCCCTAGAAATTTATCAAACATGATTAATTTTAGTGCCACACACTCAATAAATTTCGGAGAACACAGGATTATTAGTATTACAGGATGGGTTGTGCTGGGCAATTCTATTTTTTAGGCTATGGAGTTTGTACTAGTAACTGGCCACTAGATGGCAGTGTGGAGTTTATTATTGTTCATCAGCTGATTCTGAAGCACACGGAAGCTCAGCTCAGAGAGAGAGAGAGATCGCAGAATCTACCGGGAGCTGCCTGTCTGAAGCATTCAGCATAGCAATTCAGGTGAGGTGAGTGGACCCCCTCAGCTGACTCGAGTATAAGCCGAGAGGAGCACTTTCTGCCCATTTTTTGGGCTGAAAAACTCGGCTTATACTCGAGTATATATGGTATATTATTTCCTATTTGCCTTCCAGGCTAGTCAATGTCATAATGTTAATCAATACATATGGATTTACTTTCACCGGAAAGATCACTTTGTGTGACATAACCAATTAGTAATCCGATCAATACATTATGAGACCACAATGAATAACTCTATTACTATATAAAAGGTACCTGCTAAAACAAAGCTACAAGGTAATTGATTTGCAAAGTAATTTATCATCAGTTGACTTATTGGCTATTGGTATGGCCCATTAATTACAATTACCTTTAAATATCCCTAACAGCTGCATTTTTTCATGGCCCAAGATGACCAACAAGGGAACATATTTTGATTGCGGATAGAAATAAACCATGAACCATGGTTATGTAAAACTCAGTTTGATCTTGCATGAGATGCCAGAGACATTAATTTGCTAAAGGCATTTTATATTGCAGTATAGGGAATGTCTGGAAAACTGTCCTATTCATTTTGACAGATCAATGAGGTGTGAGAGATGCTGTATGTGTCCAACATTGATCCTTCACACAAACCACTAATCTATATTACTCTGTCAGATGTATTAATGGAACAGTAATCTGGTTAATAAACATAACAATCTTGCCCAACTACAGATGGACAGATTTTGTTGTTTTACATGAAAGTGTCAGGAAACAAGAAATGTATTCTGTCGTTACAGGTTTCCAAGCAACATTGTTACTGTGTACACGTTTCTCAATCTATTTCTGAGAAAATAACTGGTGAGCATACTGTAGATTGTTTTCCCTCATTGCTTGTGTCCGCGCTGAGCAACCTGATTTTTCCTCTTCCAGTGTAGACACCATCAATCTGAGCATACGCTACCACATGGAATGCCATTTAGAATGCTGGCATCAAAACAATCTCTCATACAATCTTGCCATACAATTTGTGTACAATCAAGTTTTGTTCTACCAAAACCATGTGATATGAGGACCTTTCTAAACCTTCCAATAACTAAGTATTCTATCAGGGAGGACCTGGCACTACATAGTTGTTAGTAGATCTAAAAGAAATTACCATTGGTACAGCATTCCTGATATTTTGCACTAATTACTTCACTTTACCTTTGCGCTATAACTCAATTGATGCACATCTATACCATAATTATTTGGAGTGCTCTGTTTTCACTCTTTGGAAAACAGTTTAGAATCTGGTGGCTCAGCTCACCTTGTATCAGATCCCTTGTGGTCCTATCCATTTTGTTCTGGGATTACCTGTCTATAATATTAAAATTAAATGAATTAAAGCCAAACTCCTCTTACTTTTACTCATGGCTTCCCATTGTTTACTGTAATTTCAGCGGACAAAAGCTGAACCCCCTCCCTTTACTAGAATTATAGAAAAACATCCTTCATGTACATAACATGGAATGTCTAGTGGCTTGCCTAACGATACCTTGTTTGCATCTATGAATGCACTTCTCTTCCCACCACACCCTAACACTCATCTCCTTCTACACTCCACTTCCTTCATCTTCTATTTCTCTGTTTTCCTTTCTGGTTTCTACTTAGTAATAAGTCATATTATTGAATCAACTTGACCTCCATAAATAGAGTAATTCCACACCAACTGGAATGTTTTTTCACTGGTTCCATCCCTACACTTAATTAATTTATGGCTTGTGTCATTTTATAGTTCTGTGATTATTTATCTGATAGCACAATGGTAATGCTATGCTTTCAATGGATATTTGGTTTTTACCTCTGTCCATTTGTACTTTCTATTTCTTATTTTTCAATTGAATAAAAATTTACCGTATTTTTGGACCATAAGATGCACTTTTCACCCCCCAAATCAGGGGGAAATTGTGCCGGCGTCTTATGGTCCAAATGCGCGCCTTGGCTTCCCGCCAGCTCTCCCAAGCTGTCAGATGCACAGCCACATCCCTCATCTGCACTGTACTGATTCTACCAGCAGAGCGCTGCTAAATAAAGCAGTACAGAGAGACACACATAGTAGCGGCCAGCTATGGAGCTACAATCTCCGTGCAGCTCACAGATGACAAGAAGAGAGAGAAGAATGAAGAATCCACCGCACCCCCCCCCCTCCTTCTGCCTAAAGTTTGCTCTCTAGTGACACCATTGTTGTGGCTGAAATTGGGTACTGCAGGAATTTTTTTGTTCCAACTGAGAAAATTTTAATTTTTTTTGTTTTTTCCTGCTCTAAAAACAGGGTGCGTCTTATGGTCTGGTGCATATGTTTAAATGTACAAAAACAGTACACAAGGCATGGTGATACAGCACCCCATGATACAAATGTGTTCCCTATATAATTTCATTATATACTCGGATACCCATATGTAATGATAATAAAACAAAATGCTTATCACTGCATTGAATGTTTCTAAAAAGCTACTGTATACATTTGTATTGTCAATTTAGTTCAGTCATTTTAATTAGTAAATACCAAAACATATCACCCTGCCTAAGGATCTATATCCTGATGTAAATGATTAATAAACATGAAACCTTGGAAGCCTGATGTCTGAACAGATGACATGAATGACAAGAAGGGGGTTGTATGAGGATGAACTTGGAGTTTCCTTGGAACTAAGAATATTGAATCAAAGATGACATATGTTAAAGTGTTAACTGCTTATATTATCACACTCCGCATGTCCTATGGCTCTGATAGGATGCGGAATGAACACTGCTCTCTTCAATGTCAGAGTAAGAAACTACTCAGCCTGGCTAATTAGGAAAAATAAAACCATTAAATAAGCACGATTCTCAGAGCAAGAAGCGTTATAGGGATCGATTTTCAAGCAGATTAGTACAATTGAATAGGTTTTTAGGGGGTAAAAAGTAGAATTGATTTGAGATTCATTAGCTGGGTATGCAGAGTATAAGAGTTTTTTTTCCAATAATGTATAAGAGTTAATCTGTCCTCTGCGTGCTTCAGATTTTTTGTGTAGAAGAATTAGAAAATAAAGTGTTAATCTTAATTTATCCCAACAGTTAGCATTGTTGAGTGGACCATTGTATAATCTAGTTCTAAACAAACTTCCATCATATAAATTGGAGTCCAAGTTGGTGCTGACATTATTGGTGCAGCTTTCAACCTCATTTAGGACAGGGGAAGGTCTGAAATGGAAGACAACAGAGCGGAAGACAGGATTTAAATTCATTTATCCTCTTGCTACATTTTAAAGAGTCTAAAGAAAGTAGTATTTTATCTTATGTTTTTTACTTAACACCAGCAGATGACATGGCTCCAAAAATCAATCGACATGAGGAGATTTTGCATCTCATTTGGAAACCAAGGTCTGGAGAAAGAACCGAGTCTGGAGAAAGAATGATGATGCACACAATCCAAGATGCTTGAAGTGCAGTGGGAAGTTTTTACAGTCTGTGTTGTTTTGGGGAGCCATGTCCTCTGCTGGTGTTGGTTCACTATCCTTCATGAAGTCCAGAGTCACCGCAGCCATCTACCAGGAGATTCTGGACCAGTTCATGCTTCTATCCGCAAACACAGAGCTTTATGGATATGCTGACTTCATTTTCCAGCAGGACTTGACACCTGCCCACACTGCCAAAAGTATCACAACCTGGCTCAATGATAATGGGATTCCTGTGCTTGATTGGCCAGCAAACTCTCCTGACCTGAACCCCATAGAGAATCTCTGGGGCATTGCCAAGAGAAAGATGAGAGACATGAGATTAAACATTGCTACTGAAGTCTCCTGGTCTTCCTCAGCGGTGCCACAAGCAGATAGCATCTATGCCACACCGCATTGATGCAGTAATTGATGCAAAAGGGGCCCAAACCAAGTACTGAGTACATAGGCATGATTATATTTTTCAAAGGTCTGACATTTTTCAAATTAAAATCTTTGTTTTATTAATTTCCTATAATATTGTAATTTTCTTAGATTTTTAGGTTTTCATAAAACTGTAAGCCATAATCATTTTAAAATCAAATAAATGCTTAATATCTTGCATTGCAAGTAATCAGTCTATTTCCTATATTAATTTCACCTTTTAAGTTTAATGACTGAAATCTGGCCATTTAAAATGGTGCTGTATGGCAAATTCTTCTGTGAAATGTGTTGTGCAGAAGTTTAGCCCTCCCATCATCAATGATCAACAAATGAGACAAGCAATCCTAATCTGGAGGTGTTTTACAATTATTCAATACCAAATAAAAAGACGACAATAAAAAAGGGAAAATCTTTGCCCGGGAATGACATCTTAGATATAGTAGACATTATTCCCCATTCTATTTCAAATAAACTATGATTATTATAGCTGTGATTATTTGAATCTAATGAAGGAAGAAACAATGCTAACAGCTTTTTATAAAGTCAAATACTTCTCAGCAGACATTTGCCCCAGGGACTACAACCGGTGACAACCACTTTTTAACAACACGGTGTCATTATCTCTCCTTGCAATGGCGTACTCATCCATGTAGCAAGTGGGGCCTACCAGGGTAAGCCCTGCTGGCAGAGTTATGTTTGTTTAGCACTAGACATATGCTTTTGGTTAGACAAGAGGCATTAATATTCCATTAAAGGAAAGTCCTGTAGCACTGTAAACACTGTGCTGTCATTAAGAGAAGCCTACTACAAGGATTGCCATGTGCAGCCTCTTGCCAGATAATCAGCACTGGAGGGTGATGGGTTATATAACAATGAGAAGAGTCCTGCACCCATTCCTATCCTGCTCCACTGGGCAATGTTTTCCTGACCTTTATGCCAGATCTGATTAAATAAACGCATGCCAAATCATTAGTCATTATCCTCGAGGCACATAAGGCATGTTCTGCTTTTTACGAGGCTTACATGCATCTTTCATTGCACCAGTGCCGGCGAAATATCTGCGATAAAAAGGAGGGATATTCATGCCGTTACTGGGAGGCGAAGCAGATGGCATTCGCTTGGCATTTCTGTGGCCCAAAAAACTGCAGTACATCAGCAAACTTTTCCAGTAATTAGTAAACTCAGGCTCAGGACTGTGTTTAATCACACTGCTCTTGGCACATGTTAAAGTGAACCTGTGGCAGTAACTAATGTTCTAAACTATGCAGTACAAAGCCGCCAGCGGAATCAGAGTCATGCTGTGTCTACAACTCCCAATTCCTTAAAGGGCACAGGGAAGGTTCCAGCCAAGCCAGGTACTTATCTATTGCATTTCAAGTTATTCTTATTCAGAATTAAAAAAAAATGTTTAATCACATTTTGACCAAAGTGGTGGCCCCGCAATGTAAATGCTGGAACTAGGACTCCTTTAAGATTTAACACTAAACCCCTAGCACACAATTTAAATACATGTTAGTTGTAAAAGCCACAGGATATTCAAGTATGTTTTAGTCAGGTACATTTTGCGTTCGATTTGCTGCCCACTGATTTTTGCGTGATGCCCACCTTGAGCGTTCGATTAGCGCTTGAGCAAAATATCGATGGAACACACATTCAACATGTTGGTAAATCTCTGTTCGATCCCCAATACTTTGGATGTGGACACTTTATCCCCAACCAAGTATCGGCCAGGGATCGAGCACCCAAAGTGGACAGTGGACATAAATGGACAGTGAAAAGAAAAGCTGCAAATTCATTCATCTTATATGTTCATCTGAAGTTACATTTTAACACTTGTGATTCATGTAGCATTGTTATGATAATAGTCAGACCAATGACTTCTATTTAAAAGACAGGTTTTCAAAGTGATTGTGATGCTAGGTGAGTATCCCCAAAAGCGCACCATGTTGTAGGCATGTAACATCCCAAAATATGTCCGTATAAGTGTCTAGTAGACATCCTGAATATAATAATGTTTGAAACACACAATTACGTAAAAGTAAATAAATAAAATCTCTAAAATATTTCTTTTGTATTATATTTTTCAAAACAATATGTATTTATATTTATATTTTGTTCATTTTTATTCAATTGGAAATGTGTTTTTTAAACTTGTATTGGATTGTATTGGATAAAGTTATCACTGTATTCCCTTTGGCAACCGCTCTGCTCTGGTGTGATGAACACACCAGGGGACAAAGGGTTAACTGCAAAGGACATATCTGGGAATCACACTCCATATAAAACTGTTCTGGTGATTTACATTTGAAACTCCAGCCGACCCCTGACCCCCATGTGACATCATGGTGGGGGGTTCTTCAGATGAGAGCCGCCGTAGCAGAATGGTAAATATGCGCTGCTGGGGCTCTGATCTTTGCCGGACGGCTCCATCTCGTCCATTGCAGGACTGACAAGTCAGCACTGGACGAGATGGAGCCGTCAGGAACGGCAGGGGGGTTAATGGGCAATGAAAAAATACAGAGACCAGATGGTTTTAGAGCAGACATGGGCAAACTAAGACCTGGAGGCCAGGGCCGGCCTGTTTAGCTGTTTAAACGAGCCAGCTTGTTACATTCAGCAAACATACAGAATGCTTAGAAGCTTCCAAACTTTCGCCACAGTAGAGTAATATTGTGATGACACTGTGGGCGCTCTCTAATCACAAGGATGGGCTACCTCCAGGAATTATCTCTGCCCATCGTGAACAATTTATTAATTCATATATTGAAAAACAAAAAAATGTTTATTAATGGTAAATTTTCCCCCACACTTTATATAATAATTATTTATATATGTTTTCCTTTTTTTACTTTTCCTTTTTTTGTTGAAAGCTGTACAGGAAATTGAAAAAGATTACAATGTCCCTGCTGTACTTGCTCGAGGAATTTTGAATCCATTTCAAGCTCTTGGTTTGGAACCAACTGTGGCCCACGAGTCAAAAATTTTGCCCACCCTGTTTTAGTCACCCTTCTTCTGCAGTGTTGAGAAATGAATGGCAGGTTAAACAGATAATACTAATAAGTATTGAAAGTGTTATTAAAGTTTTTCAATTAAAAAAATTAAGAAAACAACAGAAACTTTGTGCAAAGTTCATGGTATCAAATCAAATGTACCATGCGTCCTGGATATGACAAGATCACATGGTACACTTGATTTGTTGTTCCCCAAGACTGGAAATGTACAGTTCTACTAAGCATGACACCCAGCAGCACAATCTCTTTCAAGATGGGGGCTAATAATTATAAACTACTTTGTAATCATGATTGGATGAAAGGCTCGATATGAGTCCAAATTATTATAATTATAGGCCACAGAGGCAGCGTGAAGACATGCCAAATTGAATCCATTGTGTTCACATCAAATGAAAGGATTTCTGATTCAATGTCTTATCAAATGTAATTGTCGTTGTTCTGGGCAATTTACTTTAACCCATTTAAAACGGAAGAGCTAAGCAACTTCTTCTCACTGAAAGGTGAGGCATATTGCAAACATTATGTCCAAGTGGGGATGAGCTGAGGGATCAGTGGCTGCTGCTTGAGATTGGTTAATCCCCATTAACATCTATGGGGGGTGGGGGGTTCTGGGATTTTTTAGAGCTAATACCGGTAGGTAAATTACTCTAAAATCAAAACATAAATGGGAAGCTGGGTGCTGTCATGGGGGTTCTGTACTAATGTAGAAAAAAAGTTAGCAGGGGGAGACTTTAATGGCTAAGAGCAGTACAGTGCTACTCCAGCCCAAGAGAACCACACACAGGCCAATATCAACAGTTATTTTCGAACTCTGTAAATATACTTTTCTAACTCTGTAAATATATTTTTCTAACTCTGTAAATATAATAATATAATTATAAAGTCAACTATAACATGGGTAAAAGAAAAGGGCCCTGCCCTTAAAATATACAATAGGTAGGAGGGATATGTCTGGCAGCATAAATCTGTAATCAAGACTGTAGTTAAGCTACAATGAAGGTGATAATACAGAAAACAATAATATGCTTAACAGATTCCTAAAGCTAGTGCAATTTCTAGCACTTTGGGGGCCCTATGCAAGACGCATTGCACCACCCCCTCCTTCGCCCTCCGACAGAGGGAAGAGAGGACACATGGCGTCAACATCCTCCCCACCCCCGCCAACAAAGGAAAGAGAGGAAGATAGCTGTGATCGTGATCAGGAATTGACCTGTGCATAGTGGGCTTATGGAGCAGAGCTTGGGGCCCCTGCACTCATAATCTGCATAGTGCAAGAAACGTCCCTGCTTAAAGCTGTACATGATGTTGTGGAACAATGTGATTTAAATAGATGGTCTATCACATTCATAAAATGTACCACCAAAAGCAGTGAGGATGATTGTAGAAATGTAGCCCGCAACATTATCCTGTGGAAAGGTTAGTGCTATATGGATTAGATGAATTTTACATAAGTTATAAATATAGAGTGTTTGGAGTTCAAGTGATACCGTTTATTGTCTAACTGAAGTCATTAGAGAAGCAAGCTTTCAGGATATCGCAGATCCCTTCTTTAAGCTAATACAATTCAAAATCACAGAAAGAGAGGCTGAAATGGGAATGTAAATTTATACAGAAATTCAGAACTCTGGATTATGGCCGTTCAGGGACAACAACTTTATGTGTCATAACTGAATTTCTAACCACTGGCAATAAAACCCTTCCTCTCATTCCCAAAACTGAAAGAACACTTCACAACTAGTATGTCTGGACTCCTTATCTTTCAACTTTGATAATTAACTATGCACATTGGCATCTAGGTTTCTTTAAAAACAGCTGTATTCGTAGTATTTCATGGCGTTTTTAGTCAATCGACATTTCTGATCACTATCTCCACTAACTAATCCTTCACTCTCACCTCAATCAGTCTAGTGTGTCTTGAGAAAACATTTGTTTTTTTCACAATATTTATGTCCTTGTAACTTTTTGTGTATAAATGTGAGCTTCTAAAACCAGAATTGTATGAAGAAGGGATCTGCGATATCCCGAAAGCTTGCTTCTCTAATGACTTCAGTTAGCCAATAAATGGTATCACTTGAACTCCAAACTGATGGCTAACACGGTACAACACTCTACTATTACATAAGTTATAAACAAACACCTCCCTAACCTTTTAAACCGTTTTAAGTTTTTTTCCCCAATGATATACGTTTATATCAATGTATTGTGAGCACTCCTGTAAGTTTTAAATATTTTTCCTCAACCCCTTTACTTGTAAATGTTTTCCTGGTTTCCAGAAGAAGAGACTGGTTGGCAGGATCAATAGGTATTACAATTATGTTACATGGAGAGGGGGGTCTCAGAAAATAAAAACAATTTGTGCGTTCATTTGTGTGCTAGGGAGACACAACGTCATATATACATTGTATATTATATTTTGCCCATGGTTCTAGTTTTAGCTAAAGTAAACTTGCATGGAATAGAATACACTATTGAATTTAGTAGCCAGAGCACAGAATGGGGCTACGAGGACTACATTGCAGCATCACTGCTGTCACCATCTGACACATCTGTGTTTGTATGATCACAGTAGGTAGACTATTACCTGTCACCTGATTAGCAGGAGGAGAACCTAAGTGTAGATAAATATTTTCCAAACATCAGTTCCATATCATTATATTTCCTGGTACACAATGACATCTAAGAGTCACACAGGAGGAGTCTAACAATACTCCCCGTGGATATTATTATCTTCATAGCTCATTCTGCACTGTGAAGGACAATCAGAAGTTCTTTTAGATGGTATAGGGCGTGAGAAGAGTGGAAATGTGGTGTTAAATTGGGAATGTGCTTTTTATGGCCAAATGACGAAATATCTGAATGTCAAACATAAGAGATCTTGTTCAGAAAATGACAAACGTCCAAACTTTTTATGGTGACATGATGCATATAGCAACCTCATTCAGCGGAGCCATCCATAACTATCATATCACGGTATCATCCAAGAGCTAGGAGCATTTTCCAGATAATTATATACTCTACTTGACAGCACTTTGTGGTGTACAGTATGTCTGGCTAGGACTTTGCCCTTCTGCAGATTATACAGATAATAAAAGTCACTGGGCCTTTGCAGTTCAGGATTCTCATTTTTAAATCTCTGCATGTCAAGCTCTTGCAAACAAGACAAAGTCTAAAAAAGTAACAAATGACTCTATATACTCGATTATACGCCAATCAAAATACAGGCCAAGGTACGAAATTTTACTCCCAAAATTCTGGAAAAACTGAATGACTCAAGTATAAGCCTAGGGTTCGAAATTCAGCAGCTAAAGCCCAGAAACACACAGCAAATATGCTTTTGTTTTGGGATGTCATTATTATAGCCGATTTGTGAGTTAATGATAAAGCCCCTGAACATGACATCATCATCATTTCTGGAGATGTAGAGAATGGTGTGATGTGGAATATGCTTGTGTGCTAAATATGCCAATATGAGGGACTTTCTAAACCATCAAGTCTACCTGTGTTCAATGGCAGAGGACCCGGCACTACATAGTATTTGGTAGATCTAAAGCATATATGACAGAGAGATCCTAAGGTGTATGGCCAGCTTTAGACACATTACTACTGAAGGTATACGCTCGGGCAGCAGTTGTCAGAACTGCCCTATATGATAATATATTATATATATAATTGGTTGGTGGAAAAGAAAGGGTTCCTATTGACAATGTAAATTTTAGTCCTATTTATATATAGATAATAAGAAGCTTACAAAAAGCACATATCTGGTGGCATTCATATAAAAACCTTTTATTAAGCTCCTGGGTGGTGAAGGAATTCCTTGCCAAAAGAGGTAAGGGAAATATAGATGACCTGCAATAAAATATGTTTATATTTCCCAGGGAGGTGGACCAGTAAGCACATAGGATACCAGCTTTGGTGAATGGCTCAGGCTAGCCTAGTAAGCTACTTTGAGTGCAGTTTAGAGTTACCAATATTGGTAAATAAATCTACCTTAAGCAGCACATCAGAAAATGCATACACCAGCGGTGGTAACGCAGCAATACAATGGCAAATCATTAAATGTGAGCTGAACAATGGTTTTCCATAGGTGAACTGCAGTACAGTTTCAATTTGGGCCTTATTATAGTCATATATTGTCATTGAAATTTTTGTTGGAGTTTTACCTTAATCCTACCTTAGTTTAATTGGAATTAACTTTCACTGTCATGTATTCACTAGAGTGATAACTACAGATCAGCATAATCATAAAAATCCCAACAAGAAGCAATGAATAACACCAATGTCTACCTATCCAGCAAATTTCCCTGCCTCAGGGGTCAGCCATGATTCTCTGTTATGGAAACCTATAGCTGATCTCCAGGCTGAACTGACAGGCACCATCAATTTTCGTTTCCTTACACCCGACCCCTCTTCCATGATTGATGTGCTTTGGATTGTCCTGGTAAAACTCAAAACAAAACCAGAGTCATCTTAGATCCGATGTCTTCCTGCTCATAAATTGGCAGTTGCAGAATATAAAATCTTTGCAGAAGGTCTATTCTTTGGTAATTGAGCAGAGTTCTGTTCTTACAACAGAAGGCGATAAGCCATTAAATGAATTGCCGGCATCTCGGAGACATATATTCCAGCAGTCGGCAATCCACATTTCCACAGGAGATGGATCAGAGATGTACAAACTGTGCGGAAAGAATGAATAAACAGAACTAGTAATATAATCAGCCTTGTGATATTATCCCTGTACAATCTATCCTCATTGTACAAAATGTACGCTGTGACCACGCACCGAGGACTTCAAACTTCATCTCAGGAACCAATGGAGAAGACCAGCAGGACAATTTAGGACTTTTCCAGTATTTGGCTGCCAACATTTTAGACTAATATTTTAAAACATCAAGTAAGACAGAAAGTGTGGCAGAGTTATGAGAACCAAAAGACTGTCTGAACAGTAAGGGCTTATTACCACTAGAGCGATCAGCTGTGGCGCAACAGGATCGCGAGATCAGGCGTGATAGACCAGGCGACACGATTAAAAAAAAGTTCATTATGCAAAATCGCCTATGATCGCTGTTGATCGCGCCCATCCATTCTCTATTACAAAGATCTTTGCCCTTTCATGTCTATAGGGTGCCCTCCTGGGCGAACAGCCGCAGCCGCCCGGAACCCACGATCAAAAACATGGGGAGCTGCGATTCAGATCAGGGGTCGCGGGCGGCCACGGCTGTTTGCCTATGTGTTGACAAGCCCATGGTAATGAATGGACGTGACCACCCACAATTGTCGTGCAAGATTTGAAATATCACTAGTGGGAACAAGCCATTAAAGCATGACTTTAGAGATGCATGGTCCCCATTTAAAACCAGTATACGGTGCTCTGCAGTGGCCACTCTTGATTTAGCAGTTATTTAATGACTGGCGGCTTAATGTGGAATGTCTCATATGGTTCCAGGGAACAGTGGCTAAGTACCGTATTTGGACTATAAGACGCACCGGACCATAAGACGCACCCAGTTTTTAAAGCAGAAAAACCAGGAAAAATATTTCATATATATAAGTGGTTTAATGCAATACTAAATTAATGCAATATTAGATTCAGCCAGTAGATGTCACTAGCAGCAGTACGCACACACAGCACATGACGTCACCTCTTCACTGATCAGGAGGAGGGGGGCAGGAGGCTGCCCAGTCCTCTGCTCTCCCTCTCCTCTCTGGCTGCCTGTGTCTGTGGAAGCTGCAGTAATAGGAAGAGAGGGATAGATGACAGTTTATCTATCTATCTCTTCATTGCTTATGCTAGCAGGCAAAAATACCAATAAAAAAGTGTCAAAAGGGTGCAACCACTTAGACCATTGTCATGCCAGAAATCACATCTAGATTACAGATTTTATCAAAGTTAGCTGGAGTGGGCTGCCAGCCCGACAGTACCTTCTGTAGCGCATCACATTGAGTCAGATCTCTCTGTAATGCATAATACAGCATATCCCACCCCCAGAGAAGGACCAGTAATGATGAACTACATGTAACAGAACACCTTAGCTATAGCTACAGATCACTGGATGGAGTATAATAGCAAAGTAGCTCAGCTATCCCTCAATCAGCAGGGTGAGGGGTCACACTTTGTCTCCATGTTAAGGTATAGGGGGCGGGTCGAACACCCATAATGTTTGTCTGCATTGCAAACTGCGAACATGCTATGTTCACCATGAACTGTCCACCAGGCGAACTTTTCGTCCATCACTACAAATAATATGTTATAAACCTGTGCCAAGAGCCCTAGTTTGAATTTTTTAAGTAATTGTCCTTACATTTTTATTTTCCCAATAGGATTACATGGCATTTTGTATCTCACCTTTTGCACCGAAAATAATAATGTTGACATACCAGATATAAATACATACGTATATACACAGGAAGTATCCGGTACACATTTATAAAACTTACCAGAAAAGGAGATATATCTAATGATTATTTACATTAAGTCGCCTTCTCTAATGGCTGGCACGTTTCACTAAGGCATCTGCTCTGTGTCTGAGTAAATAAACTCATGGAGGAAAGTATTCAGGGAAGGCTGTATGTTTTCTTTACTATAAACCAGACTGGAAATGGTCTTTACAACAGTCCTATTATCTATACACAAAGATATACTACAGCTAATGGGACTATTTATAAAACAGTGGGACAGTAATGTGCCAGCGTTGGCATACAAGTCAGAAACAAAACACCTTACCAATGTTAATAACACCAGTGAAATATCATTTAACTAGGTACATTTGTAGAGGGTTATGACCACTGCTGGTTTCTTTCCTTTCTGACTTATTAGGGAGATTTTTCCTTAATAAGACCTGTTGTGTATACTCAGATGTGAGAGTATGAGTAAGAGTATATAGAATGGGGGGCAACTTTAAGAGCATACTTTGTCCAAATTCTTAAAGTTGTGTAATTTGTGTACTTGGGTTTGACATCCTATTGGCCGGGAATTTAAATCGGAACTATACCGGAAATTACGCAGCAACGTCACTTCCAGTATATGGAACACACAGTTCCTTGTTCCTAAACCAGAAGTTACGTTGGTCGGACAGTATAGTACTAGAGATCGTGTGTCTCTACCCAGTCTCTAGTGAAAATATTCTTCCTACGACCAGACCAGGCATGGAAAGGAAGAATTATAGACTTCTCCTCACCGGCAAAGGGGGTGGGTCGAACACCAACAACATTTTAATTATACATCTGCTTGAAGGTCACCATGTATGTCACAATCTGACTACTATATATTTTTTCCTTTTATACCTCCATGATAACTAGTATGATTATTTTTGTTTAATCAATATATCAATGTTTACATTTTCCACACAGTCTGGGGATCGGATGGCCCTAACAGGTTCATTGTCCGGCCCCTCTGTCAAATTTAAAAACCCATGGCGGCCCACAAGTTAAAAAGTTTGCCCACCCCTGGGTTAAATGTATGATATGTTTGAACTACGGAACAATGTGGAAACTATTATATGTTGTTGTTTGATAAATTGCATGGGTTGTGCAGATTTTATGATGAGGCCTCAACCTATTGTTGTACAGAAACACACAATCTATTCAAGAAGTAATTGTACAGACATTATCTGTACACTGATACTCTGTTGACTGAGACATTATCTTAACCATTAATCAAGAACAGGCTAAACTATAGAATCATAGAATTTGTCATGTGAATCAATCAATCCCCAAACAGCCAGAAAATTATAAAAGTATAATAATATATTCTACTATTGTTGAATGTGGGGTAGACCAGTGTCAGGTAGACATTCAACGGAACATTTACATTTGTGTGGATTATACAATTGAAGTCCTTCTAATACATCTTTCTATGATCATGTGACAACAATGCTGCATTTTTCCTGCATTTAAAGAAAAGTTTCCACTCATATGTGGTCTATCGCTGTCAGCAATACAGAGGGATGGGAATTGTATAATAGATATGGCATCAGCATTGCCACTGTGGATTTACAAGCCTACTGGTTGTATTGATGTGGGGGCCAATTTCAATTGTGGTGGAGAGTCAATTTAATCTTTATTCTTTCTGTCCATTACATCTGTTGTTGAGCTATATAACTGCTATATACTCATCCAGTATATAGCAGCCTGTCTGCTTACTTATTATTTTCTTTAAACTTCACAGCCACATGCCAAGGTCGCTACCAGGGAGACTGGAGAATGCAATCCTATCAAGACTGCAAAAAGTACTTTTCAACCCAAAAAGATGGACTTTACAAACTATGTCCTGACCAACAACCCCTCCCTCTCTTTCGAAATCAATAATCTGTATATCTGTATGTGCTGTGTGAATGAAGGTTTAGAAGTACTTTCATAGACTCAGGAGAGCGCCTGTGTTGCTTCTCTCTGTCCATGCATGGACTGTATCTTATATTTAATTTGGAAGCATTGAGATAAACCTAAGGGGCTTTTTATTGCCCACCACAACAATATGTCAGTACTTGGCTACCCCTATTCTTGCCCACCCCTTTCTGGGTTGGCACTGATATCTCAGTTGCAGAATATTGATGAGCGTCATAGGCAGTATTAGAATTCTCAATATTTTGCAAATCTACTTTTCTCTACTCATAAATGCAAAATTTGTGCTTATGGTCATGCATTGCACATGCATATTATGCATATCAAATAATAATCGTGATTATCTTCAAAATGAATGGTCACATGAGGTATGTATTATCGCAATGCATGGCCACAAGCTTGCCAATGCATAATATCTTGAATAGTCAAAATTGTGAATATCCGCCACCATATTCGCGAATAGCAGATATTCGTAGAATATATTCGCAATTCAAATATTCGAGCTCAGCTGAAATCCTCCCAGCATGAGTTTCAGTGACAAGGAGAGAAAGTGTGTGAGATATACATGAAAGAGGATTCGGCTCAGACAGCAAATGTCTTGTTTATCCTATGAGGCTCATGTATTACATGCTTTCGGGATTCACTTAGACAGACATACTGGAACCTTAATTTTCATTTTTAACGTAGAGAATGTGGGAAAGCACCAACAAAAATGCAGTTCCATATACAATATATATATGAATTGGGATTAATGTGTTTAATGTTAGTACAAATGACACAAGATGACTATACTGCAGCAACCAATTAATTTGCAGCTTTTATGTGCAAAAAAAAAGATACCTGATTGATAAGTGCGGAACAAAACAACAATTTCCATTAGTTTTGGTTATTAAAATAAAAAGCCTACAATGGCTCTTGAATTCTACTCATAGGACTTCATTTAAATAGCCATCACAACGCCATATATTTCTTCTTATTTTTTCATACATAGGATAAGAGATATTCAGAAGTGTATTAGCCTAAATCTCTTGAGTATATGGATATTAAATATGTGTATTTTAGTAAAAGCCCAAGGCAGTTCTCAGGACATAAACAAATGAATGCTTGAGAGTTACAAGTGGCCCTTACCAGCGTTGCCTTAGTATTCCATTAGAACCAGAGGAGAGGTTAGTAATGTGGAACAAGCTAGAAAATAGAAGCAAATTCGTACTATGGTAATTGTGATCACGGCTGTCCGGTCTGTGTTACTCAAAGCTGAAAGCATTCATTTATAACAGACCCAATCTAATTGGTAAAATAAAAGTTGGCATTAAATACATCAACTTCATAATGCTGCATGGCATTTCTAATGGGCAAAGTAGAATCAACAACAAAGGTTTTCCAGAGCACATGTTTAACACTCACAGGATACATCTATTTATTAGTGATGAGCAGAAGAGGCAATATTCATATTATATATTAAAATATTGCAATTTTTTTGCCTATTATTCTCACAAAATGCGTAAATTCGAGAAGTCATTATTACCCTCATTGCAAAAAAAAATTCACAATAAAGGTGCCTATATTTGCATATTTTCATGATCAACACTATCACATGAAAACATATAATTTATTAACTTCCTTAAAGATATGGCACTATATTCGAGATCTTTGCGAATTCCTAAAGTGCCGCTATTCGCAATAAGAATTTACAATTTTAATATTCCGATCAACACTACTTTTTATGCCATACAGCATTGTCATCATCATTATTTTCCTTATATTATCTTATGATGCCTGTAGTGGTGTTAGGGTGAGCAAACCCAATAACCAAGGCTTTGACTGAGCACTAGTGATAGCCGAACTTTGCACAGGTCCGTCCACGAAAGGGCGGATCGGACTTTTAAAGAAGCCCGCCGTCCGACTGTTCGCGGCCTCTCTGCGGGGAATTTGAATTTGAAAAAACCGAAGTGACGTCACATCCGGTACCTGGAACACATAGTTCCTGGTTACGATAGACGGATGTGATGTCACTTCCGGGTTTACGAGCCGGCTTCTCACTAGAAGACCGGCTCCATGACCGGTCTTCTAGTGAAAAGATTATTCCCCCAGCAGGATCTTACTGCTCCTGATCCCACCGGGGGAGGAATAGAGAGCTCCTTCTTGCCGGCGAACAAGGCAGGTTGAACTCCTGTAGTGCTCGCTGGCTATAAGGAATGCAAACATCCATGTTCGCGGCCAAACTGTCCGCCTTGTGGTCAGTTCGGCCATCACTACTGAGCACCTATTATGGTAATGTAGCATGGCTGTGCATGTATTTATTTCTTTTATTAGCAATACACAGTATATAATACATTTGATGAGATGTTTTTCTATTTTTTTTCTATTTGTTTACAGGAAGCAGATGGAGCTCTGGACTTTATTTTCAAAAACTTAACACACCAGTCTTAAAACTAGTTGGCAATTCAGTACAAAGTGACACAGACCCCGCTTAAGGCTTTCTGTGATACCACTTGAAAGTAATGCTCTCAATGAGGCCCAAGCACGGTCTCATAATGGAGGGGTCAATGGCATCATTGTCCCTAATCTCCAAGCCTCAAACACTGATAACTGATACCCATATACAGTGCTGCTTGAAAGTATGTGAACCCCTCAAGTGGTGTAGATGTTTCTG
>CM070033.1:35693736-35712784 GCA_036250615.1 Ptychadena robeensis | reverse complement strand
CACAAACAGTGACCATGTCTGGAGGGTTCACATACTTTCAAGCAGCACTGTATATTACAAGTATCCCCAATATAAGCACCGATACCTAATTTTAGAGAAATAATCTGGAAAAAACTGAATGACTTGAGTATAAGCCTAGGAAGGGAGATGCAGCAGCTAAGGCACAGAAATACACAGCAAATGGGCTTTGCTGTCATTGTTTCAACTACCCAATTTGTAATTGCAGAGCCCCTAAACATGATATCATTACTAGTGTTGAGCGCAAATATTGCAATCATGAATTTTTATTGCGAATATCAGCACTTTGAGAATTCGCAAAGATCACAAATATAGTATATATCTTTGTAATGTCAAATATTCGAGATTCTGGGAAAGTACCATGCATGACGTAGGTAATATTCACATAAAAAAAAGATGATTTTCGCAAAGAATTTGCAAAGTACTTCTGAGTGTTGTTTCATAAGATTACGCTGCTGCAATGTTTCGGACTATAAGACACACTTTCCCCCCCCCCCCCAGAAATCAGGGGGAAAAAGTGCCTGTGTCTTATGGTCCGAATGCAAGACCCCCATGGCCACTGGGCCGCGGGTGATCGCGCCTTGGCTTCCCACCAGCTCTCCCAGCAAAAAAATTTGCCGGGGAGCTGTCAGGTGACAGATCCGCCCATGGGCGAATCTCACATCTGAACTGTATTGCTTATACCAGCAGAGCCTAGAGCACTGCTGGCATAAGCAATGAAGAGAGGGATAGATTAATCTCTATCTATCTCTGTCTCCCTGTGTGTGGAATTTGCAATCACTCTACAGCTTCCTCAAACACAGCCGTAGAGGGAGAGGAGAGACTCTGCAACCATTCCCCCCTCTTCCTCTGACCAGTGAGGAAGATGATGTGTGTGCCGTGATAGTAGTGCTGCTAGTGACATCTAGTGGCGGAATATATCGATCCAATTTTTCAAATATTTTCTTGCTGGTTTTCCTGTTCTAAAAGCTGGATGCGTTTTATGGTCAGGTGCGTCTTATAGTCTGAAAAATATGGTATACGTTATAATGGACAGGAGATCTCGAAATTTACTTCTAATATTTGGTTATTACTGAAGATGTAGAGAAGGGTTGTGGGAACATTATAAAGAAAAAAAGATTTTATTTGTGGCTTATATTCAAGTATAACCTTGTGCCTTGCTACAAAATAATAGTGTTGCAGTAAAAAAGATTATAGAGGGAGAGAAGGCAGAGATAATCCTCATTCTTGGCAGCAGATTGCACCTCTGAACCTAGACAACAGACTGCAGCTCAAGGACTGCTTGATGAAAGGTAGAGCTTTGATGAAAATTGCTGTAACAAAATGGAAAATTGGGAATTGCTCTACGGCAGCTCTTCGGCAGCTCTACATTGTGACCAGTGAGGAACTTATTCTTCAAGATTGGTTAGCTTACTGATCCACTCTTGCTTAGCCGTGAAATCAATGCAACACAAGAAAATGTAACAAAAAAACATATTTCCTGGAAATATCAAGAGAAATAAAATAATTCGAAAAATAGTTTTCACCCGACATTTAACTTTAAAACTGACACTAGTAACTCTAACCCTACAAGAGTTAACCACATCTACCCAGATAGAGTTCTATGATAATTGTAAACTCCCTGATCCAAGCGTCTTTGAGAACATGTTGAGGAGGCAGCAAAATCAATATAATATATTAAGTTGTTACAAGCCTGTTTATTTTTACTGACTGAAATGATCCTGGGTTTATCTGCAAGTGTCTGCTTACCTCTTTATACAAAGATTTCAAAATGGAAACTGAACAGCCAGTTCCTTGAAATTGTCTATATGTGTAAGGTTCAGGAATCAACCTTTGACAAGAGGCTCCACTAATAAACTTTATTTTAACGTCAAGGCCAACAGTTCCTTACAAATGAAGGAACTGTAAATAACTTCCAGTCCACAATAAAAGTCCAGACTTAGGGGGGCCGCCCAGCGCAAGGGGACAAAATTTTCTAATGTCCAATTAACCCACATATGGCCAGGAGTGGCCGCTACTTGCGTGACCCTGGAATGGATGCGGATGACTTGCATGGCCTCTGCACAGGCAATAACTTCACTGGCATTCTGGTGTGGTTATCATCCACCCCACTGGAACGCTGGCATGTGTGTTGTGGGAATGATTGAGGCTCTCCATAACTGGGGCTTACAAGGATGCTGCATGCTATTGCGCTTGCAGGCTGCCTGCACACCGGGCTGGACTGTTGTAGGGGGAAGGCCTCGGAGTGGACAGTGTGCCCAGTTACTCCAACTCCTTCAGGACATTTCACACTGAGCACTGCCCCAGGGGCTGTCTCCTCTCTTATATTGGTTCCAGGCCCTGGGCATCATGGTCAGGATTCTAAATGGAGAGCTTTCCCTGCCCTGTAATTCCCTGTCACTACACATGTAACTTGTTTGTAGTACCTTCATTCTGCTCTCTCTTCCTACCAGTATGGTTTCTTGCACTCTACAGAATACCACTGTACAGAGGTGCTTTAAGCAGAAGCACAGAGCAGTCAGAAGGGGGTATTGTCAGATCGGACTCAACCTTTTTGGACAGAGCAGATAGAAGTTGGTATGGGCAGATCAGACACAAGAAGATATGGCCAGAGCTCACAAAAGATGGTGTAGACAGGTCAAAGAGAAGTTGGCGTGGACAGGTCAAAGAGAAGGTGGCGTGGACAGGTCAAAAAGAAGGTGGTGTGGACAGGTCACATAGAGGGTGGTATGGACAGATCAGACAGAAGGTGATATGGGCAGATCAGACACAAGATGGCATGGACATAGCAGACAGAAAGGTAGTATAGTGGTATTGGCAGATCAGACACAAAACGGTTTGGAAGGAGCAGATAGAAGGTAGTATGGGAAGATCAGACACAATAAGATATGGCCAGAGCACATGATGATGGTGTGCACAGGTCAAAGAGACGGTGGTGTGGATAGGACACATACAAGTTAGAATGGACATAGCAGACAGAAGGTGGTATGGAAAGTTCAGACACAAGATGGTTAAGACCAGTGGTTCCCAAACTGGGGGTGCAAAGGTATTCTGGGGAATCACAGGCCCTCGTCCTGAACCTGTGTTTGAATGGGGAGGGTGGCTTGATAATGTTCCTAAAAAGAAAAGGGGGGCCTTGCAAGGAAAGTTTAGGAACCACTGGTTTTGACAGAGCATACAAAAGGTGGTATTTGCCTCTACCAGCTAGTTTCGATAAATTGTCAACAAGCTTCAGCAAAAATCTGCAATTGGTCGCCTAACACGTTTTTACATTGGCTACACTTCTATCCAATTTGTTTTTTGGATACCTACAAATACCTGCTGGTTTCCAGTTTTGTTATAAATCTATTTACAGTTAGAAAATAAAATTTCAGAAACGTTACCCAAAATGATGGACTTCTTATTTCAAATCATAACCAGGATGTGCCTCTGTCAGAGCTGCTAAGACATAATTTAATTATGGTGCCAGCTGGTATGTTAACTTACAAGACCTGCGGATGTTGCCGAGTGCCCTGCATCATCTTATTATAGAACAGATTCTATTAAAACTGACACCAGTAATTCTCTTTAAAGCAGACACAAGGTGCTCATCATTAAAGATCCACTATACCTAAATGTCAGATTTTCATAAACTGGTTTCTGTGAAATAAATTTTAATACTACCATAGTAAACAAGCTTTCAGAAGAATGATAAAGATATCCACATGTATTAAGAACATTCAGATGTGTAGAAATAATCACCACCATTAGTATGACTTGTTGCTACTAACTAAAATGGAACAGCAGCCTCCACAGCAAAATGACAAAAATAACTCAAATTGTGCATCACTAATAGTGTCAATTATGTGTACAAATTTTTAAAATACAATCATACAATAATAATTACCGTATTTTTCGGACCATAACACATACTTTTTTATACCAGGCTAGTGGAACATTTCTCATGGCAATATATTAAGGTATTTTAGTAAGCTAGACCAAATCAATACCATAGCATTATACTGTACATCTGAAGATAACATCCTATAGTATCCTGGCATTAGTTTTTCCTGGTCAATTCAGACTTGCTTACCTGTGACATGCTAAGGAGAGGATGGTATATGTCAGTTATGGCGAACCTTCTTGAGAGCCCAAACAGAAACACTTTTTTATCTTAAAGTGCCAATATGGCAATTTAACCAGAATACTAAGGTTTTCGTTTAAACAATGGAACATGCAGATTTTTTTGCCAGTAACAGACACAGTTACCGCTAGTTGACTAGTTGTGATGTCAGTTGAGGACACAAGTTTTCACCAATAAGCAACTTTTATTAAAGTTCTCTGTAACATTAACAAGACACTAAAACAAAAGTAAGCCAATACCTCAAATGTCCTGGTAAATTAGCAGTATGGCCACACAATGGCACTGCTGTCTGTTTGTTTAAATTTCATTAGCCAGAATCAAGCTATGGAATACAATGTTACTCAAGCTGAAAAAATCACCTCCCCTTTCCACCCATCTCCACCAATCAGAGACAGAAACTGCAGACATATGATACATAGTCTGCCAATCAAAAGGGCTCTGCAAGCCATGTTGGGCACACATGCCATAGGTTCGCCATCATGGGGATATACAGTAGCTGAACTGACAACTAGTATTTTATCAGTGGGTTTTGCTGTTATACGATGCTACTATATGATCATCTGATATATGATGCTATAGTGCTTGATTGGGTTTCTTTAAAACCTCTATAACATATCAGTTTGTTTTCAAGAGAATATGTATTGCTTTTAAATTTTAGTCACCAGAAGTTTAGGCATAGCTGTACCATGAGACAATACCATTATAGGTCCTTTAAGTTGACTTTCATATTTCAAAGATTGTTTCTAAATCAATTATCTCTACTTCTGTCGCCACTTCCAATTACACCTCATTGGGATTCTTTAAACCATTCAAGGCGAATATGCAATCTGCATGAACAGGCAACAAAAAATAATTATTTTTTTTCATTAATTGAGCATTCATATGGAAATAAGGGGAAAGTGACAAGTACAATAACACCATCAAAGCTTAGATATTGACTTTGGAGCAAGGGCATTAGATCTGTAGATAAAAAAGCTCCTGTGGGCTTTGAAAGCAGACACATAAAACATCAAAAATTACCAGTGAACAATAAGCTGGCACTTCTGGATATAATTCCAGTAATGTATTGCTGCTAGTAATCGCCATGCCATGTTTTGCATGTCACCATCATACCTAACAGGTGCAGGTTACAACACAACACATTACAAAATTTTAAAATTTTGTTTCAGGAAACTGTAATGATACTTACATGACACTCTCCTGCTCATAATTCTCTTTGATGAACATCATAGATGCCTCACATACACTAATTAACCTTGTGGGAGCTGCAGCTTTGCAGTGTATCCTACAGGAGCGTGTCCCATAGAGCTGCCTGAGGGCATATATGACTTTTTTACAACAAGCTTAAGCTTACAGAAGGCACACACTAATCAAACACTAATGTTTTGTTGTTTAAAGTATAAAAGAGGAAATCTATTTGTTGCTCATAACTTTAATTTGTGTCCATTGGCTAATATAATAACATGAAATGTAGAAACCGACCTACAATTTGTCACACACCTATCCCAGCCCATATGTACTATCATATCCGCATGTAGTCTGTTATAGCATCTTCCCACGAGAATACATAATAAACAAAACTACACTATTGAAAACATTTCTTTTGTTTGATATTAGAAACCCAAAGCCAATAGTAAACTTACCAATACAAGCAGATTTGGTTGACGAGTTTGTACATTGAACCCTTTTTAAACGTATGGACTATGTGCCAACCAAGCCACGGTCGCATTTAATACTGTTTTTTGGACTTGCCCTTTTGGCCCCGTTTTATGGATGTTGAAAAATATGGTTGGTGTTACCAAGATTCAATATATAGTTGACTTTTTATCTGTGAACACTATCGGTTGCACCCCTGTCCCATTTGTCCAACAGTTGCCTCCAAAGCGTCCCAGGGGACCGGCCATCCCCTCTTCTGGGTCGATGTATGACACTATTCAACCAATTAGCTTGACTATCATATGTATTGATTTAAAACGGGCTATGTTGGCAACTTTTACTTTGTTTAGCTTTTCTTATGCCCTTAACCCACTAGAACTCACTAATATCCCTTTGTCTTCACCATCGGACAAATGGACTTTAAAGGTCACAGTGTTTATTGGTGCCCATACGGCTTTAACAACCAACCATCGTCAGTTACTTAGAATTTACTCCAAGATTAACTGTGTCATAAGTTAATTGGCTATCGAATGCATATATGTGGTCTACACCAGGGGGGGGCAAAAACTTTTTGACTAATGGTTGGCTTTTTAAATTTGATAAATGAGCTGGACCAAGAGTCTATAAGGGCCAAACAGCCATTAGAGTGCTAATTCCATCGCTGGCATTATTAATGATGGTGATGTGTAATAGGCAACATCTGGCAGGGATAATGTTATCTTTTTATATTTCCTGCACTTAAAAAAATGCTAATTTCTGGTGATTGCCTTTTTTTGCCATGAGGATAATCACACCATTGCAATGTCCCCAAGGCAATGTTTGGACAACTCTTGGCATTATGTGCACTCATTGCAGAGAATAAGCGGAGGGGAGCATCTTTTCAACAAGGTGACAGAGGGCTGGAAAATAGAGCTAAATGGGTCGGATTTGACCCCTGGCCATAGTTTGTCCACCCCTGGTCAACACTATGAATACCGGTACCTTACAAAAATAGAAAAAAATACTTTTGAGATTTTGACCACCAAGCTTATCAGAGAGGACCAATGGCATCACTGTTATCTTCCAAGAACATTAAAAGGCAGAAACAAGGTATTTATTTATTTATTTTGTAAGCTTTGTTAGGGGTTTTCAAAGTTATTTTAGTTTGAAAGAAGAAAGAACTACTGCAGGAAGATGGTTTCCATAGCAAGAATACCATGGAAGAGTTTATCTGTACATGTAATGATATGGTTGATATCATGCAAAAGAACATTTGTGCTATTTTTTGTCACCTTACTAGTCTATGTTCTATGTATCCATCTTTCCTCGTAGATACTATATACAGGTATTAGACATTAAAGCAAGCACACTATCAGACAGTATTACGGGGCAAAGACATGCATCAGATATCCGGTTAGAATAAATTCAGATGCATCTAGGATATGTTCACATTGATTTGTACTGAAGGAAAGAAGGCAAAGTAGCACACCGCACAGTAAAAGCAACAATCAGTGCAAGTAAACACTTCCATATCATCTATCGTAAAATGCTGCATTTCAGATCCTTGACAAATGAATGTCAGAAGAAAAGCACAAGTACCCATATGCACTATACCTGACATCAGCCAGGACTCTTTGACATCCTTTGAACAATCCCTTGTTGACAAGAAGATGAACATGCAGAATTTGAGAACCTCCAATGTTTTAATGTTTTAGTAGATCATTCATGAAAAGTAATACCAACAATAAAGGGTTGCAAACCAATATAAATTTTTCATGACATCAGTAATCTAAAATGCCTCTGCTTGTATCATTTTTGTTTCACCTACTGACCTGAGAAAATATTCTTCTACCTACATATGAAAAATAAAGGTTTGTCTAGCAACTATTAATCCCCCATAAAGTAAAAGTACAAGCTGTTTTATTGTTTTTACCTTTAGCTATACTTTACATTGTGCCAGCAATACTCTCTCTCTCTCTCTCTCTCTCTCTCTCTCTCTCTCTCTCTCTCTCTCTCTCTCTCTCTCTCTCTCTCTCTCTCTCTCTCTCTCTCTCTCTCTCTCTCTCTCTCTCTCCGTGTTTTAGAATGTAAAGTATTTTCTGCAATGCAAAAATATCTGGTGATCCTAACAAAAAAACAAAAACTTGCACTTCCTCATTCCCAGTGTCCACACCAAACACTTTGATTTTCCCTGTGCAAGTGTGGACACCACCAATGTAATTATGATCAAATCTCTCACATAATTCTCATACGGTTTTGGTCATTGCATAAGCAGTGACATCACAGGTCACTTCACCTGCTAATACATACTTAATGTAATAAATCAGGTCCTTGTTCTAAGACTTTATAGAAAAATTAAAGTAGACCACCAGGAAACATACGTGTCAAGTTTCAGAATTCAAAAACCGGGGGACGTACAGGAAGTGACGTCAGTGATGTCACTTCCCGTATATTGATCTTGGTTCTTCTGCGCTCCACGTACCGGAAATTACGTCACTGACGTCACTTTCGGCGTCCGCCGGCCTTTTGACTGATCTAGCAGGGAGAGGGCGTTACTCTCCCTACTTATGTCCCACCGCGCTTGTGCTGATAATGTGCGGGGCGGGACATTAGCAGGGAGAGTAATGCCCTCTCCCTGTTAGATCAGCACGATTTCAAGAATCCGGGAAAAATCCGGGATTTCTTAAAATCGGGATTTGGCTGGGAAAGCCACATAAAACGTGATTTTCCCGGCCAAAACGGTAGGGTTGACAGGTCTGCCAGGACAGGTCTGCCAGGAAATTTTTTTTTTAAATAAATAAGCAATTTAAGAAGAACCCCCACAGCTCCTCCTCTCTGCCTGTCTTGTGCCACAACACAGATGGAAATCAGTGCAGAGAAAGATGGATGAATCTCTAATCTCAGCTCTCCATTAAACTGAATGGAACAAATTTTCCCATAGAAAACCATTAAACGCCCGCAGTGGCAACTCACGGTTTTGCACCTAGAGTTAACCCCTGGAAGCCTGGCAAATAAAAATGGAATCTCTCATTTGATTCAAAGCAACAGCAGGTAAGTATATTTTTGGTGGTTTTGGAGTTCTACACTGTCATCATACCAGCTCAGAGGTAAGTCAAATTTTTATTTCACTACATGCATAGAATAGACATTTTCCTGGTGTTGGCATTACCCATTCATCTACTATAATTGTGTGAGCTGAACAGACACACATAAACGTTTGGCACAGCAATAATACACCAGAATATTCTATCTATCATAATAAAATGGAAACAACCGTTAATTATAAAACAAAGTGACTCTCAACATGATTTAGTTGAGCACAAGTGAATTACATTTACCAGGCAAAGCTTACTCGATGCAATATAAATACAAAGTAATTGAACTTCAAATAAGAATATTCTTTTCAAAGTAAATCAGTGAATAAAACACAAAGCAAACACACATATACAAAAGTATATCCAATGTGTTTAAAGCTCATTCTCTCCTTATGAGGCAGGAACAAAGTAAAAAAGCTACTTACTGACCAGTTTTTAGTCATTGGAAATAGAAATGGTTTACCAATGGTTTAATTCTTGAATGCACTTTGACAAACGGGACACCTGGGGCTTGGCCAATTATGAACAGCGTTACCACTGAGTACTCCTTTTTTAACCGGAAGAATAAACTGCAAATTTTTCAAGCGAATGCATGAATTTTATTGTGGATCCCTTTCACTAATGATGCTTTCCCCTGTGTGGGACTTATTTGTCTGTGACCTCTTTTGCTTTCTACTTTTTGCTTTTTGATCATTTAGATGCATACTTATAGACCCTGAAAGAGGTAATGTGTTCATAGTGAGGGTGCCCAGGAAAAGTCCCCTCATCCTTGCCTTGGCAAGGAGAAATTTGGATGGGTGGATAGACCGGGGACCCCTGGTCGCTCCCCCATCTTCCTCCTTTTTTCTGCAGTTTTTAGTCATTGTTTTTATTTCACATTTGCATAACTATTGACTAATTGTTTGCTCCACAGTAAGAACATTTGCATGTCCTGGTAGTCAATAGTCATTGTATGGTCTGTCAAAAGGTTATCAATCCTGTACAAAAAATCTAAAGCAAAGACACTGCCAAATAATTTAAGCCTTATCCTCCCTCTTTTCAAAAACGTACTACAGGCAATGTACCAGAGTTATCAATGATAGCGGGAATGTGAGAAGGAAAAGCAACATTGCCTGGTTAACATGCACCACTACACCCCCCTTAGGTGTAAGCTATGAGGTGGAACCCTGAACAATTGGCAAGTTTGCCAATGCAGTGCTTTAAGGTAATGAGGGTGACCAGAGGAAGAGGCACCTAAACATATACAGCACAGTCTTAAAAAATATTATTATTACAGAGCATGTATAGTCATATCACTAGCTGTCTCAAAGGAGCTCACAATCTAATGTCCCTACCATGATCATGTATATGTAACTGACACAGTCATAGGTCACATGTAACTAACATAGGAGAATCTTTTATTTGGGAAGCCAATTAACCTACTGCATGTCTTTGAATTGTGGGAGGAAACCAAAGTACCTCTGGGGAGACACAGACATAGGGAGAACACCTGTTAAGTTAACAAGCTTTGACTATCCACTCACTCCACTTAAAGATAGGGGCGATTACTACACGCTTTCCCTGCCTGTCTACAATGGACTGCCTATTGCCAGACTCAAATTCCATTTCAATAGGTTGTGAGTAAAGACCCCTCAATATCTATCAATGTTAATGTAAAAAACATTAATGTAAAAAACATTAATGTAATGTTTTTTTAGGCAACATGTTAATGGGAGACCAGTGAGCAAGCTTGGCCAGGTTACATTAAAATGGATGAAAATGCTAAAGCACATATATATATATATATGTGTGAACAGGGCCGACATTGGTGGATTGGGTGAGTGGGGGAGACATTATTTTACACAAGAAGACAGTCTTAAAAGAACTTGCAAAAAGCAAATTGAAGGACAGCAACAGAAGGACGGGGAAACCAAAATTAGATAAAACATTCCCCATTGATAATTTCAAATACTATTACCATTATACAAGGCAACGTTATGTATTTCCAGCTATTCTCCCTGGTGGCACAATCATTTATTGTTAGACAGAACAAATAATAATAACTGACAAGTAATAATAATAAACCTCTGGGAAGTAAGGAATATCGCATAAAGAATATTCAGGAAATACATAGAAAGCTTGTTATGTGTATTACCAACAGCAGTTCTATAATCTCCTATTTGAATGAAGATCAGACAGCCTTCTGCATAATTAGCCCTACAAGTAATATCAAGAAAAAGATCATCATAATTATCCACAATATGGTGGAGAATGAAATATTAACATCTGCCATAACTCAAGGTTATTATCTACTTACATACACCAATGAGGGTGTTACAAATGGTTTTACTTCTCATAACTTTCTTCAGGATTTTAGATGTCCTTATCTGTATGTCTATGCACCATGACCATGAGCTCCATTTTGCTTTATACATGGGCTTCATCCATCATTTTCATTCTGTTATTATCATTTATTTACCTATTCATTTACTGTGAGTGGGAACTGGGAATGACCATGGCCATAAATTTCGGTCAATCGTAGATCGGGACCACAAAGCCCCATCACAGCCAGTGCGGCCTGACACACTGCACAGAACAGAGACACAGAAAAGGGGGCCAGTGTTCCCAGCCAGTGTTATAAGACATTTTCCTACCTGATGATATTTTTCTAAATATCACGGGTAGGAAAATGTCTCACAACACCAGGTGTACACAGGACCAGGGTCCCCATCGAATGGGAATCAATGTGCAAAAATGGTGCACAACGATTCCCATTAAATCAACCCCTGAAGGAGTGCAGCATGGTAACATCACCATGCTGTGATCAATCGCAGGTCGAACTAATGGGTATAGAGCTGTGTATGGCTATAATTACCTCTAATGAAGATTTTTAATAATATAATGAACAATAAATCTTTAGTATAGCACATAAATGAATGGTTATATTATAGGGTGGGATCAGTTAGAAGGAAAATAAAGAATTGTCAAAGTGATGGTTTGATTTCATTTATCATGTGATCATATTATACAAATACATCATGCTTTTGGAGTTCTTTATCATGAAATCAGAAACTCAAGCTGCCAATCTGAATTCTGGTACTAAAATCATATAACTCATTTTAATTGGGGATTGTCATAGGCCTATTTCATGTGGGGTTCATTGCCATTGATCATCTCACCCTAAATTATATTCTGTTGAAAAGAAACTTTGGAGACCGTTGGATTTTAAATTAAATAATAACAATAACTGATCAGCATTGGGGATTTGATCAACATTGATTAGGACTGCCTAGATCTTGGTCATGGGAAATTATATTAATTAATACTTTGAAAATGTTAACTCTCAAATCTTAACGCCAAAAATAATAATCAAGAGCGATTACATTTTGCTGGCAGGTTTTTCATGCACATGGTGTGGGGGGAAGGGTTGTTATTTTTATTAAACGTATATATATATATATATATTAGCTCTTGCGATACATTTAACAGATGTTTAATTTTCCAGTTCTCTATTAATCATTTTCTAATATTCATGCATGAATCATGTTTTAATATTTGAATTTATGCAATTTATTTCTCACATTAGCATTTATGATCACTTAATTTGCTTAATGGCTGGGGGCCGAGCACCAGTATGTGGCCTTTGAAAGGACTGTTTAGTTTTTTTCTCCCTTTATAGTGTTGCCGACTAAAGCGCTAGCCTGCGGCAGTGCCAGGCCTGTTCAGGATTTTGTCTCCCAAAAACTCTGAAATAGAAAAAGGTGAGCACTTCATGTGTCCAAGCTGCAAATATTTGGAATCTCAAATTTAAGCTCCTATTTCAATGGACAGAGATAAGTTATTATTTAAGCAGCCAACCCACAGCTTTTTCTTTTTTGTATTCAATGGTTGTGTTTGTGAAAAAAGACTAAACTCTCTCTAAAATGGCATATTTGGTAGATATATATGTTTAGGCCAAACATCATGGCCATTTACATAAGCTCAAGATTTGGATGTTGGATAAATACGGCATATATGTCCCTTTACATCCGTTTTGTATAGAAGCCTTTAGGCTAGCACAATTTGTGAAAATTCTTCTTTAAAAGTGTTCCTTTCACTAATATTTTTTACATATTTTATATATGGGTTTTCTCTACACACAGCCATATGAAAAAGTATGGTCCTTACCATGAAAAAATAATTAATTACTGTATATACTCGAGTATAAGCCGACCCGAGTATAAGCCGAGGTACCTAATTTTATCTACAAAAACTGGAAAAACTTATTGACTCGGGTATAAGCCGAGGGTGGGAAATGCAGTCAGATAGTGTATAGATAGAGTTTTCTAAATGAGAAAATATAGAGAAAGCACCATTACACCTATAAATTATTAAACAAGATTTATCTTAGTGCCACATTATCAATAAATTTAAGAGAACACAGGATTATTATTATTACAGGATGGGTTGTGCTGGGCAATTCTTATTTTTTAGGCTATGGAGTTGTATCTGTACTAGTAACTGGCCACTAGATGGCAGTGAGGAGTTTATTATTGTTCATCAGCTGATTGTCGGGAAGCAGATGCTGACAGGAACTCAGAGAGATCGCAGAAGATCTACCGAAGAGGGAAGCTGCCTGTCTGAAGCATTCAGCATTGAAATTCAGGTGAGGTGAGTGGACCCCCCTCAGCTGACTCGAGTATATACAGTAGATTTTTGAAAATACAAAGATTAAATCTTCATTCAAACAGTTCCTTCAGACAGAAGTGATCAGCTTTTAGAAATTGCATATAAAAAAACAATGTACTCATTCATATCTAAATGAAATAAAATCTAAATATACCCTCTTACTAGCTATGCCTTAAATAGAATATTTGTTCCAGGTACCTAACCTGAAACAAATGATCCCATTTAAGGCAAAGCTAGCCAATGCTAGGTAAGATGCCAATGCAAAATCATAACGAGTTCCCCAAGAGTCTCAGAAAAAAGTTGGGGGCACCTACAAATCTGGCAAGAGATTTAAAAAGACTTCCACATTTTTCAAAATAGAGATGGGTGCAAAATTTCAACTAGCTTATCTAGGGAATACATTGCAAAGACTCTTAACAAGGTATCATTACCAAATTGCTATAGCACATGAGGAAGTTCAGGTCAAGTCTATATTTCAACTGCAAAAAATTTAAGCTTGACCTTGAACTTAAGTACTGTATTTTCCAGCGTATAGGATGACTTTTGAACACAGGAAAATGTGTTCAAAAGTTGGGGGTCGCCTTATACACCGTGTGTTGCCGTGGGGGGGGGGGTGCTAGGGTGCTCTCCTGTCCCGGGCTGACCATCAAGGGGAGCCTGGAGGCCTGCTCCCCCAATTCATGCTCCCCGTGCTGCGTGCTGGCTGACAGAAGCCGGCAGAGTGAAAGATCTTCAGAATCCCCCTCCAGCCCCTCCTTCTCCTTCCCGATGTCTGTGAAAGTAGCAATGTGCTGCTACTGACGGTCTGCAAGTGTGCTCACTAGGGACACTGTGCATTGTGGCTGATATTGGTATTGCAGGGATATTGAGAATAAAGCTAGAACACATTAAATAGCTGTACAAAAACTTCACTTCATACACAACTGTGTTACACTATTATCCATTTTTAGATTTCTGAGGGTTGAAAATCAGAATAGGGTAAAGAAAAACTACAATTACCAACAGCAATCAATTAAAGATGACTTTATTATGGAAACTGATATCCAGTTGCTTAAGAGAAGTGCACTGATGATATCGTTATTGCTTTAACCTATAATAATTTATTTTTATGCCCCAATGAGCAATTATAAATAAAATCAAATAAAGTTGAGCAGTAATCCACCTCCATCTCTGCCTTATCCAGTATAAGGATCTCTCCCTAAATTACCACGCTATATATGATTTGCCTAATTTAATATATCTCCCTTAAGTGTTGTTAGCAGCAGACTTGAATGCAATATTTAGACACAGCTAAACTCCTATTTCAAGCTGCTTCCATACTAATCTTCCACTTGATTTTTTAAGTGGTGAGCTCGGGGGACTCATTCCTGCCTTCAAGTGATGGCATCAGTGGAACCTTTGCCTCCTCTCAGGCGTGGGCTGCATTGTAATGAAACATCTGTCACTGGCAGCGTTCGTTCAGGTTTTTATCTTGACTTTAGTCCTCAGACTCATCAAAGATCACTTTTCCACTTTGCTATTCCACTGACAGTTTTCTCTTAACCTCAGTGTGCACACCTTTAATGTGGTTATCACATCTTTCACATATCAGCTGTGCTATACATTTTCTATATCATTAAAACAAGTACCAAAGTCCCTTCTGTCTTGTTTTTTTAAGAAATCTAAAAATGTTTTTAATGACCCTAGGCAGTTTATATACTGATGGGTAACTGATGATGGAATCATTTCTTAACAGTGAATAATGACCATTGTGCCCTTGAAGGCAGAGGTGCAAATTGTATAACCTTGTAGAGACACTAGATGTCAACTAAGAAGACCTATGCTGATCTTGAACCCATGATGAAAATCTAGCATCTATCTGTCAGTCTTTGTTATCCACCTTAGTATTAAACAACGTTCTAAAATTACAGCCATTTTTTTCCACTGGCAGAGAACACACTTGCATGTCCTCCCAGCTCTACAGAGCAAAATGTGTGATGCATATACAGCAATCTCTTTAAAGTGTTACTAGGGACATATATTGTATGTATGAATGTGGCATAAGGCTATGTTTCTGTGGTGTCTAGGGCTCCATTGACCCCCACTGTGTTAAGCGCATTCCTTGACGGGGAGGTCAACAGAGCCCATATATATTACCTGCCTCCCGCACTGACTGTTTACATGGTCCAAAAGAAATTTTGAAAAACATCAAATAACAAACATTTGTTTTGGATGTTGTCCTTTAACAATTTTAATGATGCTAATATGTTTATTGGGTTTGCCAATAAACCACAACCATTACCATAACTCACAAATACACCAGTCGCAGTTTTGAGGCCCTTCAGCACTTCAGTCAGAATGAGAAGGGGTACATGAGAACACCTACACAGACAGACCAAAGGAAATATGTCACAGGCTTCCACAATGCAGGAACCCCATTGCACGCGTGAACAAAAATCAAGCATGGAGCACAGCTGAGAAACAACAGCCTATTTCTGCAGACTGGAAAAAAACAGCGGTTGACAGAACATGCTGATATAAAGACTGAGTACTGTGACTTTTATGCAAAAAAAAAGTTCCAGGTTTTAACCCTACCTAATCCAAAACAACAGCATATTCTAATGCACAAAAGTTCCATCATGTGTCTGACCTCAAAGTGCAAGGCAGAGATCTGGGCACTATGGGCCACAGCCCATATGAATCATGATAGTTACAAACAATGTGTGTGACAGTTATAAACGTTTGTGTTGTCCTCTTCTATCTACCCAAACAAACTACAAAGCAGACAGAGGAATTCCATTGGTCAAGAAGGAGCTTCCAACATCACATCTATAACATGCAATTGTCCTAATTCTTTTCATCAGAACCCCCCAGCTCATGACTACCTCCTAGCTTTAGTAGGCAGGAAATGGCATCATTATTATTTATAATTGCCAGCATGGATTTGGGAAGCACTAGGTCACACTGGCCAGATCTCTTTATTTGGACATTCTAGGGAGAGGGTCCAAGTTAAGATTTTTTTAATAAGAAAGGTATTTTTGTGTACGTAGAGTAATCCCTTAAAGCAGGAAAACGAATTAGCTATTAGCTAGTTATGGGACCCTCACTGCTGTTTGCACATCATCCTTATGGAATACTCTTCATTTATTTGTACATTTGTTTTACGTACAAAGGGATAAGTGTCAAGTGCACCACAGCATGCCCAGTACAAGTTATTCTCCCAGGTCTATATTCAGTGTTAAATATTTTTACCTTAGGAAATATGTGTCCATGTTGACAAATGAATGTTCTTTTTCCTATAGGCCTCTACAACCCTGAATCTGTTAATGATATGGCCTTCATGGATGCAACAGTGATTAAAAGATCCAGAAAACATTCAACTCCCTCAACTCAAACACAGTATATGGAGTTCCCCTTCAAAGTGAATCATTTATCCTGTGAGGTATATTACAAAGCAAATATCTCCAGCCTAGCATCAAAGTATAAATGGCAGGAGTGACCCAAAGATTTCTTGCAAACTAATTAGCATATCTCTTCTCAGATGAAGAAACTGAAATGCCCTTTCACACAGTCAAGTCTTTATAGCCAGAGTATGCCTTGCAAGTACATTCAGACTAAAGAGGAAAAGTATAAATAATAACTGGTAATCCAAGAAATCAACTTTAATGCCAAGGACAGTTACTGAAGGGCCCTGCTGCCTTGTGGCTAAGAAAGCTGTAAAAAAAAATATTAGGTAACTAACTAGAACATTTGGAAATCTAAATTAATATGCCATATATTTCTCTGTACACCATCAACTCATTTTCTGCATATCTCAATATATTTTAAGCTGTAACCAGCTGACCAGCTGAATACAATCCAAATAAACAAGTGGTCAAAGTTATAGGGTGCATTTGTCCTTTTGTTGTGGTGTGTTACTTTATTGCAGTGGTTCACAAACTGGGCGTTGGGGAAGTATTCCAGGGGACCTGGAGGTATTCTGGGGGGGCAGCCGAGGTGGCACTTGGAGCCCTCTGTGTCAGAATCAGGAGGGAGGGGCAGAGATATGCAGAACTCAGTTGCCTATTGGCTCTCCCCACTGTCAGTTCTCTTCTTCCTCTGGGGATTGCACACAGTCCACCCACCCTCCTGTACCACTGCCAGCCAATCGGACAATACAGACCATACCGGTACATAATGTGAGGTTCTGGCAGTCCCCCCTCAGCGTACACTCATAATCGTACAAAAACACCTCCCAGGCCTTCCCTCCCCTCCTCACTGTAATTGAAAAGCATAGTAAAACCATGGGCACCACAGCTTATTGAATTTAGTGAGAGCATCTTTCTTCACGTAAAGAAGTTGCTCCATCTCGCACACAAACTCCACTTGGGCCTTGCACTCTCCCAGCGTAGGGACCCGTTCGCTCCTCCAACACCGTGGGATGAGCGCTCGGGCCGCATTGATCAGGTGTTTTTTAAGTGACTTAGATCTCGACTTGTCAGGTGATGAGGTGTAATGTAAAAGATAGACCTCCGGTGTGTAGCACACATCAAAGTGTAAGTCAGTACGTCGTGAACCCCCTTCCAAAAGGGCTGAATGAGCGGACAGTACCAGAAGATGTGTGCCAATGTCCCATCCTCCTCATGGCACCTCCAGCATTCCCTCCCTGTGGCCGGGGAATAGTGGTGCACTATGTCAGGTGTTCTGTACCAATGCGATAAAATTTTATAATTTGTCTCTTGGGTTGCGCTGCTAAGAGAGGACTTATGAGCCGCTACACACATCCCCTCCCATTCTGCGTCCGAGAACTGTATGGCCAACGCCTGTACCCACTTTATCTTCCATCTAGTTGACAGTCTGGAATGACAGTTTAGCAATAATTCGTACAGCCAGGAAATCAACGCCCATTCAAAGGAGGTCAGTTCTCTTCCATAGAGAGGTTTGTCCACACACGTCGTCAAAAAGTGTCTCAGTTGGAGGTAAGTCCACCATGGTACCTTGCCAGTCACCGTCAGATCAGCCATAGTACTTCGGGTGCAGAATGCGCCCTCCACAAAGAACCTCCGTGTCCCGTACCGTGTCCGCTGGGTCCCACAGGTCAGTAAAGCAGGCCAAGTGACCCGGCTGAAAATCGGGATTGCCTTTCGTCGTCGTCAGGGGGCTAGAAAAGGTAGTGACCTGACCAGCTCCACCCAGTGCGTGCAACACAGTGAGGGTAGCCCCCACCAAGGGGTGCCACTACTGTAAGCGCGCCAACGGGAGGTAACGAAGCCAGGCCAGTACCGGTAGTGGTTGCTGGAGCCCAAGGGATTCAATATGAACCCACGGTTTTGTGTCTCCGTTAACGTGCCAGTCGATTACCCTCATTAAATGAGAGGCTCTATAATACTCCATTAAGCACGGCACCCCCAACCCCCCCTGCGCCTTAGGGGCATGCATCAGGGGCCTGCGGATCCTCGGGCATTTGCCTTGCCAGATAAACACCGTAAATGCCTTATCTAGATCCTCAAAAAACGTCGAGGGCAGGAGCAAAGGGAGAGCTTGGATCACGTACAGAAGCCTGGGCAGAAGA
>CM070033.1:35683355-35693636 GCA_036250615.1 Ptychadena robeensis | reverse complement strand
TCCAGCGGTACGCGATGTTACGTTGTCGCAGGGTCTCCAACAAGGGCCTGAGAGCTCTGCACTGTTGCAAGGTCAAAGGGGAAAGGTCCGAGAATAACTGGATGTCAGCTCCATCAAATTGTACAGCTCCACGCTGGCGTGCCTTCTGCAGGATTAGTTCCTTAGTGGGAAAGTGTTGGAGGCAGCAGATAACGAGGGTGGTCTTCCCTCATCCCACGTGGCCTCAGCACGCGGTGCGCTTGAACAAATTGAGTGGGGGATACCTGAGGTTCCGCTAAAAGGTCATTGAAGATTGTGGTCAGCGTGTTCTGCAAACGGTCTGGGGGAATGTCCTCCTTAAGGCCACGCACTCTAATGTTCGCCCTCCGTCCCTGATTGTCAATGTCCTCAATGTGACGCTGCATAGCCAGCAGGGCCTTGTCAGTGTTAGTCTGAGCATCTGTCAGTGCCGTTACCTGCACCTCACGGCGGGTCACCTCAGTCTCGACCGAGTCCAGACGTTTCCCCATGTCACGAATGTCCTCTCTCAGGTCACCGATAACGAAGGACCGCTTGATGTCTGCTGTCATAGTAGTGAGCTCCTGGTGGATGTAGGCCTCCAGGCCAACGTCTCTTTGCCCCTGCGAATGGAAGCCCCCGTAGCTTTGGCCATATGCTCCGACCTAGCTGGGGACCCGTCCACCGACCGGACCAAGGCTGCCTCGGCCCGGCGCTCCGGCACCGCCTCAGCGCCATGCGCTTTCTCCGCCGCCATCTTGGAGGGCCCCTCAGCCGCCAGGCCTGCGTACGAAAGATCTCTGGGATCGGCTGGGTAAGCGGGGCACTTTGAGATGCCCCCTGCTCCGAGTAGTTGATGGGCTTCCCGATTTTCCCCATTCTGGTGCCTGGACAGCTGTGCCTGCGGGTCAATCCGGTGTCGGCTTGGAGAGCTCTCTGCTCACGCGTCCATCTTCCTCAGCGTCCAAACCACGCCCCCATTATAATATGTTTTAATGGTTTACATCAATCATCTTTCTATTCCTTACTCAAATATTGGACACTCAATAAGAAGACCCTGCCTGGTAAGGTAAAAGCTGTATAACCCCAAATGCTTCCCACTGAAGACAAAAATCCCCCCGAGCTGCAGAAAAGAAAAAAGAGTTGTCTAGCATTGGGAGGCAAATAAATAATAGAAGCAGACAAAGTGGTCCTTACCTGACATGCAGACTGATTCTTTTGATGTTACTGGAAGGCAGAGGGTTTGCACTCACAACACTTGTTACAAAACAGCAAATGATTCCCTCAGATGCCTTCCTGAAAAGAATTGAAGTCTGCCTTCACATACAATCAAGTTATTATAGAAAATCATCTTTGTCCAATGTCAACATTTCATAAAGGCTGCCATTTTTTTTAAGACAAATCCGAAAACACTTAACCATGTACCAGAACTTGGCAACACTTTTGAAAACAATAAGTATAGCTTAACTCCCCTTACATGGATCATTTCACATAGACCTAGTATTTCCACATTTTGGGATGTGTTTTTAAAACAATTCTAGTTGTGGACTAAGTATAATCAACAATTCTATCTCAAAGAAGCTTAAAGATAAGAAAAGTAATCATTCAGATGCTGTGTGTCAGGTTCATGAACAAAGCCCAAAAAGTCTCATTTGCAAAAAGGAAGATGACCTCTTCAAGTATGAAAACACTTTCTGTGGTTCTGTCCAGCAAGATGAGAAGACGATGTGTACTAATAAAACAATATTATTATAGCTATGTAGAGGAGATAGGAGAGATGACCATGTAAAGCAAAGTTCAGTTCAGGTCTGCTTTAAAGGTCAATTCCATCCAGTTCTGATATTTGAAGACAATGTGGCCTCTGACATTCTGACTCACCCATTGACATCTAGTATTTTTTGAAGAGTGCGGAGACAACATATGCTCAACAGAATTCACAGTTCTGCTCAAAATACTGCAGCCAGTCCAATATCAAACATTAATGTCAAAAGTTAGTGCTCAGGCCAGAGTTCAGTTAGGCAACACAGCTAGGTCACATTTTTACACCACAGAAGTCACTGGCAGAACAGAAGCAGCAAAATGCTGTTAATTGAGCTTATACTCATAACATGCCCCCAGTATTGCCCATTCTTATTCCATTGTTGTTGTGCAAGGAGATTAATAAAAAGCTCAAAACAGGGATGTTTAATACTAATTACAATATATTTATATTGCTACGTAGAGTAAGCCCAAATGGGTTAAAACAAAGTTTTTTTACGATATTGGGAGCTAGAAATAAACAAATGGGCTAACCATGAATAAAACCAATTGGTCCAGAACAGTTACTTCTCTAGTTATGTTTATCTTCTGAGACTAAGGATTTCACAAATGTATTTTAGGGCTGGAGCAATGCAGGAGTAGGCTGAATCTGTAATGCAGTCGCCCCTTGTATCCTGCAGAACTTGAGCTTATCTTCTCTTTCTTGCTCCAAATTGTGGCCCAGACTTTTTATTTTTACAATGCAAGGCTCCTGGTCCTGAATTGTAAAATATGACAATGGAGCCTGCAGCTGCAGCATAGGCAAGGGACTGAGATCAGTAAAAAATACTTCACCTAGACAAAAACAATATTTTACCGCTTGCTGTATGGAGAAAGTCCTATTTAAAAGTTATGTTTAGATTGTAATTTTATCACAATCTTTAACATTAAAATTCTGTCTAACCTCTAAGCCACCACTTCTGTCATTCTGGCTAGCAATTCAAGGGACAGCTTCGCTGGTCAATAAAAAGGTGCAGGAGGTAGTGTGCAGGCTTTCACCAAGACACTTGTAGTTGATATTTTCATGATAAAGCTGACCACATTTAGAAAACTATAATACTCCATAATACATATGATAAACCTGGAATGCAATGAAAGCTCAAGCTACCTTATCAATGGATTTAAAGGAAATATTTATTTACATTTAGTAGTTTAAAACATACATTAAGCCTGTGAATGTGACAAGGTGTATTGGAAATAAAAGCATTTCATTTGATTCTTTTTATATTTCACTATTTATATTGGATAATTTGGTAGTCTCTGCCTTTGTGATGCCCTTTTATGCATTCTATGTTGTGCAGCTGAATATTAAAATTGTCAATGAGACACAGGTCATATTACAGTCAAAGAGGCTGTTCCTTCAGCTGTCCAACAGCAGAACGTAGTATGCAATTTAAAATTCCTTCCACCAAGGCGTCAGGCTGGAACTGCTAAAGGACGTTTGGCCAGGGAAGCAATGTCAACATGCTTTGTCAGACATTTATAACAGGATTTATGCGTGAAGGGTAAATGCCTCATATGAGTTGCCATCGCAAATAAACATTACATTTACACATGAGTAATCTGAGTGCAAATGTCTGTAATGCCCATTAATTTTCATCCCAAAAACATAGCTTTTTAAAGTGAATTTTGTAAACATGATATGTCTGGCCAGTAAGGACATTTATATAAATCTGTACTACCTATTTTATTAACTAATTATACTGTTAGTCTTTGAGAATGTACTTGGCACAGTATAATAAAGACCTAGCGTGATGGCTGCCAGGCGTCACCATCAGTTGCATATGGCTGTAAGTTCCAGTCACTTTCTCACACTGCGTTTCCCTGCCAGGGGGAGAGGTGGGGCTGCAATGCTGCCAGCCAGTGGTAGGTTTTGTATGGTGCATTCCCCGGCTCTCCAGTGTGATCTGTAAATCCATTTAATCTGATCACCCTAAAAGGATTGGCCACATGTCGAGATATCAGTCTCCACTTGCCATGGATCTTTGGACTCCTCTTCTGATTGGTTGATTGATTGACTACATTCATTGGACTTATCTCCAGTGCATGACTTCCACTTTGTTTTTGGATTTGCTCCCTTGAGATCTCTGGGGGGTGTCACTGCTCTCAGGTAGTATGTGTGCTTAAGTCCTGGGAGCAACCTTAGTCTGGAGGGGGTGGTGTCTGCACACTCTGTCATTTATAAATGAACCCTGTTTCGATGCTATGTTCGTTTGATGCTATGGAACAACTGGCAAACGCCCTTTGTCATGCTCACTGGGTGGTTGCACTAATCATTTGTTTATTAGTTAGAAACCCATAGTCCGTTAGACATATCTTGTCTCCGGTTACTGGTTGACTTAAGGTGACGAATATAGTGGAGATTGGGGTATCCTACCTCAACTGAGACTGATGAACCCCCAGGAATCCTTATCCTTAACCCTTAGCTTTTACTCATATATTACCAAAATATACAATTATATAGCTCAGCTCCAGCAGGTATTAAAAAAGCTAACAGTTCAATACTTTTGATACTTTTAATACAGTTATTTTACCCACATTATTTCTTTTTTACACAAGATGTCCTCAGTCTTTCAGATGAAATGATGCCCAATGGTGCAGAGAGAAGCGAAATGTTCACTCTCTCTACAATCTCTCTACAACCCAGGACTCCCACCCCTGGGAAAAAATTAGTCATGTGAATTTCATGTAACCAATATTTAAAATAGTTTTGTTGTCACCATTTTCATGGGCTTTGCAATTAACTCACAAACGTATTTTTGTGACCAACTCTAACCATCAGCCTACCAATGTAGTGTAAACATGCTGAATTTTCATCAAATGAACAACATTATATGTTATATCATACACATGATTCCTATAGTAATCCTCTTGTAATGATGGATGGGATCACCTGCATATTGCAAGGAATCTATTCAGCAAATAGAAAATATCCATGTTAGTGAACTGGCACCTAAGGACCTCAGGTCTGTAACCAGAGGAAGAAAGAAAACTATAGACCTGACATTTTCTACAGGGGGCAAGGTGATACTGGAACAGAAAACGATTAGGTAATGTTATCTAAAATGTGTATCAGTACATTTTACTGAATATTAAACTTTATCATTTGAGGTGTTTTATTATAACTCTGTGGTTTCCAAACTTTCCTTGCAGGGCCCTCCTTTCCTATTTAGGAACATTATCGAGGCTCCCTCCCTATGTAAACACAGGTTAAGAATGAGGGCCAGCACCATCTGTTAAACCCCCCCCCCCCCCCCCCCCCCCCCCCCCCCCCCCCCCCCCCCCCGAATACCTTTGCACCACCTAGTTTGGGAACCACAGCTATAACTAAAGAGGCCTACAGGAGACTTAACTACTACTGGACACTTTTTAAACTTCGGTTCACTGTTAAAATATGCTTTATAAGCTGGTCAATAAATGGCATTTGTGTGATTCAGCGTGTCTGCTGGCGGGATTTTGCTTTCTGCAAAGTGATACGCTATAAGGCATTTTGACAGGGAATACACTACATCCATTTTTCTAGCTGCCACGCTCTGTGAAGTAGCTTATGACATGAAACTTGGGAGTTTTGTCTCCTGCCGGGAGTTTCTGCTATGAAGCTTACTGTTTGATTTACGCACGCTGACTAGAAGTGCTCCATGCTGATTTCAGACATTTTAGCTCAGGGTGAGAACCTGACAGGGTCAGTCCACAGAAATGCATGAATTAAGCCCTTCTAAGCTAAGCTGCTTATTTCACCCCACTGTTAACACCACTGGGCATAACCTTTCTATGATTAAGATTTTATATTTGCCATTTAAAATTTTCAAATAGTTGCCATCTATGATCGAAGATATTCTTTTTGCAAGGCATTTTTTGTTGCACCTATGGCGAGATACTGTCAATAGTTTTCAGTGACTGAAGTAATAAAAAACTTTTCATACTTGCTCCTTTTGGGTCTGTTAAATATACAGTTGCAGGCATTTTGTTATTTCTGTATAATATCAATAAATGCAATAAAAAAGTAGCTTAAAAATCCATTGTTATTCTGTGTTTTGTGGACTGCATTCTTATCTCAAACAATATTATTGGGGTGTCTTTTTTTTTTTTTTTTTCAAAATATTGGGGTGTCTTTTAAGACTATAGAACACTTTATGGATATGGGGGTGGCATAGGTGCTGATTCTCAATAAACCAGACAATACAATAAACCAGTGGTTCCCAAACTTTAATTGCATGGCCCCCCTTTTCTATATAGGAACATTATTGAGCTCCCTCCTCCATTCAAACTACACAGGTTGAGAATAAGGGCCAGTGCAAATTGAAAACACAGGGTTTTATTAAAGGTAACAGACGCGGTTTAATTACTGCTAGCACATCCGCGATGGTAAAATAAATGCATCATAACTGCAGCACAGCTAGTATGAAATAGCCCTCAAGTTTTATTTGAAATCCAACTCCCTTTTTCACACACACACACCAATTATGCAAAGACATGCATCATATATACACACACCAATTATGCAGAAAGATTCATCATTCACATAAAGACACAGACACACATATTACATGCACTTGCACCTACATTACAATATATGCACCTCTCTCTGGCTGACAGCATGATTCTTACATAGAGGGCTCCAAGTGCTAGCTCGGCGGCTGCCCTCCTAGCTGCACCCAACCCCCCCCCCCCCCCCCCCCCCCCCCGGAATACCTCTGCACCCGCCCCCCTGTTTTGGAAACACTTCAATAAGCAGCGGCAGATGCAGCCAACAATGCACTCCTAAACAGAACTAACTAAGGCCATCACCTCTTTTTCTAATAACCTAATGTAATAATGTTTTACTTTTCTTGTTTTTTGTAATATGCCATGCAACCAAATGTCAGGGAAAAAAAAGGGTATACAGAGAAGCCATGCAGCAAATATTGTCCCAAAGTTCTTGGTGACCTTGAACAGACCTTGGACATCTTGGACAGAACATCATATATAAATGCTATAAAGCAGGCCCATGGACACCCTGATAAAACAGACCCACAGAATGCCACACACTATCAAGGACTGTAGGTACTAGTGTTGAGCTTGAATATTCAATGAAAATAGGCTATTCAAGAATTCGCAAATATGGTGGCAGATATTTGCAATTTAGAATATTTGCGATATTTTGCTCCGGGAAGCTTTATGGCCATGCATTGCTAATATATATTGAATATATATATTTGAATATTGCCTATTGCGCTCATCACTAGTAGGTACAACACCAAGAAAGAAGTCGCCAAACAAGAACATGCCCTGTAAATTAGTATACTGATAATTCAGCATTAAAAATGCTGTCTTATTGGCAGTTTCCATATACGACTATGCATGTTTGTCACTTATACATAAGCAAACATGGTTAGATATAGCTCCAGAGCCATCATAGGTTGCATAAAGCTCATATAATTAGACATATTGATAATGTTGGGCTTTTGGTGTGTACCTGCAGAGTTATAAAAAAAATGGACTGCCTTCGGGCATAATTGATCCTATTTCCAAATATGTCCCACAATGAGACAAGTTAAAATTTTGACTTTACTTCACATGTGGTCTTGAAAAGGAAGTGTGATTTTTGTATGACATTTATGAATTTATAAATAATACAACAAATTTAACACATTATGGCAATACAGTCTTTATTTTCTTTTTACAATGTTTATTCATCTAATCAAATTAGGGAGAAACGATTTAATACTATTGATGATGAGGTGAAGTTCTCAGTAGAAACATAAAAAAGTTAAGCAGAATATGAAGCTTTCACAAATTGAGAACTGTAACTTCAGTCTTCTCATATCACTATATTTATTATTTGTGGCAGTCCGAGTATACATATGGGGAAAAGCCTAATGACCAAATTGGTTGAAATTGACTATTGACTATGACTATAAATCCAAATTAATAGAAGTAGAATGATTTTGCAGGAACTGTTTGATAAACACAAATTCTCTGTAACTCTTCAGGGATACATTTGAAGTTTGACATTTCCTGAGACCAGAAGCTCACAAAGACTAAATAAAGAAGTTAAACCCAACACGCCATAGAGGCAAGGGCAAACTGTAAGAAGATGCCATTTTCCTGGCCCAGATACTTCAGATGAGCTTAACCAAGATCGTGATTCTATTTTATAGATGTACTTTCCCTGTAGTTTTTCAGGGATATGACCTGATTATAAGTTATCCCACTTGCATACGTAAATACGTAAATATAAACCAATGCCTTCAAAAAGGCATTTTAAATTTATCTAGGGTTGTCATATCTAGGGTTAGCCATGAAGGTACTAATCATTCTTGTCTCTTCTTCAGCTGCAATTTTCTTCTGCATGTCGGTCTTCCTGGTTCTATATAGTGTAGTTTGTAAGCATTGATTTTAGTATGAATGACTTATACTGCCAACTAGTGTTAATGGCTTCTTCCGCTTTATTGCTGATACGATGCTGAATCAATCAATTGCAACAATAGGTGACATTATAAATTATTTATATTTGACTGAATTTTTCAAGTAAAAATTTAGGTTGTTTCTTCATTCTCCAAATGTGACAAATGCCAACCTTTTGCAGTACCTCTCTATCAAATGGCAATAAATAGTAAAGCTTTGTTTTACAAAGAGTATGTGGCTCTATACCAGACCTAAAGCACTGCAGTTGGACAGCTCTAGCACGGCAGTTGGATAATGTAAAATATACACTTATTTGTTGCAATTGATTTGATTTAATGTATCTATTAAAAAAGATCACAATTCAAGAGCATTTCCTGTCGAAATTCAAAACACCTAAGGTATTAGGAGCTTTATTTCTACAATTGTATTTACCAGCTGGTGCTTACATTTCATAAACTAAAACAGCATTTCTCTTTGTTCTGTTGTTGTATTTTGAGACAAAAACCCAGAAGTGCCTCATGGGCAAAAAGCTTGTATATAACATATGACAGTAGACAATGTAAAATTCTGCATTAAGACCCAGCGGCTTTAAGTAATGCTTGGGGAGGAAAATAGTTGAATAGTATGGCATCTAATATGTGCTGCCTTATGCCCAAAAATTTTTGATTAAAGTATGAGTTTATGGTTGGGCGAATCCAGATTTGGGTCTTTCTGCAAGATACCATTCATACAAACCTAGACTTTGATGATGATTTATATATTATTGATAAGCTGATAGGTGTATGAGCCAATAATTTAACCCTACATTTGGGGTGCCCAACACACTGATTGCGATCTACTGGTATACCTGGAAAGGCAGTGAAAGTCAATGGCAAGACCACTGCCTTACACTGCCTGGCCCAAAAAAAGAAGTTGCCACCAAAAATAGGTCACACACGCTAATATTTAGTAGATCTTGCATAAATTATGGTAGAGTCTGAAGCCTTCTCCAGCACATGCAAAAGATTCTCAATGAGGTTAAGGTTTGGACTCTGTGGTGGCCAATCCATGTGTGAAAAATGTCTCGTGCTCCCTGAACCACCCTTTCACAATTTGAGCTTGATGAATCCTTGCATTGTCATATTGGAATATGCCCCGTGCCATCAGGGAAGAAAAATTACATTGATGGAATAACCATCATAATATCATATTCAGGTTTCAGTTGACCTCATTCTTGGATCACATACTGTTGCTGAAACTAGACTTGTACCTATTGGCTTAGTTAGTTTGGGTGCCCATTTTCCCTATTCCAGTCTGCATTCATCTTCTTTTGGAAAGATCATTAAATTCTCACTGAATGGAGTAAGGCTTTCCTGAAATGTTTCATGAATGTAAGTAGTTTGGTATATGACAAGTTAGTCATATTGCAGTTATCTCAACACTTCATGCATTTGTTTGCATTGCATTCCAATTCAAAGAAGATTGATATGTCTATAGCTTTGGTAATCGGATGGGGCTGTTGACTAATAAAGAAAGGTTTACCAAGTATTTGGTTTTTTTTTGGGAACATGTGATTTAATAAATTCTAACAATACTCTTTTGAGTCAACAATGATGGTCTACAAAGTCCCTGTGTCCCCATGTTAAATTGGGAAAAACCCTCTGGGCAAACTTTTTCTACAGTAAAAAAAAATATGCATCAATAAAACCTATAAAATATAACAAAATAATAAAGTATAGTAATGACATGTAAAATAAAGCATTAGCAAATAATATTGTAATCAGTGAAAAAAATGAAAATGTCAACAAATCAATATTTATGTCAAATCTATACAAGTAAAACCACTTGTGTTCCAAAATCCCACTTCAGCAAGCCAAGAGTGAACTTCAAGAATGAATGTCTTGGACTTTGGGCCAGTTATAGGAAAGAACATTACGCACATTGATAGTTCATACTTTCAGAGAGCAGATAAAGATCCTCACCCATTTCCTCTATTTTGTGGGTCGGGAATTCCATTAAAAGCATAATCCATAAATACAGGGAGTGCAGAATTATTAGGCAACATCACCCTCTTTATGCATGTTGTCTTACTCCAAGCTGTATAGGCTCGAAAGCCTACTA
>CM070033.1:35657745-35676586 GCA_036250615.1 Ptychadena robeensis | reverse complement strand
ATATTACTACTATTACTATTATTATTACTAAATCACACCTCTTTTTTTGAGCCTATCTGTGAGTTGCAACAGTAACATTTGAATATTCACCACGTCATGCATGAAGGCATCTCAACAGTATATAGAACGGTTGGTAGAAGCGCCCGAAACACCAAGACTAATGCTGTCATTCCGCCAGAGAGATTTTTCATGCAGGTAACACTTGACACATCAATTATAAATACAACCATATAGGATTTTATAGGATCTGGGGATTTTTTCTCAAATACTTGACAATTCTAGGCCACAGTAGCAGGCTTTTTCTGACAGTAATAGGACAGAAATGGATTGAGCGTGATCTGAGAATCAGGTTTAATTATGCTCTTAACGTATTTGCGTATTTCATATACGACTCATGCAAGGATTACAAAGTGGGAATATACGTATAAGTGTGATTACTGTGATACACACAACCAATAGAGCATGTGATTATTGCTACCAATACTAAGTAATTGTTTTAATTTGTATTATAATTTCTATTCACATCACATGAAAGTTACATAATACCAGTTTATATACTTATCACATATGAGTAGAATACTTTTTTCCTTGCTCAGATGGCAAGAAATAGGTGAATACATTTTTACAATTGTGAGATAACATCTGATATTCTATACAACGAGGCCTGGGTTATAAGATTGATACTAAACCTATAAAAGAAAAAGCATTCACTGCACACATAGGGTTCCTTTAACTTGTCAGTTGGAAACCGTACATTTAATTTCTTTTATAATCCTTTCTTTGTATTTTAATAGTTTGCTCAAGTATTAGCAGTTCCATATCTCCAAGCCTGGGATTTAGTCTGAGGACATGTCTAGTGATGGATATTGCCAGTTGTTTATATGTCATAACTCAGTGATATACAATAGATATATTCTTAGGTAGTATGGTCCTAGAATAAATGTGTTATAGTTCTGTGGCACTTTGCCAATTGATGGCTTGGTGGAAGCTAACATTCTAAACTAATGACATAACAGGCAGTTGTTATGTGTAAATATGCTTTTTGTCTGGCTGGCTCAAATTATTGGGCACATCCACTATTCCAGGAGTCTGTGGTAACAAACTTTCAAAGAGTTGTGCAGACTATGGAAATTACTTACCGTATTTTTCGGACCATAAGACCTGTGTCTTATGGTCTGAATATGCGGCCGCCGGTGGTCGCACCGAGAGGAGAGCTGAGCAGGAGAGCTGCGGCAGCTGTCATTTGCAATGGTCGGCTCTTCCATCTAAATGCCACATCCCCTGCATCCCCACCAAACGAGAACACAGAGGAGAGCTGTGCACTGTGTTCAGTTCGGCTATGGATGGCTCGGCCGGGGTGCAGGGGATGCAGAAATGCTGGGCTAAACACAGAACACTGAACAGATCAGTGTAGTGTGACGTGTTGTGCTGAGAGTGTACTGCTGCTAGTGACACCTGTGGCTGAATTGAATATTGCATCCATTAAATTCATTGCATTATCCCAATTGATGTGAAAACTTATTAAATCTTTTTTTTCTGGATTTTCTGCCCTAAAAACTAGGTGCGTCTTATGGTCTGGTGCGTCTTATAGTCCGAAAAATACGGTACTACCAAGAAGACTATATTTTTTCACTTAAAACTATACGATTTTTGAGGACATTAAATTATTATCATTTACTTAAAGACTTACCTACTCACCTCCAACCAGGTTATTTATGCAAGGTCAACCTATGTTCTTGTATGAAATATTTTCTTGTACACCATAATAGTAATAATGTATTATACCTAATCACTTCTACTTCTCTTGGATTGGACAGTGGTGATGGCTGACAATGGGGGGGGGGGGGGGGGGGAATTGTATAACTTTGGCCAGTGGTATAAAAATACCATTCACCTACATATATAATCAATCTTTTTTTTATTGTGGAAATTCAATAAAATGTGTTTTAGCTTACTTTAGCTTATCTTATATACTGCCTGCCAAAAAGTCCTGTTCCAGAGTAATGGGCGCAACAGGGTAAGAAGAGAGGCAGATGAAGTGATGCACCCATGTCTGGTGCATACTGTAAAAGCCTGTAGGGGGCAGTGATACAGTATGATCTGGGGTTGCTGCAGTTCGTCAAGTTCAGCAACAGTATGTGCTTCAGGAATGAGGTCAACTGACTACCTGAATATACTGAATGACCAGGTTATTCCATAAATGGATTTTTTTTCCCTGATGGCACAGACATATTCCAACATGACAATGGTAGGTTTCATCTTTGGCATGTGCTGGAGAAGGCTTTGCACAGCGGTCAGACTCTACCATCATCAATGCAAGATGTTGGTGAAAAATATATGCAAAACTGGATGGAAATAAATCTTGTGCCAGAAGCTTATGGAAAAAATGCCACATCGCATGTGTGCCGTAATCAAAGCTAAAGGTGGTCCAACAAAATATTGTGTGACCTTTTTTTTGGTGGTGACTTTTTATTGGCCAGGCAGTGTATATTTTGATGATGTCCTAATGTAGATATACCATATCCAGGAGACCAATTTGAAATCCCAGTATGGGGGTATAGCCTGTTTTGCTTTAATTGTGAGAGGGATTATTTTCAACATGTGGTGAGAATGCCTCTGGTGAGCACCCAATGCCCATTTTTCCAGTTATTTATCCAACAGTCTTCCCAGGTGTCACTGCTAAAAAGTCAAGGTCAGAAAGATGTGGTAGAGTTATGTGAAATTTAAACTCAGTATAAATAATTTCAAAGATAATGCTTTCTGCTCCTTTCCATTGTACATACAAAAATACAATAGCTCAAATCTAACATTTATGTGTTTGGCTCAATATACAATAAAATAATTGTATTACAATTGTTCTGAAACTGTTGTACTGTATATGTAGCATGAGAACAGAAGGGGCATTCTAAAAATGTTTCAGGCACAGTTATGGGGAAATCTGAGTGTAGATACAAAACACTCACAGTATAAGAAGATCAAATGTCAGGGCACAGATCTAAATAGCCTACTTATAAACTGGCATGGCAAGTTGGGTAGCTACATAGAGAGACACGTATTCATTGAGTTCAGTCTAAAGGTTACGTTTACATTTTGATAACCCATAATATCACCCAATTATTACTGTTTGTCTTTGCAGTATCTACAAGTTTTGTGTTTAAAATGAGCAAATGTCAAAGAGAAGGTATAAAGTTAAATGCTAATCTTCATGTTAGAGTTCTACTTCTGCTATGATCTCACATACATAATGCACACTATGAATACTTAAAATTTTACATACATTCATAGTAAATCCATTCCATTTGAGTCACTATAGCTGTAGTGCCAATTCATATATAATGTACACAATGTAAGTACCCATTAGTGGAATACACAACCTGAGTGCCTCAAATGCATGTCAACCAAACCCACAATACTGGTACACAACTCTTCAAATAAGGGCTTTAATAACAGATAGTCCATTAAACTATGGATACCCTTCATAAGCTAGCCATACACATGTCGGATTCCATGTCCAATCGATTCATCATCCGATCGATTCCGGCGATTCTGCCGGGAATCGCAGGTGTGATCAATCGGCCAATTAAGAGTATCCATCGCTGCATACCACCTTGTCCAACGGATTCCGGCACGATTCCGGGACGATTCCGTGTCCGATTCCACCTCCGATTCCACCTCACAAATGGCAACTCCCCCTGATCTGTGCAGAATCGGATCAAAAAGACCAACATGTTGGTTCTCTGACGGATCCGATTCTGGGCCCCCGAACAATCGGACGTGATCGGACGGACAAGGTGGGCTGCACACGATTCCGGCACGATCGATTCACGTGCACGCGCCCGGAATCGATCGGCCCGGAATCCGACACGTGTATGGGGGCCTTTAGACTCACATACTCTTGTGTGATCTTAACAATGTTTTTTTGAAGAATTCTTATGCATACAAACTTCGGAAACAACATAGTCACATGTGTCCTTGACCTATAAGTTAGGGATATAGGTCAAGGGAGAGGACAGAAAAAAGGCACAGATATATTTTTCAAACATTTTTGTTTGCAGGCTATTATGGTATTAAAGTAAACATGTTTGGAATGACCCTGACAATTAAAATAACAAGACTGCCTATCATTTTTAGTTAGGGGTTTAACTAGGGGTTTCCTATACATTCTATATTGAGGATAATGTCAGTCCGCCCATCTACAGACAAGGGTAATGCAAAGATGGAGTATACATAATTCTCCTTATTTATTTATTATCAGGGGTGCATATAAATGGTACTCTGGTACTCAAAAAGGGCCAAAAACTAGCTATGCGTACCTGCATTATTGTTACAAAGCTCATATGTGTCTTTAAAACTTGGAGGCACTCCATGTCTGGGCGGCTGTAGCTATCAGGTCCACCCAAGGAGTCTGGCCATCAGCCATAGAGGGGAGAAATCGGCAGCACAATAGACATCCAACCCACATTAAAAAGCAGTACAAACAACTTCACTTTATCATGTATACACTACTGTAAAAGTTATTCTTTCCGTTTTTATTGTTACATGTATACAATTTGTATACCTCAGGGAAACATTAATAACTTTGAATGGTTGCAGTAAGGGGTGTGAAATTGGGAGTATAAATTACTAATCCAAAATAAGAGTGGCCTTCTAAGGGTGTTGGAGATCTGGGGGTTGAATGCCACAGTGGGCATATGTATGGGTAAAATCTGACAAGAGAAAAGCACTGTTGGAATGTTGACAGTTGGAAAATGACTATGAAAGGTTGCCATATGGACTGCAGGTATTCTCAGGGGTTAGTTACTAACCCAGAAAACAGTGTTGTACTGTGAGAGTTACATTTAACGCAAAGCCAGCTGGTGACCAGTGGATCGGAGGATCAATCAGGAACAGGGTCAATCAGGAACAGAGAGGTCCATCTGCAGCAGAATCTGCCATGTAGAAAGCAGGGACAGGCAATACATATGGGGTGAGTACCAAACACCATCTCCTGGTACTCATCTGAGTAGCTCACTAAAAAAAGTTGTGTTCACCCCTGTTTATTATTATTTCGCACATGCAACCTTACGTTCATGTGCACACAGTATCATTTCTGTTCTCTTGTGAGATATTAAGTAAATAATATATCTTCACACATGACACATTGGCTATCTTTTTGTAATTTATTTATATATTTTTTACAAGTAATATGACATAATCTGGTCTGTTGTATGTTTCTTTTATAACTCGATTTCTCTTCAATCCCTTTACCAGTTAGTACGGCCTTTCTGATGACTTCCATTTAGACTTCCCTTAGAGTTTTGATTTACCGTCCTGATTTTCCATCAAATTGTGAAGTCATTGTTGTTCGCTTTAAACCTGAACTCCAGTCTTGTACAGTTGAAGAATAGCCTCTCATGTACTGAAATTCAGCTTCTTAAAATGTGTACTAGACGTTTCAGCAACTGGAAGCCTGTTTTATTACTTGGCTTACACACAAACAGAAGCTGACTTTTTGCCTCTCAGTCTTGCTGTCTCTGACCTGCTACTTTTTATTCCTTGGACACAACAATGAAGTCACTGGGTCCAGCATTAGGGCTTGTTTCCATTGTGGCGTTCCTGTGCGGTTGCAGCCACGCCTAAACGCGCGGCTGCAAACGCACGGGAACGCTTCAATGGAAACAAAGCCTTATATTAAAAGAAGTGAGAACCCAAGGATAGCAAATTAATAGACGATTCAAATTTTTATTGTCAAATAGTTTAAAACGAAATTATAGTATTTTTTGCACCTTATTAAAGCAGTTTATTTGAGCATTTGCAGTTTGGAAGCCTTGAAGCATTTGCTATATATGCCTTTTGTGCCAAGGCAGGTTGTACCAGAAGGACTTGGAAAGACTACATCACAACAAGTGAATTGTGGTTTACAGAATAATATGCTATTGGCAGAACCTCCTATACACACACAATGAATGTATACTAGTCAAGGCTCACTTGTATCCTGCAATTAGCTGTTACATAGCAACATCACACATAAGATGAGCAGCCTGACAGCTCCACCACGGAGGCATCTGTCTTTGGCAACTCAGCTGGAAGACATTTAAAACTGTGTTAAGTGAGAACTCCAGACAAAAGACACAAAAATATCCCTCAGCAATAAACAGACAACAAATGCAGTGAAACCACTGTGCTGGCTTCTGGACTTTGATAATAACAAGCCTAACTGTTATCTAGTCTAGTTATCACATTCCCTCATGTTCTGAGGATACATCTAACCATGGTGTATTAAAGCCGAACTCTCAACCCTCTAGCACCTAGGTGCCCAACCTGCAGCCCGGGGGCCGCATGCGGCCCTTTAGGCGTTGTTTGGTCCTTCACATGCGGCCCCCAAAACCTAACTGTTAATACATAGGGCATAGCAACTCACCTGTGAAGTGGTCACACGCTGCTTTCCTAATCAACTTATTATTACATGATTAACCTCCCTAGCGATATGCCCGAACCTAGTTCGGGCAAAGGGGCGCTTCAATAATCTTTTTTTAAATCTTTTTTTTTTTTTACTTTTGACATTGAAAAATGTCTTTCTCTAATCCAGTTCAAAAGTGGATCCCGCTAGCAGAAACACTCGCACTGAGCGTTTCTCCTAGTGGGATCATCTCTGCTCTCTGCACCCGAGCAGATCCGGAAATAGCCGAAGTCTTCGGCTTCTTCCGTGATCTGCGGTCGTGTGCCGATGATGTCATCGGCCGGGAGATTTAAAGGTACAGAATTTTATTTTTCATTTTTTTCATTTTTTTACATTTGTTTTTATTTTGATTGGATTGGGTAAATGTTTTATAAATGTTTTATCCAATCCAAATCAAAAGAAAAGAAAACAAGTGTAAACTTATAAAAAAATAAAAATGTTTCTGTACCTCTAAAGCAGCCATAGCGCTTCCATCTCTGGCCGATTTTGCGAATGATCACCACGCACATTCGGGGTGATCGCTTGGTGATCAATCGCAAAATGAACGCGCCCACCTGGCAGTCATCGTTCGTAATCGCACAAAAATTGATAAGCCAGAGAAACAAATGTTTTTTCTCTGTCGATCGCCGTAATTGAATGGGGACAACGGCCCAATCCAAAGTATTGGTTGTTCAAATCGTAAATGCGGTATTTCGAACGATGAAAGGGGAATGGAGGAGGAGCAGGAGGAGGGGTTTGGTTTTTGCCGCCCTCGCTGCCCCTATACCCCCCCCTCCTTTTTCGACTTTTGGTCTTCTGATTCAATCGTCAGCCCAGCCTAGTTCTAGGGCCTGGCCCCCCTCTGACCTCCCTGCTTATGCCCGATAGCAAGTTACTGGCGCAACGTCCCCCGACCTCCCGTGAATCAAACTGCGCCGGTGGCACCCATCAGGCCGCAACCGCGGCTCTCTGTGGGCCTGCCAGCATCTACAAAGATGAAGGACACTCAGAGCCTTTCGACCCCCTATTGGCGTCATCGGTATAGCAAGATGGGGAGCCCCCCGAAAGGCAAAAACTGTCCATCACTTTGGTAACAGAAATCTGCACCTCAGTGAACCGCCACGGCAGGGTAAAAGTGTACCCCCCCAACCTGTTGCTTCGGAAAAACAGGTTTCATCTTGAGCTCTGCCACCTAGGGGCAGATAGGGGGGGGGGGGGGTATGTTGGGTTTTGACTGCCTGTTGGGATCTGGTCCACCACCTGCTGGTCCACCACCTTTAGTGATGCCGAGGGCCGCACTTGTGGCCCTCCATTGCTGCCCACCACTGCTCTAGCATCTAAAAATACTTACTCTGCCAACATTTACTAAATTCAGAGACTCATGTAGCACTAAAAAAAGAATAGATGGACTACATGAGACAAATGTGTCCCAGTGCTGTTTAGGCAATGGGCTTCAAAACAGAGGGAGGGAAAGCCTGGTTGCCCAAAAGTTAAAATTTCTTTTATGTGCCTCCCATGGTACCATGATACCTTGTTTCCTTCACTTTTCTTTTAATTTCTTAACTTAAAACTGGAGATGTTTTCAGAAGGTTCCATGTTGGTAAATGAAATGCTGGTCAATCATGGATATTAGGAGGTAATGTGGGAAAGTGTTATATACAGCTTCCTGAAAACAACAGCATATGGTCCATTTGAGCAGACTTTTTTTAGGAAGTAGATTAAAGACAGAAACTATTCATTTAAGTTAACAATGTACCTAAAGTATAACTAGAACCTTGTTTTCTAGATGTGAATATAGAGTGGTGAGGACTAAGATTCCCACTCAGGATTTTATTGCTGTTACTGTTATAAAAATAAACAATCTCTACTAGTATGAAATTGAAGCGGATGTCTTAAAATGGGGAGACACTTGTTGCCATCATAGCTTACAGGTGTATATCCCTCATATTGCAAGATGTCCTCTTCCTGGTGAGTCAGTGTAAAGGCCCCCATACACGGGTCGGATTCCGGCCGGATTCCGGGCCGATCGATTCCGGGCGCGTGCACGTGAATCGATCGTGCCGGAATCGTGTGCAGCCCACCTTGTCCGTCCGATCACGTACGATCGTTCGGGGGCCCAGAATCGGATCCGTCAGAGAACCAACATGTTGGTCTTTTTGATCCGATTCTGCACAGATCAGGGGGAGTTGCCATTTGTGAGGTGGAATCGGAGGTGGAATCGGACACGGAATCGTCCCGGAATCGTGCCGGAATCCGCTGGACAAGGTGGTATGCAGCGATGGATACTCTTAATTGGCCGATTGATCACACCTGCGATTCCCGGCAGAATCGCCGGAATCGATCGGATGATGAATCGATTGGACATGGAATCCGACACGTGTATGGCTAGCTTAAGGGCTTGACATTGAATGTAGGAATTTTAACGGAATCAAAGTCCCCAATCCATTGGTATTTGCGTCAACGCAAAGGAGGCTTGACAGATGATAATCAATGGACACATTGACGAATGACCAACATGCCCAAGCACTTAAGTTATACCACAGCCCATTCACTTAAAGGCAAAAAACTAAAAAAGGGGGAGAAGGGGGACATCAAGGGGGATGAGGCTTTACTGGCACATCATGAATCTCCAAATACAGTAGTTCCAGTTAAAATAAGGTCTTTATTATTAGAGGCGGCGAAGCCCCACTGAAGAGGGCAGCAGTCGCCGATGAGGGCAGCAGTCGTGAAATTGCGGATCCTATAAAAAAAACTCACGTCTTCTGCCCTGTTCGGCGAAGGGGCCGTATTAGTGGTTTGGATATATATGGGGGACAAACTTGTGCTTTTAATGTATATATTATGATATTGTCTGATGTAAGCAAAACTGTTTTAACATATTTATTGTGTGGTCACTAATAATAAAGACCTTATTTTAACTGGAACTATTTGGAGATTCATGATGTGCTGGTAAAGCCCCATATCCCTTGATGTCCCCCTTCTCCCCCTTTTTGATTTTTTTTATTTCAAATATACTTTAGAGGTGTTGGCACATATAGAGATATGTTTTACATATGGTGTGTAAGGAGCCATGTTTTCTTTTCATGGTTTCTGGTCATTCACTTAATGGGGCTGCGTTATTGGATGCTCTATGTAGCATGGTCGAAAACCTGTCCCTAATGGAGAGGAAAAGGTGGGCTTGTGCTCCTTGGATGAGCTGACATCAGCGCATCCAAGCACATAGTGGAACCCTAGCCTAAGGGACTCGGAAGTTTAAAAAAATCTCTTTAATTAAACACAGGTGACTAAAAGGAAACAAAAAAGCCAGGCTGCTCTTTTTTTCAAAAATAAAAAAGGAATTGATATACTTTAATTCTCTTGTTGCACATTGAAAAGGCAAGTAAAATAAAATATAATGAAACAATCAAAGAATTACCTTTTACTTTTTATGTGTTGATAATGATAGCTATCAAAATGCTCTCATTTTTAGAGGAAATACAAATTATTTTGATTGCCTATGCTTTAATGGCGGCAGGCAAAAATGTTTTGGAGACTATAGAGCCGTAATGTCTGTTTCTTCCTCTAAAGTAATGTGTACCATAATTCTAACAGAGGTTTTATCTTTGATTCCCTGTTCCTAAATTGCCATATTTATTTGTAGACTCCTGAAGACAGGAAGCATTAAAACCTGCAGAGAGATATTTTTTGGACAATTAGGCGCATTGGGTTCTGCTGGAAAGTAATTTACCCAGCATTCCATTTAAACACCCGCTTTGACAAAGCTGTTTTTCCTCTCAAGGACAATGAATGGGGATATGTTGTTAAAATGTACATTTTTCTTTTCCTCTGCATCCCAGATCAAACCGTTTCTCTGTGTGGCACTAGATCTAAATGGGAATGGGTGGATGTTGCGTTAAGACAACAGTTAATCATTCCTGGGGGCACAAGGACATAGACACATTGTAGACACGTTCTGTAATGGATGCAAAGCAGTTTCGAATGTCATTCACCGGGAGAATTGTGACTATGGCAACCTGCTGTCTGCAGAAGTATGAAGGCAACTGTGTGCCATTCAAGTAAACATCCATTATTATCCTCAGAAGTCAGCAAAAGTAAATAAATTTAATAAATTAACTCCATTGCTAGAGATGAGCGTGATGATTTCAGCAAAATTGATTTCACAGCAACATTCAGATATGTCTGTCAGTGAAATTTTGCCAAAGTGGAAGCTCTTAGATTTACTCAATATCTGCTTAGGCTTATTTCCCTCTTTTTTTTTAAGAATTCCTTTGATTGATATACTTAAGCTGGCCACAGCTGTCTTGATCCATGGCCGTATTGTAGCTGACTCCTCACAGCGCGGTGAAGTCACCACGCTGTGAAGAGTCTGCTACAGAACTGACGGGTGCTCCACTAACACAGAGACTCCCACTCTAAGTTAACTGTCTACAACAGGATCGCCCACAAAAAGAACCAGTAGGATGGATCGCCAGGCTTTTTGGGTCGAAACCTCAAGGTGGGCACCCCTGTAGTTGCAGGCGACTGACCATTATGTGTTTGGCTGGAGCGCACATGCTGATCACCCACAACTATGGTCGGGAATCAGCACATCTATGGCCGACTTATGGGTTTACTAGCTAATTTAATTTTCAAAAGGTCAGAATAGGACACGTTCAGATTAACATTAATTGTAAAAAATCAATGCCAACTGGACCTGATGATACTTTCTTTTAATGCTTTTTATGTGTTCCGCTAGTCACCTGATTTGCTTTATGTATAACTGATAAAGATTAAAATGTTTTTTGGGGAAAATTATGACTAGCAAGTAAGTACCGTATATACTCGAGTATAAGCTGAGGTACCTAATTTTATCTACAAAAACTGGAAAAACGTATTGACTCTAGTATAAGCCGAGGGTGGGAAATGCAGTCAGATAGTGGAGTTTTCTAAATGAGAATAATATAGAGAAAGCACCATTGCCCCTAGGAATTAATCAAACAGGGTTTATCTTTGTGCCACATCATCAATACATTTAACAAAAACACAGAATTATTATTATTACAGGATGGGTTTTGCAAGGCAATTCTTATTTTTTTAATCATAGGCTATGGAGTGTTGTATCTGTACTAGTAACCGGCAACTAGGTGGCAGTGTGGAGTTTGTTTAGCTCACAGGAACTCAGAGAAAAGATGCACGGAAGAGGGAAGCTGCCTGTCTGAAGCACTCAGCATTGAAATTCAGGTGAGGTGAGTGGACCCCCTCAGCTGACTTGAGTATAAGCCGAGGGGAGCACTTTCTGCCCATTTTTTGGGCTGAAAAACTCGGCTCATACTCGAGTATATATGGTAAGTTAACTGTAAAGCCCCTGAACATTATATCATCACCAACATTCCCGGTGAAGGGAGTTTAAAGAACTTGAAACTCTCTGATCATGCTTAAGTACACTTGCCAATAGCTTAAATAATAATAATTACCAAAATGGAGCTTTTGGTGTACCAGATAGCAAAAACTGGTTACTAGATGCAACCTCCTTTTTGGTTGTGTAGAAAGGAGTTGTTGGTACACTACGAAAAAGTTCAAAGTTAAGTTGATATTTTTCAAATTAACATTTTGACTTGACTTTAAACTTAATTTATGAAAAAACGAAATGTGCAAGAGTGATACATAATTTTTTGTAGAGAATCAACAACTAATTTCCCAACTCAAAGCATTTAGTCACAACTGACTTCCTCAGGAGAAAACATGTCTTCTTCCTTGCACAGTGATACCTCTGAATTAACCTAGATGGGCCAACCTCATTACATTTTCCCATTACAGGATCACCATCAATGTTTGCATTGTTTGCATCCTCAGTTTCAATCCTCACCTTTTATTTTATTAATTCAGGGTGAATAACACAATTATATCGCTTGCAGCTGATTGCAAAGCTAAATAAAATAAAACAAGTGACTAATGTAATTGCAGATTTTTATGTGTTGATAGCAAAAGCTATTACGATGTTCTCATTTATAGAGGAAATACGAATTATTTTGATTGCCTATATTTAATTGCAGAATATTTCAGACACCATGCACTATAAACTGCCTCTACCTCTACAGAAATTTTGAATTCTTTGTTTTATTGTAAATCTGGTTAGGTATTATGCCACAGGGGTATATACGGTCATAGAGTTGCTTGAACTACTAGCCTCACATCAGTTTCAGATTGAATTGTTCCCATAATAAAATCTGAATACCTACATCCAAAGCCACTGACAACGGTGGCTACCACATATTCAACATTATTACAGATCTCCCAAATCTATAAAGTATTGTTATCAACCTTTCTCAACCTTGTTACACTGAGGCGCATTAGAATGAACACACTGGCACATTAGCGTGAGAGGTGGGTTGAGATATTAGAATCGGTAATAGAATATGGAATATGGTATCTCCTGGTACTCATGTGAGGAGCTCACTAAAAAAGTTATGTGCACCCCTGATTATAATCATAGACAGAGATATATTCAAACACTAAAACATTAACTGTTATGTGCTTATGGTCAGTTAAGATGCACCTCCTTAATTATGTGGTCAATGAAGTGCCCCATTACATTGGTGGTAAGTAAAAGGCTTCTTAAATTGGTGGTAAATCATATGCCCCCATACAATTGTTATCAATGAAGTACTACCATATATTGGAGGTTAGTAGAATGCCCCCATATATTGGTGGTTCGTCAAGTGCCCAATCACACTAGTGGTCAGTCCAGTGCACCTATTAAATGGTGGCTTATAGAATAACATGTGAGGTCAATGAAATGCCCCATTCCATTGGTAATAATGAAATCTTATCTTACACTGGTAGTCATATAATGTAAACAATGTATAAACATTATTGAAATAACTTTTATACTGGATGTGTGTTTTTTTAAACAATTTTTTAAATATATCTAAAACTGATTGTTAAGTGCCATATTAACATTGTTAGATTATTGGTCTAGATATAACAGCATGTTTTTCTAAGCTTAAAGCTAAAGGCTGGATTCATGGAATCACGGCTCGCACTATTGCACTACTCGCACTACTGCCCGGCTTCCCCCATATCGGGAGCCAGCTGTCAGCCCATCCTATACTTTGAATGGGGTCCCCATTCAAGGTATAGGATATCGAACAAGGTTTTCCAACATGTTGGTAACCTGTTAGGCCGAGCGAGATCAATAGAAAAACGGCATACATGTGTAGATTTTTTTACCAGATTTCTGTACAGCACAGTGCCGTGAACGCGCACAGCACTTGGCTGTGCAGAAATCTGGGAGAAAAACAACTGGTGTATTCCCAGCTTAACTCTCATCCTGAGGTCTATCGACTACTTTAGCCAAAAGATCAGCTCAACATCCAATCAATTTGTTTTCCTCATAATAAATTCAGCAAATTTTTTATATTCTCCCAGTTTAGGTCCACTTTAAAAATCAAAGGTTTGTTAAGTTTAAAGTAATAAAGATTATTTGTAAGCCCTGGTCATTGGTAGCACCACCCTGGCACTAAAAATTGGTATTGAAAAATGGTCTCATAAAGCCACTCCTCTTTTGGGGTCATGTGGCCACCCATTTTCTGACTTTATCACGTACAATGAAAATGCGAGAATGCTAAGGGCCTTAACTAGACTATAATTGTTTAAATGTGAAGGCAGCTAGTAAAAGATTGTAAATATGTAGTTTTTGTCAATCCTTGTGGTGGCACCCTTACATTTTTGCCTCAAGCTGAAATATAGGGCACCCCCCCCCCCGAAGATAAGGCACCCCTGAAGTTAGGGTACTGCAACTCTGGACAGAGGGAATCAGAGGGGGCTATCAAAATGACAGAGGAGGATCAGAAGGGGTCAGTAAAATGGTAATCCCCCACTGAGTCTCCTGTGCCATTTTAAATTCCCCCCTCTGATCCCCCTGTGCCATTTTAAGTGGTCCCCCCACCATGATACCCCAGTGACATATTGTTCTTCATGTAAAAATAAGACATTCCCCCAAAATAAGATGTAGGGCATCTTTGGGAGCAAAAATGTATATAACACTGTTTATACCTAAAACCTATAAACATATTATTGTCTGCCACTTTCTATGGTTCATCGTGGTTTCTGGAGGTCATACTTACGACCACATAGATAACTATGTAAGTAACACCAAGCTCTTCATTACAAAAAAACTGTAAATATAGCACACACAAAAATACAAAGTCTACTTCCATCTAATGGGGTAATTCTTTTTATTTAAATATTTACTCTTTATTATATTTTTGAATTTTTTCAATGGGGTAATTCAATCTAATTTTACTAAGCTACTCAGACACTCAATCCTCAGTGTGTAATTTAAAAGCCATTCAGTGTTGTCTCTTATTTTGCATTCTGTATTCTTAGTTTTGCATATCTGAATATGTAAATAAATCGTTGAAGCAAACAAAAAATAACATGCCATCTCTGCAGACGAATTGCTCACGCTCACACTCCATTAAACAGCAAACCACCTACTCAGCCAGGACTGCTTGTTCTACTGTAAAAGAGGTTCACAAGATAGGTCTGTACTATGGGTCTATTTACCTATCCTGCAATAACAATTACAGCCTGTAAAAAACATACATTGAGCTCTATATACTCTAACACTCTACACACTCAGCAACTTTTGCTCAATCGATCTTTAACTTGTACAATTCAAATACTGACTTTCAGTTTCACATTGTGATCGAATCAAAACTGGTTGTTTTCTTTCCAAAGCCCAGTGCACATGTTCCATAGTACCATCCGATACATATCCATCAAAATACCTACATACTTGAACGACCTTCTGAAATTTACCAACATGACTGATCACGGCTCTTCAATCACATTTGTTCAATTGTTTCAGATAAAAAAAGAACTACATTTTCAAATGATTAAGCCAAATATTTTTCCCCCCTAGAGGTTGGGCTTTTAAGGCACTGAACTCAGGTATCAAGTATATATTTTAATTAGAATCATGTTCCACCTATTGATTACAATCTGGTCATAAACCTATTTCTTTCCTTTGACAAGAGTTTCTGATTGTATATGTGCATGCGTCCCAGATAGTGTACACCTGTCTTTGATTGTGGGTCCTACATTGTCTCAGAATAAAAATAGTTAACCTCATTTTAATATAAGTTACTAAAGCCTGTCTATTGCTTATTTTTTATTTTGTCCTGTTCACCTTCTGGTATAAAATCTACTCAGAAAGCTCAATCACAGAAATGTTACAATGTCATCAATTTAATAAATAAACATAATGTATCAACAAGACAAAATGCCACAAACATGTATCTCACACCGAGGCTCCACACACACAGAGCAACTACATTGTGCGAGATTGGGAATACCTTTTCTCAAAAACATAATGTATTAATAAGATAAAATGTTACAGACATGTATCTCACACCGAGGTTCTACATATACAGAGCAATTACATTGTGCGAGATTGGGAATACATTTTCTCGATGCATTTCGCCGATTGGCTTCTTCAGGAGAATTCAATGTTTCCCTTGAGCCTTTAGGTGTGATGTAAGTATGTTGGAGAGGACTGGGTGCCCACCCACAGTAAGACGAGAATCAGGGGGGCCAGAATAGTCAACCACCCGCCCACTGCGCCATTCGGGGAGGGGGACTCTGGTGGGTGCATGATGCCAAGCACCAGCCACCTGTGTGGATAGATCGCATCCCTATTGGGAGCGCACACGCCTCCTGTCTGTCCCATCCGCCGGCGGATGATCTATCCACACAGGTGGCTGGTGCTTGGCATCATGCACCCACCAGAGTCCCCCGTTATTCTATGACCTGTACCTGTGTAGGACCCACAATCAAAGACAGGTGTACACTATCTGGGGCGCATGCACATATACAATCAGAAACTCTTGTCAAAGGAAAGAAATAGGTTTATGACCAGATTGTAATCAATAGGTGGAACATGATTCTAATTAAAATATATACTTGATACCTGAGTTCAGTGCCTTAAAAGCCCAACCTTTAGGGGGGAAAAAATATTTAACTTAATTGTTATATCTATCGGGGTGTGGCACATAAAAATCTTTTGCTATATACCCATGGCCATTATGTTATTTGTTTAATTTTACATTTTCAAATGATTGACTAAAGGTGGGAATATACGGGTCTATTTTTTTCGTTCGATAGATTCACAAATCTAAAAACCGAACAAAGGTTTTGTTCTAACAAAATTGAACAAAACTAAATTTTCATCTATGTTGTAAAAAACGAATGTAAATCGAGCGTACCATCGGTTAATTTTTCGATAATTTTTGCTCAATCTAATAAATGTGAATGAAGCTATTTCTTCTTCAGAAATCGAATGAAATTTCGTTCTAGAACAGTCAAACGAAATTTCATTTACAGTACATTCAATATAGGCACAATTGATATGTAATCAAAATATTGAACATCCTTATTGAATCTATCGCCCATTGTGCAAAAATCTATACGTGTATTCCTACCTTTAGACTATCAATTTTTAAAGTCGATCAAATGGAAAAATTTTGAAAATATTAAAGTAAGAAATACAAAGCATTACGTTGCCAAAATTCTTCCAAAATAATAACTGTTGGCTATCTTTGACCTCAATATCCATTGTCACTGACCCATAGCAAGGATGTAGCTAGTAAAGCTACAGCTACAGCATGCTTCTTCTGAGCCTGGCTTCAGGCAAGACTTTGTATTGAAGATCAAGGTGAACTATCTGCTTTCCCTGTCACCTGTATCTCTGTTTAGGAGATTCATGCTCACTTGTTGCCTGGACAGGAATCACTACAAGGTCACTGCAAAAACACACTTTAGTAGAATGATGAAGAGCATTCATTAGCATCTAAAAATATTTTACTGGCAATGGTCCATGCCCACAGCTCCATATATGGTATGAGAAGGATAAGATGTATGGCATCCCAAACAGAGATATAAACCAGAAAAACATTTTACTGTTTCCCTTTATCTAAAAAACAACAAAGGTTGGGGTGATATTAATTGCTTTATAGCAATGATTGGAGCCACCATCATAATACAAATGACATGTATAACCCAAAAGAGGTTGTAAAACAAAAACAAGTTTCATCTTTATACATAGCACAATCTCGAGTTGAGGGCTTTTCTATTCCTTTCATACCTTCTCACCATACCCTTCATGGGTACTTATCTTTATACATATAATTGTTTGATTTTTAAAACCTTAAGGGAAGAAATCTCTGTTCATTTAGACAGTGGGGTTAAATGACTATGTTGTTCTTTTCTTATTTTACCAAAGACATTGGTAATATGTCAGAGGCTTTCTATGCTTTGTTTCATCTAGCAGATCTTCCGGAGAAATGCATGGAGTGCTCAGATGGAGACATAATCGTCTTCCTTTCAACCGGGCCCAAGCACATTTTGCCATTCTTGTGTGTTAATGATTGTTCTGTTACGTGTCAATGAATAGTCGTAAATGGGCTGTGCATGCACCATATCAAAGACAAAAAGTACAATTGTGCTCTTAAGTTTACATACCAAATTTGTGTAACATGGACCATTGTTTGCAAAAATTGGCTGACTACCCAGAAAACGTTTATTTAAGGAGAATGCTCAGATGAAGCAAGTTATATCGAAAATAGTGTGGGTGGCCTTTTTGAAAGAGTAATATCTGAAATCACCCAAAAGGGCCTGATTAAACATTTAAATTCCTGGGAATTTTGGGGCTTATAATATTTACCACAGACAATTTTACAATAAAGGTAACTAAATATTCAATCAAAGTAATCCAGAGGTGCGTTGCATATGAGCAAAGGAGAAAGCAAATAAATAGCAAATCAAAGGACCTGTGATCAAAGGTTTCTGAATTGTATAAATCAGCATACTAATATAAAATGATATGTTGAAATCTGAAAATGCCTGTCAGTAGAGTTCAGTAAACGCTGATAAAATGGTAAAAATGTCAAGGTTCTGTTGTTATCAAGTTGCGGGCAGATATGCCAACCAATATTTCAGGCACAGCTGAAAAACTTACAAGGCACTGGAATACAAGCTTTTCTAGAAACATATGATGTTGCTGTTTTCAAAAGGAACATTGGCCTTAACAGCTCACACCCCCCCCCCCCCCCCCCCCCCCCCAAAAAAATTTACAAGTTACAAATGTACAAGTTACAAATGTTCTGAAAGTACTTTGGAGAAACAATGTCAAAACTGAACTCTATGGTCACAACTATACACTTTATGTTTGAGAGAGAATGCCAACAAGAGATATGACAAATAAAGTATGGAGGTTGTTTTTTTTCAGTGATACATTGGCTCAAGTGACTTTGTGAAAATTGATGGCAAGATAGATGTAGGAGATGTTGGAGACCAAAATACAATTTGAAAGGACCACATGAGAAGCAACTGGCAGCGTGATAAAGGCCTCATTTACAAATCACAAAAGACTGCATTCCACTA
>CM070033.1:35636570-35657645 GCA_036250615.1 Ptychadena robeensis | reverse complement strand
TATTTATTTTTCTAGTGATGAGTTGAGGAGACTTTTTTTTTTCTCTACACCCTTTACGTCCCTGTTTATGGGCAAAACATGTAGGACATTCTCAGGTTCCATCTACTGAGTGTTAAAAAAAAGCAGGACTCAATTAAACTCATGTTATATGGTCTTATACATTTACATGTGTTGATCTTTCAGACGTGTTTTATAATGCAGCTATTTATATTTTTTTTTAATTGTAACTTAATAAATATGATATACTTTTACTTTTTAAGTGTTGTGCCTGAAAACCCCTATCTGATTGTGAAGTAGTTTATCTACTTCCTCTCATTTTCAATATGTTATTAATGTGTCACGGAATGTGTGTACACATATATGATCTACAGCAGACAGTGCTACCCTCATATAAGCATGGTGAGGCTCAAAAATATTGGGATTTACTATATCAGACTTTACAGTGACTGTTAATTGTGTTGGTGTATCATATTAAACGTAGCAGCCAGCCAGGCAACACTTTTTCCGTGTAATAAATCTAAACATCCATTAACCTCAATGGTGCTGTGTACGTGATCTGTGTTACCAACAATGTAAGTCCCTTAAACAGATCTGCGAAGTATTAGAAAGACTGGGCACGATGCCCTGCTGGACGTGTTCAGTAATAGTTATCAGTTGCCGAGCGCAAGAAATTCGCCACTTGCTTGCTTTTGTAAGACAAGCCGAGTCTCTGGTCTGTGTTGTAAATAAAACAACAGCCACGGCTGAAAAAATACAATCACAAAAAAAAAACAGTGTGTACACAGCTTGAGGGTATCAACAAGTTATAGTATGTGAATAATTCACCACCAAGGTCATTTGAAATACAAATCTTAAAACATAATTACATTTTCATGTAAGTTTATACCAGTTAATATCATTTTGAAACATGTAGCTTTTAGCCTAGAACCCAGAAGTCACAATATTAAAGATGACACATGATACATTTGCCAGATTTTAGCCATAACATGTAATACATGTCTCTGATGTCTCTAGTTACTTTTGATGTGACTTTTTTGCTTCCAAAGGGTCACAATTTACTTTATTATTAATTTTAATTGAGAGCAGTGATACAGAGATTCAAAACAGATCACAAATGTATTTCTGTAAAATAAAATCAGGATTGAGTGGATTTATAATGAATAAAACGGCAACTGCTGGTTGTTTACATTGGATGCTTATGTGTTGTAAAGCTTAGAAATGAATTTCTGCATAGTACTTATACATTTATATTTTAGGGTTCTATTTAAAGCAATTATAGAACAAAAACTGTAAGTATTTAAACAAAGTGTAAATTACTGGGAATGCAAATTACTAATCCCCCCCTAAAAAATGGACTTCTAAAGCAGGGAACACACGTAGACATGGGCCAAATCGATGGCCACTTCGAGCAATGTGCGCGCTTAAGGCCATATATCTGGCCCATATCGTATGCAGCCATCCCTATAAAAAAAGGAAGGATGAGCGGAACAGCTCTACAGATTCTAGAATTTAACAAACTGTCATCTTATGTTTGGAAAATCTAGTGTATGTAGGAGGCTTTAGACTTGGACAGAGTAAGGATATATCTCATTGTTATCTTTCCATTTTTGTCAGCCTTTCTACTGGTGACTCCTTAGGGTCAGAGAATTTCAAATGGTGCCACAAACAGCAGAAAACCCCTTAAAGCCCTCTCTATATAATTATAAAACAAATTTATTTAGCAACAAGCAAGAAAAAAAGACTGGAGTTAATATAGGTCTTTGAAGATATAGAGTGTTAATACAGTCTTTATTGGCCTCAGATCAGTGTTCACTGTTGATGCAAGCTTGTGTTAATAAAGCTCAGACAAAAAGGATGACCTCCGAGATGAGCTTCCTGATCTACTTTAGGTGACTGCGCAATTGACTGGCAGATCGCAAACAACTATGTAGGCACCCCTGCTCTGGACTTCGCTATTGGCAACTCAGGAGGAGTCATGGCCCTTTGAATTGGTGGGAATTCTGTATGAAGCTCTTACTGCAGGGGCACCCTGGCACTAGGTACATCACTCACAGGCAATACAAGGGAGAAAACTGTAAGAAGGGCACTCCATACCAGGGCAAGTGAGTCTCTGACTCTCTCTGTGTACCCTGCTTAGTAGGGAACAGTCTGGCTGGACAGTTGAGCTAAAGGTATCTGGAGAATGTCCAACACTATATTCCTCCCTCCTCATATGAAGCAGCTCTCCGCTCTACTCAAGTTCATTTTCAAATATTAAATATATACTCATCCCTCTGCACAACTGTAAGAGTCCAACACACTTGTCAACCTAAGCATAGAATCCTTAACTTGGCAGTAAGGTGCATTTACAGGATTTAGCTGTCTCTGAGCCCAGAGTCAGGCTGCAGTTCTTAGGTACAGCTACAAACAAGGGTTGCTATCCCAGAAAAAAGTGAGAAATGGAGATGGGAAGTAGCTCAACCCCAAGCTAGTGGAAGAGGTTTAAACAATTGCATGGCCTGCTGGTTCTTACAGTCCTCCAGGGCTTTGGCAGGGCCACACAGAGGACTGTGTTAATCATATTTACACCCTTCTGACTTCAGCACTACCTCTGCGCTGGGCTGTGTTAAGCTCGGACACAGAAGATATAATAAAACACATTCAGTGGCATTTAGTTACACTACACTTGTAAGAACAAGGATATCCCTGGCAGATACAGTTAGAGTACTACCATCTTGGCCAAGATCCAAACTTACTATCCAGCTGCTTTTGCCTAGATCAGAGGATATATTACACTCAAACATTTCAACTACAGAAAATGTGATATCCTAACAAATGATCTGCATAAAGTACAGAAACAGGGTCAACAGATGAAAAAAAAACATGATAAATTGTAGGGAGATGCTTGTGAGCAATAAACAAACTAAAGGTTCCATACAAATAGACATTGCCTTGGAACAAGTATATATTTGAAATAAAAGTAATGTAAATCGACCTCTAGCTTTGACAAGATACTTTCACACCCCTATAATTAGCAGCAGTCAAGTGATCTAATTTCAAATGATTGAAAGACAATGTCCTATTTCCTTTTTTAAATAGAGGGATTAGAAGCAGAACTTTTTAACTATAAACACCGATCGAAAGTTTCTGTAATATGGTTAGAAATTGTCATTAAAACTCAGTCTAAAGATAAGTAGAAATTTAGACTAGAAACATTTAAATTTGACTTTTAATTTAATCTATGCAAAAAAAACATATACTCGCGCAATACTTTTTCAACATTCCCATAACTCTTCTCTACATCTCCAACAATTTTAATGAAGATACCATGTTAAGGGGCTTTGCCAGTAATAAAATCAGCTAGTTGGCATATCCAAAACAAATTCTGCCATCTCTAATAATGGTCAATACTTCAACTCAATATCATATTAAAAACAACACAGATCTATTATTCAACAAGTGGATGGTACATTAAATCTTTGTTGTTGACTGAAAGGATCAATCCTAAAGCCGGCCATAGACGTCTCAATCCATGGCCGGCTTGTAGCAGACTCATTACAGCGTGGTGACATCACAACGATGTGATGAATTGGCTAAAGAAATTACGAGAATCCTGTGTGTGCCACTAACCGACAGATTGTAGCTAATTAACTTGGAGGGGGGGGGGACTACAACAGGATCGGCCACAAAAAGTACCGGCAGGACGGATCGCCGTGTGAGGTGGGCACCCCTGTAGTGGCCAATCACCTGCAACTACTGCCAGGAATCGGCATGTCTATGGCCAGCTTAATATCTCCATGGTGTGTGTAATACATATGAAAGTGCATTTATGTGAGATGTGTGCTAAGCGACTTTTGTTTTTTGACGCATTTGTTGCAGGAAGATGAAGCAAAGATGAAAAGTTGAACCTTAATCCCAAAACAGTGGTTGTTCCCATATCTAGGTGGCCTTCTCTTATGACAAATCAAAAACTTTTAATATGGGACCTTAAGGGTTTTCAAGTCACAATTTAGAAGCTCAACTTCCAGCTTTCCTGTTTGATACATAACAAATGTACATTATTATATATCCTTATATTATGTTAAAAGAATAAACTACCTTAAATACAATGTCTTTACAAAACTCTCCAAATTAGTTTTTTTGTTCAAATTTCTTCGGTAGAATGAGCCTTTGGTCCAAGCAACCAGATCTTGCTGTGCGTGGGATGCCTAGGATTTCCTACTCTTACCCTAGGCTGAATCACCTTCTTTTATTTGTCAGTGACTCTAACAGCAAGATCTTTACTTTCCAACAGCTAAATAATCTGGCAGTATGTTGCAGAAAACAAAGCGTGTTATCTAGCTATAATTAAAAGCTTTAATGTCCCCACAGATTTCACCCTGGAGGTTTCAGCATTATTACCTTAATTAAAATATGCTTCTCACTTTAAGGATATGCTGCCTGCAGCTACAGGAGCCCAAAAAAATATTTTGTAAGCAATACATTGGTATTAACTGATAGACCTATCAGTCACAGAATATGTGCTGTGACCAATATGCAGTCTTTCAATTAATCAGTAACCCTTTCGTCATCACTAAATGGTGGTAGTACTTAATAGGGCTGTATGTTCTTAAGCTGACATTCATACACTGTAAACGTTAATTGTGGGAAGCCCCCTAATTTTACTTTTTATTCTCTAGAGCAGGGTTTTTATACTTCTACATCTAAGGACAAAAATATAACTTCATGGGAATTAAAATAACTTGGACAACTAACTAGGCTAAAGGTACCCATACTCAGTGCGATCCACAGGCGATTTTGCTGCCGATCGACTGCCATCTACATCCCACGGTGATCCAACTTGTTGGTTCATTCCTGGCCGATCGCCTTAATGTTCTGCACATAAATGGTGTGCTTCGATCTTCTGAGAGACCTGCTGCAGCATGATGATGTCATCATGCTGCGAGAGAATCAGACAGGGATAGTACCGTGTATAGGTACCTTAAGGCTGCTTAGTCTAGTTTTCCATTGTTTTATATCCCAATCCATAGACTTATATTTGTGTCACTTGTGTGAAAGGTCTGAAAAGTTTTAAAGTAAAATGTGTAAATTGTGTACAAAAGTAGAAGTTACACACTTCAGGCATTAACTTCTTTGTTTCTTTCTGGCCATCATTTACATGTCACAAGTATCCATCAACTGTATTCATCAAAAATATGAGACTGAATGAGAAGAATCGGAAATTAGAAGACAACTTGCAAAGTCAGGTCTACAAATCATCACACTGCACAGAAATTTCTTTGGATGACTAAGGACTAATTGCCTAGCCCACCATGTTGCAATTATAGCAACACATGCTTGATTCAGTCTTAATGCTTGCAAATATTAAATACTGTATGAACAGCCTTGGGTCAGATATGCTCTGGTTTTCACTAGCAATGCAGCCAATTAAAGGATCATATGCATTAATCTGGCAGGTTAGGGGTGACCTTCTAAGCAATAATAGGCATTCAAAATGCTCCTTATTGCTGGCAGATATTTCTTAACAATGCTAAGCAGCAACTGTTCGAAACTCAACACTACCTTAAACTTTCACATTTCATGCAATGGTTTTTATTTCACCATCGTTACCCTTATGTAAGAAAATGTTATTTTTCCGATGCATTTGTTCTGCTCTATATGTGAGAGCAGCTTATTAAAGAAAATCATTAGGTCCAACCATGTAGCCACATTAAGTCTTTCAGTCAAAATATCTCTGCAGGCACCAGATGTGCAGTCTTGCAGAAGTTGTTACTGTTTATGCAGAACAACCCCTCATTCCTGCAATGTGCTTTTCCACAATCACAGCATTGTCATCAACCGCCCTCTCTATCCCCCCATTACCGCTACATTCTACTTTAAGCAACACAAAAATATCTTAGAGGGATTCATTACAGCTACTTTTCTGTGTCTGTATCTAGAAGCACGCAGTGCACCCAGATAGACTACAATGAACGCACTGTGTCTAGGTAGACCAGAGCTGTCTGCTTTGTGCAATATTTAAGAAGCATGAAAGAGAACCCCCGTAGGCTCAGTGGGATCCCCATCTTAAAAAAGCATTTCCATTCTATTGGCTTTCATTTGATCACCAGACTCCTTAACAGCCCATTTGGGCTAGAGTGTTTGATGCTGGCAGAATCCAACAACTAGAACATCTGTGTGCTTGGAAAGCGAAATATCGCAGACTTAATAAAAGCGCATCTTTTTCTCCTAACCGCGCTGTCCTTGCTAAGCTGCAGCGGCAAAGAGAAAATAGCAAAGACAATGATAATAGTTACGCAGCCTTGGAGTGCTATTACTACCAGCTGCGTCACAGAAAGGGTAATTCTTGTCCTCTGTTAAGGACAAAAGACAGAGCAAGACGCAAGACAAACTTGGCCCTAAGCATATGAGCAATGCAACAATAAAGGATTCTTTGAATTTATGTCCCCAAACTATCCATTTGATATCTCTTCATAAATATTTCCAATGGAAATGAAAATACCAAAATTGTGATACATTTCTGGTGTAAAAACTTGTCACTTTCTCCTTTAGTTTTGGAAGCAGTTATGTGTGAAAAGTTATGTCAGCAATGTTGGAGAGCTATCTACACTACACAGTCGGTGGTAAGCTTCCAACAGTGTGCCTTAAAAGCGGATGCAAATCTCATAAGGCTCACCTCATTTCTTGCTTGGTGGATGTCAAATATGAATATATAATGACTATAGGGACAAAATCATGATAAAAAAGATAGCTCTCCCTTTTGTCTGAATTGTTCAACAGCATTCACTCACCAAAAAACCTAACTGGAATAATTGAGACTCAGAAAGATTGGGTTTTAAATGACCTGGCAGCCTTTTATTACCAACATAACTAACAAAAATATATAACAATCATTAAACAGACCATTATAGACCAATAGTCCCTTAAAAAGCAGTTATCTAGCACCCTGTATCTGCATTACCCAATACATAGGCCTCCAGCCGCACTGCACCAACTCAGAGACAATAAAATGCAGAAACCACCTTACAGAACTAGTTCCCTGGCACTGCAACATTCTAACCAAAAGGTGGGGCTCCGTACCTACAACGACCCCTTCCAATTACCTTTTCCATGAGCAGACCACATACAAGGGCCTTACAACCTTGCACCATGACAAATTTTGAAACTTGAAAACAAAGGAATTTATCAAAGTTATATGAACTAAAGAAAAATTGAGGGAGGGAGGTTGTGAAATTCATCAGACGCACACTATCCGCCAACTGAAGCGCGATGAATCCTCCTTCCACACTAACCCACTAACTAACTAACTAATCTAACTAACTAACACCTTCCAGCAACTGATCCAACAAATCAAGAGAGCTGGAAAAAGATAACATAATAACATAACTAAGCATCTTCATAGGTTTTACTAACTCCTAGTATGCCAGCTCCCTTAACCCAGTCATGTAGTCCCTCCGCCTAGGTCTCTGTGTTTTGGCTTCGGGCCTGTCTATATTTGGATACAAGTATTGCCATCATTGTAGACTTGGTTCGCCTTTATATCCACAGCAGATTTCCACTCCTGTGGGAATGTTTCCTACAAGAATTTAGAACAGCGTGTCTATTCCAACTACTGAAAAACAACCCTTTGCCATTATTTTTGCTTTCCAAACATTACAATTCCCAAATTTGAAGTGGGACAGGTAAACTTTTCTTGGCATCCTTCAAGACTCAAATTCATCCATCAGACCAGGTAGAGAAGGAGCCTTTCATCCAGGAAATTAAATTTCTTACAGTTAAGATAATTTATCAAGCCTCCTGCAGGCTCTTTATTTTGAAAGCATCTTGCTTCTATGAGCTGTGGTCAATCGTTTGGGAATCATATGAAAAATGGACCCGTGTATGGCTGGCTCATGGGCCATGGGGTAAGAACTCGCAGTCCCTTCCACACGCTTACATCTCAGCCTGGTTTACACTACAAAATGCTGCCTACGCTCTGCACACACAAAACAATTTATATTTCTCAATACTGAAATGAGAAAAAAACAATTCATACATCTGATTTACCAAAGACAACCCTACTTCTCTAAATTCACAACAGTAGCACTGCAGTGACAGTATTGTATTTACACCCATCCACAGCTAGGTAATGATAGATTTCTCTGCAGCAAGAGATGATTTGTCTTTTATCATTTCTCTGGATGAATTAGGTTTGAATCGCAGCAGACAGTTTTGCTGAGTCTTCCATGCAGATATTTAAACCGTATATTACTGTGGGCATGATTGCTTGGATGAGCTGCAATCCTCCCAATATTACTTAACTGTTTCACTATGTAGTAAGCAACGTTTAACATTCCATGTATTAATAATAGGACTATAATGGATCATAAGCAATCTGTTTATGGTAATGCATAATGTTTATGGTAAAGAGAATCTCATGTGTACCTTCGAACAAATGGCCGCAATGTATGATGAAAAAATAGGATAAGCATGAAACTTGTATATGAATTAGTCACCACATTGGTTACATCTTCTTCTGAAGGCAATGCAATGATATAAAGCCCAGGTGCCCAACCTGCGACCTGGGAATTCTTTAGCGGCCCTCCTCGGTCCTCCACTTGCAGCCCCTGAAACCTAACTGTTAATGTATAGGGTATAGGAACTCACCTGTCCACCAATCCCCCGCTGATGTGTCCTGGGATCTTCTTAGAGCAGGAAAAGGAGGAGAGGCAAGTGACTCGCTCAGGGTCAGTGACTCGCTCAGGGTTGCCTGAGCAACTCACTCAGGGTCAGTGACTCGCTCAGGGTTACCTGAGCAAGTGGCTTATTGGCGGGGGATTGGTGGACAGGTGAGTGCCTATGCTCCCTCCAATGGTTCTGTGCCCCGTAGGTATAACCAAAGCTTTGATTATATATATCACACAAAATGTGCATTAGCACACTACAGTGTTCCCTTATTTTTGAAATATATGAAATTAAATGAAAAATAATGTCTTCTAGCTATTTTTCTGCTGTAATTTAATTTAATAAAAATGCTTATAAAGTCAGTACAGATTAAAAATGTTATGTGCAGCCCTTTAGGTATGCCGAGGGCCGCACTTGTGGCTCTGCATATGCCCACCACTGGAACCACTGTAGTTGGGCTATTAAAACTTGATCATGCCTTGTGAGGCACAGGCTCCCCTGTGGTTTTCTTCTCTATGTGACCAATCTTTGAAGCCTTCTCTCCGAGCCACTTAAGGTTCTGGCTACCTTCTGCTTCTGATGTCAACCTTTACAATGCAGAGTCATAAGTCCTGCAATATTTGACAATGCTAAGGACCTACGCACATCCCCGCATACTAGATAAAGACCAGAGAGCCATATGAGAAAGGGATACACTAATATAACTGCTCTATACATTTCCCAACACATAAATAAGTCATAAATAAACATTAATCCCTGGCAAAGCACAGGGAACCTCATTGCACATGTATTTCTTTATTTGATTGTAGTTCAGCTTTTAGATTGATTTCTGAATGGATACAATATGTACCTGAACTTTTCACACTTACTGCACTTTGCCTTGGAGATGCCTGAACACATCTACATTAATATACAGTAAAGTAGCCTTCAGCACAGATCAGAAAGCATATTACTATGAGAAAATTACTTTTCTAAACAGTTATTCCCCGGTAATGAAAATAAATTTCACTTATTAAAGGAGCTTTAAAAATAAACAACGGTGCATTACAATTTTATGATCCAAGTAAGTAAAAACACAATGGTCTTTGCAAAGGTAAGGAAAGTAGGGCTGCTATTCAGCTTTCAAAGGCATGTTAGATCTATTATGCTAAACACAGTGGCACACGTATAACGAAGATCATGAAAATCAATCAGATTCTATCTCCTTACTTTCAATCTAAGTATGTGGTGAATATAATTCTGTCGGTCAATATTCAATCAACTACAGAAATATATCTTACATCCAGGGGAGCTGGATGTCATGGCCATATGTGTGCATTTTAGTTTTAGGTCTGTTGATATTACCCCTGCATGACCCTTACTGCTTAAATCAGGACTTCATGAAATGATTAGGACAGAGGAACACAGTACATAGAGATGAGCTGTGACCAAACTATGCTCATTAATAGTGTTGAGCGGCCTATGGTATATTCGAGTAGACGAATATATAAAGGAACATTTGAAATTAGTAAAATTAGATTCTATTGCCTTACATTATGCCTGTTTGCAATTATTCGCAAAGATTCGCGAACCAGCTTTACAGCTTCTTATCTGCATTTTGTGATCTTAGCCAGTACGAGCACTGTGCATATTGCCTGAATCCATTCAATGGGCGATGTAAACAACATTGAAGCATAATATGATGAATATCCGCCATTGCAAAAATCTATGCACACATTTGCGAAATATTACAAATTCTCGAAATTCGGATATTCATCGAATATATATGAATTTCAAATATTCTCCCTCAACACGACTCATTAATTTACCCTATTTTCCGGCGTATAAGACGACTTTTTTCATCACGTTGCATTTTGGTGCATTCTGGGGCTGCTGTAATCGGCCGGGCACCCTTTGTGTGCCAGCCATTAGAAGACGCCAGTCTTCATTGAAGTTAATGGCATCGGATGGTATCGGCCAGAGAACATCCGACATGTCCGTTCTCTGGCCGGCCGAGCTGTGGGGCGACAGGGACCTGTCGCCCCATGTGGGCACACGCCGATTGGCGGGCGATTTTGCTGCCGACCGACGGCGCGAGCCCGCACGCCCGTCGGTCAGCGGAAAAATCAGCTGCTAATCGGCATGTGTATGCCAGGCATAACAGCACCTGAAAAGCAATATAGCCGGGAAGATGCAACATGGTTAGGATGGGTGTGTGTTTGGTGCAGGCACCTAAACCCAGGGGGTAAGGGTTTGCATATTTACCTGTACATATTATGCATTAAATTTCACAACAGATTTATCATGGCATATTATGGCAGTCTGTCAGCCCTCTGTGGTTAACAACTAAACTGGCAGAACCCTACCATGTTTTTTGACTTTGAGGATCTTCAAGAATGCCTTACTTGCAAACTATATGTCAACAGTTGTCACTTCACAAGGTAAAGTTCTACTTTACTTGATCTAAATCAATTGCAGTTTATTAGCACTTAAGCCTGCCATAGACACCTCGATCTATGGCAGACCTTCAGCAGACTGATTACAGCGTGGTGACGTCACCACGCTATGAGCCAATTAACTCCCCCTCCGAGTTAACAGGCTGCAGCTGTTCTGCCTGTCAGTCGGGCAGAAAAAGAACCGACATGTCGGATCCGTGTGCGATCCGACCTGTCGGCTTTTTTTCTACAAAAGTCAAGGTGGGCTCCCACATAGTTGCGGCAGACCAACCTTGATGTGCTCGGCGGGAGCGAGCACGCAGGTTGGTCTGCTACAACTATGGCCGGGAGTCTGCCCGTCTATGGGGGGCTTTAGATGTGGTGGCTAAATTTGTTTCCATTATTCAGGCATCATTTCCTTCTTCAAATTTCTTCACAATGGTTTGAGCCAGTAACACACTTTCTATCCTAACACTCACTTAATAATTTAACAAGTAGTAGCATTGTCAATCTTGGCTGCTCCACTGCTTTTAACTATAAGTCTGTCTTCCTCTATTTACCTATATTATATGGGGTAAGAGGAATCTTTAAATTACAGATAACATTGAAGGTCATTTATTATCTGTGACATTTATCACTTTCCAGGCGCACTCTTATTTAATTTTTTTTATCCAAAAGCAAGTTGATGTAAACTCCTAAAAACTCACTGAAGTCAAATTAGGAGGGCTGTTTAGAAGTCAAACAGCATTGAAATTACTGTAAGTGACATCTAAGTGATTAATAAATTATTAGAATAATCTCTGCAAAAATGGTGCTTATGAACGGCTCTCATAGGGTTTAATTATTTAATTAACAACTTGAACGTTACAACAACAACAAGAAAAATTACGTGTGAAAGCCCCCTGTTAATGGAACCTAATGTTTTTCTGAGATTTGAGAGGTTCACAGCCAATTACAAGGATATTAAATTTCTGACAGAAAGTGCCTGAAAAAAGTAAAATAAAATACTTAGAACAATAGGTAATGGGTCAGGATCTATGACTTTTCTGGTGTTGGTAACTGGAAGGTCCCCCTCCCAATGTGATGACTGCAATGGTAGGGAGCACAACAACCAAGAGCAGCCTTCATGAACCCTCCATTACAATGCTGTCATCTAGACAACCCCATTACCATCACTATAACAGTACATCCACCATGACAGCTTTCCAATATAACAAATGCAGCCACCATGATTTCTTTTGGCAGCAGAGCAATTTAGTAGCTAGTAGTACGGCCTAGAAATGCGTACTCATCTGAGAGGGTAACATTTTATTTCACAGCTATGCTGCTCTGTATGGGGGGGGGGGAGAGAGACCAGGGTAGCAGTGGAATATTAGGTAATAATAGGTAAGAGTAGAGGGTAAAAAGTTTAAACCCCTTTGTGTGTGCAGAGACTGCTTCCCCAGTAGTTACATCAGTGGTCTCTCTGACCAGTTACTGCTGATACTGGATCACAATGTAAGTACAATTATAAGAATACATGGTCCATTCTGATATAGTTCTTCCATACAAGTTCATACTGTAATTCCGCTCCTTTATTCACCAGTGTAAATTGTGATCTGAAACACAGCTCTTAGACATACCTGTCAACCCTCCCGTTTTGGCCAGGAAAGTCATGTTCTTTATGTGGCTTTCAGGGCAAATCCTGAATCGGGCTAATTTAGAAGGAAGGGGGCATTACTCTCCCTCTTAAGTTTCCACCCCTGCTTGTGCAGAGATTTTTCTCTTTTTTAAACATTCTATATCAATTTGATTTAGGTATATGGCAATACCTTGCTGAGATGTAAGAAGACTTTCTATGTATGAAACATGCAAAAAAACTAAGAATGCTAAAATGTAAGACTTTCTATGTATGGTCAGAATAACTGCTTTATGACTGTCAGATCACAATCAGCTAGAAGGATTATTATAAGTAATATAAGTATAAGACCAGGGGTGTCACACTCAAACACACAGTAGACCACAATGAAAAACTTGGACAAAATCCCAGGCCAACCATGATATTTATCAAAGAAAATGTCTAAAACTGAAGAAGTTTCTACTTCTCATCAGATATAATGATGAACCTTTACAAATGGAATAACCAAAAGAGAAGAACATGGAAAGCCATGCAAAGGTCATCTAATGTTTCTTTGAAAAACCTATTGGTACCACACCTCGAGTTCTTCTTCTTCTTTTCAAATGGAAACAAACTTTAGTTTTGCTAAAACATTTAATCTGCAGAGAGCAAAGTGTAATACTATGTGACATCAAACGTCAAATAAAAGACCCATCCGTGGCAATAATTTCCTAAATAAAATGTAAAAAAATATCATATAACCACACCAGATATAGCCCCCAGGCCCTGGTTCAGAATCTACCTAAATTTTGGGAAGCCTCATAGACCCATTTAATCAACTTCCTAGAGTAGAGCAGTACTGGACACTACAGGAGTAAATAGCATTCTATATACCCATTAACATTCCACAAGTCAAGAAACTATAAAAAACAACCAATAAGCACTTACATACATAAGTGTACATATGTGCTTGAAAGTCAATATGAACTAGGATAGAATACAAAATAGGAAATATGATGCCAAGTTTGTGGGACTACAAGTACCAGTCATTTATGACAGGACTGTACATGTATACCCCATCAGTAGAAGTACAATAGCAATGCAGTACAAAACAGCTTTCATTTTTCATTTTGTTGGCTGGGTTACGTTCTGGTTGTATGAGAGTTCTGGTGAGAGTGTTGGATAACAGGGAGTCTATATTATATAATATAAATATATTTGTATTTTTTTACACATAAATATGTATGTACACTTAGATTTGCCTAGATGTTTTTATATTCAGTGTATAGAGGATGCCGCAGATTTGAAAGAAGGGGTTAATCGGAATGGCACACAGGAGGTTGCCATGGTAATGTTAGCATTACCGCACTGCCATTGCTGCTTCCACTTATCTTCCTAAGGCATAGAAGACATTTGTGAGGATGCAGCAGACGGCTGTACATTACAGGTGACAACCTCCTGTGGATATCCTGGGAAACCTTTTTTTTTTTTGCGTATTGTAATGATCGCTTTGTCCCTGTGAATGGTTTTGTTTTGCAGGCGTAATGGAAATCACGGTCTCTTGGCAAAGATGGGATTCCTATGGGTGGTCTGCGCATGTGGGGAGGGGAAGTCCCTTAACCCTTCATACACCGGTTACTCACAGAGCTCGTAGTTTGACCCACATCTTCTTGCTGGGAGCTGATTTTAGTTCGAAGGGAGACGTGCATCCTTCCAGCAGATCTTTGTCCACACTGGGGGCCTCCATTATGCCTATTAAAAAAAAAAGAAAAAAAATATGTTGGTGACACAATAAACAAGTGCATGACGATGATCAGGAACTTTAATGGAAACAATTCTGCAACGTGACAGCCCTTCAGCTATGACAGTATCGATTATCTGTAATGGTCCATTCGCGGTATGTGTTTGGCAGAGGCCGCGCTACCACTTAACTGATATTAAGCACATTTGACCGACACAAAGAGGTGGAATTGTGCCTTAGAAATGGTTCATACTTCCTATAGCACGCTTTTTTTGGCTTGGGAGCTACTTTTAAATTGACCAGGTCAAAATGATCTACCGACAATCAAAAAGGTTAACATATATTTATTTATATGTATATATATATTCTGAGTATACTTTATATTTAGAATATATATTGCATAACAGCATGAACATGTATGGCACAACACAATTCTGTATATTTTTGTCCAAGACAAGAAAGGAGGGCTCATTGATCTACTCTCGTTGTCTTTGCAATCTACCAGTAGATTGTGATCTATGCATTGGGCACCCTGGTCTTATAGGAACCTCAATGTTACACAGTGATGTACGACACACTACAGGCAACACAGAGCCCCCAACATACCATAGGTAGAAGGTTCAGTCTCTAACTGGAAGGATGGGACCAGGAAGGAAGGGGTTCATGCAAATAATCTTTCCTCTCACATTTTCTGTGGTCGTCCCTGTGTCCTTCAGGGAAATCAGTCCATTCTCCTTGCGCCGTGATGTATAAATGTGGAAAGGGGGGGGGGGACTAATAACAGCAGGAATGGCATGGAGCAGAATGCCTGCTCCTTCTGCAGAGAGATCTGTACGAGTGTAAATGAGCGAGATGGAGATTGTTGTTATAACTCTAATCTGAGGGAGATCCTCCCCCAGTGACTCTAACAGGTTAACTGATTGCGCTCTGATTATTCCCACTTCTCTATAAGTCATCATTCCAGTGGGATCTATATGTGACTTCTAATGAGAGTCGTCAAGCCCAGAGGTGCCACATGCATCTGTCATGGCAATGTGACATTTCATTGTAATAACAGATAACACCATAATTACTATAGACCTGCATTGCACCAAGACCACATAGAGAAGAGCCTGAAAGTGACATCATGGGCATGTATTGTAGAGGAGGGGGATTATATAATTAACCAGCGATGAAATATTCTATATCACTAAATGCCTGTTTGTGTTTATTTTAATGGTGCAAAGAGCCGCCATTGCAAATAACCTGTAGTCACATGATGTTGATGTATATATATAGATATATGTCCCTAAATCCCAGATAACAATGTGGCTTCCCATTGGTTGCTAAGCAACAGTCTGCAAACTAACATGCAACCATTTAGGAGAAGGACATCTGATATACTTTGTATTTGTATTCTATTGCCGAATTATAGAAATGTCAGGAACATGGAACACTACATGCTGGTCAATGAGATAGGAGCCTATCAACTCCATATGTGCAGACTGAATGGATATAGGTTCCTTATTGAGTATATTTATTATGGAACCGTTTATTGACTCCTATAAGAAAACATACAATTCATTAGTATAAATATGGGGGAATATCTCAATAATTTTAAGTAAAATACTTGAAGTTTATGCCATTGGAACAAACAAACTAGTAACAGGGTTTATAAATCAGAGCAAACATGGTCATATCTATTTAATAGATGCAAATACTGTTGATCCTGACACAAAACATGTGAGCTATGATTTCCCAGTGTTTTCTGTATAAGAATGAACTTTTTCTATGAATTAAAGACATAATTAATTAATTAACGACATAATGTGATGACATTAAACTCATCATACACCTTTAGATCACTCCATACAATTTCCTTTAGATCTACCAACAACTATGTAGTGGCGGGTCCTTTCTGATAGAATACATAGTGGTTGGAAGGTTTAGAATGGTCCTCATATTACATGGTTTTGGTAGAATAAAAGTGGATTGTACAGTATGGTAGGATTGTAAGGTGTATGGGTGGCTTTAGTGACTAGCTCCATACTGATGAAGTTGCTGGTGTTACTCTTTTAAAAGGACTCTTAAACTGGCCATACACCTTTAGATCTCTATGTCAAATATCCTGTAGATATACCAACAACTATGTAGTAATGTGTGCAATTGAACACAGGTAGACTTGATGATTTAGAAAGTCCCTCATATTACATGGTTTTGGTAGAGCAAGGAGATCTCAAGGAATTCTGACAAAGAAATCTAAAGGTGTATGGGGACCCTTAAGCAGGGAACACACGCCTCGGTATTGGAGCCATCAGATGTTCTCTGCAGCAGCGAGATGACATCATCACGCTGCTGTCAGATATCAGCAGCGGAGACAGCTCTGTTCTCTCTCCAGCTCAACCGATGCTTTGCATGGAGACCCGCGGTTTCCATGCAAAGCATCGGACATTGGCCTTGATTAACGGTCATGTCCTAAATGGCTGTTTTCTAGCGGGATTGATCGGTCCCGCTCAAAAGAACAGTGATGGCCACATGTTATATGGGCCAGATAGATGGCCGTGAGCACGCACAGCGCTCGAAGCAGCTATCGATCTGGCCTATATCTACATGTCTGTACCCTCCTTTACAGTAGACAGCCAATAGGTGTTCACATTATTCAGCTCAGCCTTTCGTGTTAATGATGCATGTTAGAGAGGCCATCCCCAGCAAGTATATGGGAATTGCTTGTGATGAGGTAACAAAATGCATGCAGAAGGGCGTTATGCATACCTGTCAACTATCCCATGGTCAAGGTTTTTTGTGGCTTTGCTAACCAAATCCGGATTTTGATAAATCACAGATTTTTGAAACTGGGTTAATTTAGGATTTAGTTACTCTGTGTCCTTAGTTCCCACCCCGCTTGTGCTGATAATGTGCAGGGTGGGATATTAGCAGGGTGAGCAACGCCCTCTCCCTCCTAAATCAACCTACAACTAAATCTGACTTCATTTAAAACCACTTCCTTTTTTCACCCTTATTCTCATGCATTAAAGTTGATGGGTATGACATTAACGCCTATGGAAACCTGTCTACCATGCGGTGGCACATGACATGTATAGTGGGAAGGAGACCTTAACAATTCATTCGGTGAAAGTTATCCATGCATGTGATATTTAGTCATCACAGCTGATTAAAGTCCTCTCCCTACTCATCCTTGCCATCCTGAGTTTGTGTAGTGTTGAGGAAGAGCCCAGGACCCCAAATGGGGGGGGGGGCATTTTTGGAAGGCAGAATGGCAAAACCATCTATGATAAGCAAGTTAAAATTGATCAAGCCACTCAGGCTATATTTACCATACAGCTGCCATAGTTTACAAGGCTGTGTTTACAAACACACTTGCGTTTCTACCTTTGGGTCTTTTATCTTTTAGCTTTTTAGCTACATAAAACTATTAAGCTTTTTAAACTACATAAAACACATAAGAAACTCACAAGGCAGAATAAAAGGCTATTACTACCATAACAAAAAAGGGAGGACTGAAGGCCTGAGGGCTAAGAAATTATACTATTACATGGCCTGAGGGATAAGAAATTATACTATTACATGAGAAAACATTTGGTGGGTCTCATTTACCAAACAACTTTATCATTTTTGGTTTCCTGATTTTTAAAAACATGGAACACGAATCAAGAAATGAGTTGCAGAAGTCATATGGCTTCCCACAGCAACTAGTCAGACATCACCTTAATTTACATAAATCAAAAATAAAAGTGTCCAGAAATACATTGGCAGCTGGCATGGGCTTATACCTTAACAAACTTGTCCTTGTGTCTTTTATATGTGATGGGCTAGATTCAAAGGGTCAAGAAATAGCAGAAAACTCAGATCAAATGCAGCTTTTAACTACAGTTTAGTTCACACCAATGGGGTACCTATAAAAATCAGTAAATGTGATATATCTCTGAGAGTTATTTACCTGAATGGAATTTTAATAAATACATTTACTGATTTATAAACATTATTGTGCACCATATAACTTACCAACTACAATGTGTGTTGCTTTATAAATTATTCAGCACACCACAACACATGTGGCTAATTTGAAGCAAAATAAACATATGGAAAAAAATTATATTTCATATCATCATTTTCGATCATATATACAGTATGTTACATACACACTATATGTATAAAGTTAGGTCTGTAAATATTTGGACAGAAAAAAAAACAGAAACAAAACTCATCTGCAAAATTGCTACAATATTAGGAAAATCTACAGTTTGGTACATTTAGTAAAGAGCTGGATGTATACAGAAGACTTCAGTGGTGGGTGAGCACAGAATTATTTCCATATCAACCACGTTGGTTAACTGCTTCCAGCCACGTCAAATTTAAATGTTATCTGTCGCGGCGTGGTAAAGCTGGAGGTGTTTGCAACCATTGTGGTGCAGTTGTTTTGAGCATGGTTGGCTTGAGTAGTTGATTATCTATAGATGCAAAACAGACCGATAAAGAACACACTGCAATCACACCCAATGCCTGCAAACATGGACACAATAAAGATAGAGCTCTATGTATGAAGGTGTTTATATGGACATGATACAGTGGCAGCTTGGTGAACAATGACTTAATGTTTATTTTGGCAATGCACCAATTAAATCAGTAAGACTTGCAAAGCTACTGGTTGGTTTGTATTATCCCTTCTCATCCCAACAGTTAAGCTGGCCATAGACGTGTAGCTTCTTCTTAGATTCTGTTGATCGGCCAGAGAATCGGCCGCACACTCTGCTGGCCATTACTTTGGATGGGCGATTTACGGCAGCATTTTGCTCTTAAGCAAATGATTAGATTTGTGGCCAATTTTGCAGCAGATCGACTCCCACGAGCACGCTCAGTGGTCGTTCAGCCACAAATCTTACCGTCTATGGACAGCTTTAAGGTTATGTCAAGCCTAACTAAATAGAATTCATTATTCTAAAGTAAGGATTTTTTCTAGGAAATACTATTTTTATCTGGACTTTGGCTTTCACACTTCATACTATTCTACAGGTGAGCCAGAAAGAGATATTCCCTTAGAGTTAGTTTAGTGTAGAGGCCCCCAGTACAACCTGAGGATTATGATAATCTGTTAATTTAAGAGAAATAAATTTGAGTCTAGAGATTGGCAACAAAAATAGTGGAATGTTTGAAGAATAAAACAAAAGAGACTCCTATGCTAACACCAGCAACAAGTATTTTACAACATTACTATATATATATAGTGCTTGGCTACAATCCACCATAAGAGCAGGTTTTGGGTAGCGAACACAGGAACCACACACTGGTAACTTTAACAACAGTCCTTTACAGTCCAAATAAATCAGACCACAGATCTTACCGGATAACTATAAAGAATTAGTTCAATAAAGTTAGCCAGTGTCACTCCTCATAGGGATCACGCTTCTTCTCGAGAACAGCCTATACAGAACCAACCAAGGCCAGCTCTCTGCCAGTCTTTGTCCAGAACTACCAGTGGTTTGCGCCACCCCACTGTGTCCAGCCAAGGCTCCCCCCTGGTTTCAAGTCGGATGGGACCTTGATCAAGAGGCTTAATACAAAACACGGGCTATGCTGCTCAGAAGCCATCTGCAATAGTTTGCAATAAACTTGCAATAAGCTACATTATGGTGAGGTAGACACTGTCTGGCCAATTTTCCTATTAAGTAAGTTGCCATACTATCTGTACTGACTTTGTGTCAAGAGGTATGATCTGATGCATACAATTTATAAAATAATATTTTAAACAGCACATGCTGTCTTGTGAAAAGGAATTAAGGTTGAGAATTACAGTATTTTCAAGCTGTGATTGGGAACATTGGGACATGGGACAGTGAGTGCATTTTAACATGTATAGGACAAACAAAAATATATGCTAAGACTAGATGATCAATTTAATACAAAGTTCTCGAGGACTCAAGGCATAGCTCAACAGGACTTCTAAATATACAATACAAGGTGTATGGCCAGACTAAGCAACACAGCCTGGTCAACTCCCTGCCCCATTAACTCCCAACATACTGACATGACCAATTGTTTCCTTTTACAATCCTGCCAACATTAGATATGAATTCTGGACAAATAATGAGCCCCAAGTTATGCCTATTACCTTCTAATGCTAATTAGATTATTTTGATGCATTTGTTGGTGTTTCCTCATTTGTCCTGAGTTAACTTTGAAAACCTAAACTGACACCCCCATTAAGAATGCCCCCTAAACATGAGACCTAAATACCCCTTCAAAAACCTAGACCTAATCAAACTCCCTCTACCCTCTCCTCTCATCCCCTCTAACTCATTTATACAGAACCAAAAGAAATAGTGGGAAGAACCAGGCCTTGTAAATCACATTACCATGCCATTTGTAAAATATTTATTTAAGTAGGGATTTGTAGTATTTTATGCCATATGTCAGTTAGAGCTGGAAGGGAGACAAGTGTGGAAGGATTGTAATTCACCAGATCAGATTTGTAACATGCATCTCTGGGTTTTTCATGGCTGTCCTCTAACATTTTTTTTGTTTTACATTTGTGAAATGAGTCTGATCTAAAGCTAGCACTACTGCTACAACAATTACATTTTTCAGACATCAGACAGTAGAACACAATACACCAGATTTAATTGAGTAATGCTGGGCATACACATACCGAGCAGGTCAGACAGACCAGCTCCGATGTGTGCCGA
>CM070033.1:35625317-35636470 GCA_036250615.1 Ptychadena robeensis | reverse complement strand
CAAGGTTTACAAAGATAAGAGCTTTCTGTCGATAACTGCTTCTCATACTCACTAAACTTAATTCAGTTAAATGAGTTTTCTGATTGAATGCACAGATACTAGTCTAATCAACATACACTATACTAACAGAAGTATTTTAACTTGCTTCTTGCACATTGAAATAAAGTATTTTTTACAGATTCACTGTCAAAGGTGTACACAACCAGGCACCTAGCCATCCAATCTATAATTACAAACAATAGTGTCAGAATGGGTCCTTTTGTAGACCTTAACAAATTAACCTCTGGTGCATAGGATGTCACCTTTACAAAAAATAAGTTTGTGAAATTCCTTGTGTACAAAGTGCTCTGCCTTTAGATGTAAGTGGCATGGAAAATGTTTAGGAACAACAGAAACAAGGGCCCACATTATTAGACCATGTGAAGTCAAACAACAGGGTAGCTAAATATTTAGATGCTTAGAGAATTAATTTCACCAACACTGTTGACTCAAAAACTACAGTTTCAAACTTTCAACTCACTTCAGATCGGAAACAGTGTGGTGCAAGTTTCCCACAATGGCTTTCCATACAAGCCTTAAATCAACATACACAAAGCCTACAATCAGGTAAAGTGGTGTACAGCATACTGCCACTGGGAGTGTATTGTGTGGAGTGACAAATCCCATTTTCTGTCTGTCTGATGGTGTAGAGGATTGATGAGGTCAGAAAAGATCTATCTGCCTATCTACATTGTGCCAGTATCAAAGGTAGTAAGTCAAAGCAACTAGACTAGCTGAAGTTTTCTGGATGATGTTTCGCTAGTCACCTAGCTGTCTTTCTCATAATTCATCGTGCCAACTCATAAGGATAATGGTATGATGTCTGGGATCGCCTTAGCCTGCATGGTTGAGGCATGTCTCCCTGCCCTGGCGGAGGAATCCGTTCTGGCCTCTGTGACCACTATGGCCACATTTTGGTAAAACGCAGTAGAGTTTTGGCCTAAGAGTGAGAACTCTGCTTTGATAGATAATGCTGTGGAGCTGAAAGTGGCCAAGGCAGCAAATCAAACTTAACTCAATGAAGAGACATTTATTATTGTATAATCATCTATTATAATTAAAGAGAATAACTGATACTGTATTAAAGATGAATAATAATGACAGCCAGACAACAAGCATTTTAAAGAACAAAGATCACATATAGTCATCCACAAATACCAGTTTCCAATAAGAATCAACAGACATCTGGGCTTTATTCAGCCCTAAAAGTCAATCTACGGAGTTCTCTTTTATAGTAAGGAAGATAAATAAGATTAAATATGCACATAGTAGGATCACTAGTTTGATATTTAAAATCTAATAAAACAGACAATATGTATGTGAAATAATATGCATAGAAGAACTAAACATGTACTCATAGAAAACAATCCAGATCTATGTATTATGGTAATGGGTTTCATGTTTGTACGTCTGCAGCATTCTGGATTTCTCCCCTGAAATGACATGACATTTTTTGTGAACAAATGAGGCCAATGACATGGAACGACTATAATTATTGATCTCTCAGTTGACGGAGAAAAAGAGCCATTAAGCACTAGACTTGTCAAGAAAAGCCCATTTTCCAAGATGGCAGTGATCTAAAGATTTCCATTGAAGTGCTTTGAAGCCGAATTTGAGTCTTTGCAGGAGTAAACTCTTTTATTTCCAAACCGCAGTCTTGAAAAGGGACTTTACCCTTCAACGTCTGCATCCTTTTCTAAAAACAGCAGATACAAATCAGCTCGGTTCCAGGCAACATGTGCACTTATTTTAATTTCATTTAAATAACACTAATCACTAAGGCTAGTCACATCTGTTGCAATCTTCTTACAAAACAGTTTTCTAATGTTTTTATTTAATGATGCAATGACTGTGACTGTGAGCAGATAAACAAAATGATAACAATGTGATTGCTTATTGAAGATCGTCCTTCATGATCTGAATATATAATCAAATGGAACTTTACAACAACTATGACGAAATCTAACCATGTACACAAAATTGGCTTAGGTGAACTTTGCTGGAAAATAATATACTGTGTCTATAAGACGCACTCCCCCCCCAAACCATCTTATAGAGTAAATATACAGCAAGTTTGAGCAGAGAGTGGATATGCTCTATAATGGTATTCACACAAGAGTCAAGGCATTGTTGAGAGCACAGAGACTAAAGGTCCCCATACACCTTACAATCTTACCATACAATTTCTGTACAATCAACTTTTCTTCTACCAGAACCATGTAATATGAGGACTTTTCTTTACCTTCCAATCACTATGTATTCTATCAGGGAGGACCCGGAACTACATAGATGGTAAATTCTATGGAGTGATCTAAAGATATATGGGGGGCTTAATCCACAGTCTCACACTCTAAGGTGTAAGCTTCTCCATCCCATACATACATTTTCACTTGGGAGAAAGGGCAATGCTGACAGCTTGGAGTGTGAATCTCTGTAAGTTAGTCTCTGTGCTCTCAGCAATACCTCTACTCCTGTGTCAATATCCCTATGCAGCATGTTAGAGCCCTACACACTCTGCTTGAACATGCTGTATATTTACTCTATAAGACGATTTCGGAGCCCAGAGACAAACTCACACTCCAAGCTGTAAGCACTGCCACTTCTCCCACAGAACATGCTGTTAAGAGGGATTTTGTGAATTTCTAAAAATTTTAAAATGAACGGCAAAATTTAGGCACATAGAACATCAATCAAGGATGTTCTGGAAAATATGTTTGCCAGCGTTGCCTCCCATCTCTACATTATTCTTATGTTCCATGTCCCTAAATGCTCCAATGCATTCAGCACAAGGGGGGATGGAAATGTGACATCACTAATTTAAAGTCCAAGATACAGATAGAATGTGATAATATGGGGCTTATTGTGGTATAAGAACAGGGAGAGGAGCATCAAAAGGAGCCTCTGTAACTCGTAGGCGACATTTAGAACCCATTAGAACCTAAATATCAGCAGATGTTCACCAAAACTGCAAAATTACACAAAAATCTGATTTTAACTGAAAACTAAATGTAAACATCCATAGTAAGTATGGTGTTATGCTAGAGTTGGCATATGCTCTATACTATAATAAAGATATTCATTTGACAAGTAATGTTAATGAGAGATATATGCATGTTCAAAGAAACAAGAAAGGTTGCCTAAAATTTTGGGAAGAGAAACTCCAGTTGTCACCCACACCATTCAGCATGTCCTGCTTATCTAACTATTGATCCATGGGATGTCTATTAGCATATCCTTGGTGATGAATAGTTGCTTTAAACTGTAGTTCTAGGGTGCATAAATTAACTTGTCCATCAACTTTACTTAAGAGAAATATATCACAATTTAAAGGAGAGTTATACTAAATTGTAATCAGTGTCAATGCATCATCAGCAGTCACGTCCCATCCTGACGGTGTGGCAATTAGCCAGCATTAAAGATGATGTTGATTGCCCACTCTCATCAAACAATGAAGAACGGTGGAACAGACTGCCAGATGTCACTGAGCAACTGAAGTACATAATACTCCATGTTGAATGATCCTCTGGAATGAGCTTCTAGTTCTTCATTAGCTAGGGGGCTGTGTTTAATGATGTATGACTTCCCATAGACAGGCTTTAATACATAGAAGCTATCAATATGGATTATGAATATGTATGTAGCCATACTAATATCAAATCTGCATAAAGACTGATGAATGACTTCCATCATCAAAATAACAATCAGCACCAACAAAGGAAACAAGAGAATGGCAAAAGTGCTACATGTAAAATAACCCAATATCAGTGATCATGAGTGTTTTTGTATAAGAATTAGAAGAAATCTAAAATCTGCAATCAAGGGTCTGAGAGTAGTTTGCAAGGCCAATGATTTAGAAGATCAAAATTGTCCAGAGTTTGATTGCATTTTCTGTACTTCCAATCACTTGTGAGTATTGTATAAGAAAACACATCCATAGCTTCAAAATAGATAGTTCTACTGCAATGTTTAACTAGAACTGTGGTTTCCAAACTGGGGGTCGTGCCCCCTACGGGGACTCGGAGGTATTCTGGATGGGCACACCTAGAGGGGCTAGCCGAGGTGCCATCTATGTGAGAAAGTGAACTGCCAGCCAGAGAGAGAGGAGAGAACTGCAGGACTGTTGGCCCCCTGAGCTGTCAGTTCTCTTCTCCCTCTGCCTAACGGGCGAAAAGGGAGTTGTATTTCTAATAACATTTTAATCTGAACCTGTGTAGTTTAAATAGAGGGACTAGATCATGTTCCTATCTAAAAAGGGGAACCCAGCAGAGAAAGTTTGGGAACCACTGATCTAGATGATGAGCTGCAAGCAAACAAGTCTGCTACACATTGACTTCTTTAGTTGTAGGACATGTATAGTACTGAACTGGTCACACATATTGTACACATGCCAGCCATTAATGTATTAGTAAGGGTCCCCATACACCTTTAGATTTCTCGGATTTCCTTTAGAATTACCAAAGCCATGTAATATGAGGGACTTTCTAAACCATCAAGTCTACCTGTGTTCAATCACAGAGGACTCTATACTACATAGTTGGTGGTAGATATAAAGGATATCTGACAAAGAGATCTAATGGTGTATGGCCAGCTTAAGCAATGACACCTTGTTTAGGTCATTGCCTCCAGTAAGTTCGTTTTTCATTCATGTAATTCTGTATAGCTAGTGCTTACGTTGCCACATATTCAAGACACATTAGGGAGCACCTAGACATGCCAGTATGATATATTCACTCTTGAGCTGCACTCTAAGTGCTTTGTAAACATCTTGGAAAGGCTCTGTGTACCTTGGAAAAGTAGTAAGCTTTCTATGATGAATAAAGGGGTTTGGTAATGATTGGGTAAAATAATGATTTGGATGGTGCACTCATACAGATATGAGGTTATTATGTGATTTACAGCAAAACAAGACTTAGTGATTCTAAAGATATGTGCTCTTCATTTATAACAGTTCAACTATTTACTGCTCTTTGTATTATATTATCCTCGCCACACATGCATTGATTTTTCTTTCTTATTGGATTTTACTGCGGTCCTATGAGGTCTCTCTAAAGCTAGCCATACACGGCACGGATTCCCTGGCTGATCGATTCACCATCCGATCGATTCCGGCGATTCCGCCGGGATCCTCAGGTGTGATCGATCGGCCAATTAAGGAATCCGATCGCTGCATACCACCTTGTCCTGCCGGATCCGTGTCCGATTGATCACCTCCCGGAATGCAACTCCCGCTGATCTGGGCAGAATCGGACCCGAAAGACCAACATGTTGGTTCTCTGGCGGATCCGATTCTGAGCCCCCGATCGGTCGGACCCGATCGGACGGACAAGGTGGGCTGCACGGGATTCCGGCGCGATCGTTTCGCGTGCACGCGCCCGGAATCGATCGGGCCGGAATCCGGTGCAAATCCGACCCGTGTATGGCAGCCTTAACAAACGTAAGACTTTTTTTTAACTAGCCAATCGGTTGCTTTAAATTTAGTGGAATGTATAATAAGGAAGAAAAAACTGTTTATGTTGTTGGGATTAAAATGAGATTGACTGCAAAAAGAGAAACTAAATGCTCAAGTAGACATGCTTAAGACTAAATCAAAATCTTTTAACACACCAGATGCTTTTAAAATGCCATCAACCAAGATTAAACATTTTCCAATTTCCCCCAGCCTTTCCTTCTTCAATCTCACATGAAAGACATGAGTTGACAGTGAATGAAATGAACACTACACGCACGTCCTCCATGGACTTGATGGAAAATTGTATCACATGAAAGGGTCCATGAGTTGTGCTAACCATTTGGTTAATAGCTTCAGTAGGTTAGCTCCAGTGGTTGCTATTGATGTACCGCTAATAACTACATGTTGCCCCTCAAAGTCATACTCATATGGGATTGTAAATATGTTCCACCAACAGAACACAATTTTGTGTATGATAAAGGGTCATATGGTTTGGGACCTGAACTGGATCGGGAAAAGGTTTGTATGGTTCACAACACACTGCAATTTTAAACCAGTTTTGCCAGGACAAGATTTTTTTATTTCGGTGCTTAGATTCAATAGTTTAAAGCCCCCCCACACATGGGTTGATATCTATGTGATTGACCCACAATCGATCGTGGCATAGTGACACAAAGAATTGCCGAATGATTGTTCATCAATCGCTCGATGAATCAATGTGCACCATTTTGCGCAATCTATTGCTGGTCGGATGGGTCCAAAGTAATTCAAAGTAATGTGATTGAATAGGGTTCCCTGTTCGATCTAAATTTCTTCAAACGGGTTCAATCGAGCAAGGATTTCCGCTATACCTGTCAAGGTTTACATGGCCAACTAGGGGGGAAAATACAGGAAGTGACATACATGATTTTACTTCTGGTATTTGGGCTGTGGAACTTCCGAGTTCCAAATAAAGGAAAGGACGCTTAGGCTGGTTAAGTTTAGAGCCCAGGTGCACAACCTGCGGCCCAGGGCCCTTTGAGTATTCTTTAGCGGCCCTCCTTGGTCCTCCCCCAAAACCTTACTGTTATTGCATAGGCCATAAGAACTCACCTGTCCGCCGATCCCCGGCTGACAGGTCCTTGCCAGTGAACCTCTTGGAGTGGGAAGAGGAGGAGAGGCAATAAACTTGATAGACGTTCATAAAAGCCGTGACCTAGAAGGCACCTGAGTAAGTCCCTCGCCTCTCCTCTTCTCTAGTGTTGGTGGGACATCAGCGGTGAGTGCCTATGCTCCTACTATTTCACGAATGAACGAGGGTGATTGTATAATATATATTGTGGCACATAACCTGAAAATAGGGGCACATAACCTTTATAAGCAGTATAGGTTGAAAATGTTATGTGTGGCCCTTTAGTGATGCTGAGGGCCTCACATGTGGCTCTCCATATTAACTTAGTTGGCCACCACTGCTTTAGAGGGAGGGGGCATAATTTTCCCTCTTAACTTCCCAACCCGCATATCATCTGCAACTTAGTAGGGAATATAACGCCCCCTCCCTCCTAAATTACCTCAATTTCCAATTTCTGGGAAAAATCCTGGATTTATTGGAATCAGGATTTGGCTGGGAGAATCACATAAAAAATTTAACTTTCCGCCACGGCCACTAAACAATCATTTGCAGATCGAACATTCTGCAATCTAAAGAAAAACGATTTGTGTGTGGGAGGCTTTAAGATTCCATCATTTAGGTAAATAATTACATTCCCCCGCTATGTGGGCAGATACAAAGGCAGTTGAAAATGATAGAGGGGGGTAAGCCACACCGAACCATTATTCAACTTCAACTGGTTTACAACAGTGAGATTCGATGATTCGTCATTTATGTTTTATATCCCCTATATCTGTAATAAACATATCTGTAATTAAATACACTTATAAATAGCACTGTCTGGAATATCCTCATTGAGTCTACAATTGCTTAATTGTTAAATGGGACCTGGTTATAGAAATATAAAACATTCTGGAATTCAGTTCAGCAATGTCTAATGCATCCTGGTGACAGCGGACATTGATGACCACTACATTTCTATTTGTTTGTTTTATAGAACAGGACTTGTAATTCATTTTGGTCTGAGCTTTCCATATATCCTTTAGCAAAGTGCATTGTATGCTTAGTACAGCACAGTGGATACCCCGACCCAGATATTTCCGTTAATCAGCAGAACAGAGTGATATAACTATTCTCTGTATCTAAATTTAACAAGTCTGTTCACATCTTTAATCAGCTATGACAACACTCCAGTCTCCCCAGCGTAAAGAACTTCACCAGACAATACACTGCATCAAAGACACCATTCTGCGTTCTAGCGTACCTGGCAAATGTTGTGTTAAACATTTAAAGACTGTGCATTAAGCAGTCCTAAATATTATTGTGTTTCATGGGTTGTGAAGATGGTGCTTATTGTTGCAAGTCTGTATAACTATGGAAAAGTGAAAAATGAGCAGCTCAGTTTCTTAAAATCCCTGTATTCCGGGAATGCCATGCAAAAACAAGTTGGCGCCATACTGCTCATATAATGTATACTCTATTCCCCAACCTATTAGACTGTAAGCCCATCCTTGCAGGGTCCTCTACTCCTCCTGTGTCATAACCTGTACCTGTGTGTTATCTTGTGTTGTATCTCCACTAATGTATTGTACAGCACTGCGTAATATGTTGGCGCTATATAAATAAATGATAATAATAATATAATGGTGGCACTTGTTTGTTCTGTACCATACTGCCAGCTCACTATCCAGCCGGGCAGGGGCATAGTAAGCCCTAATGAAGGACATAAGTGTTATTAATGGCAAGCCGTGGTTGTGTACATTCTTCTCAAAGGAATTGTTTATTCTTCATTTTTAATACGCCGCCACAAAGTGCAGTAACCCCAGAAACTGGCTGCAGGTCTGTGAGTTCATGTATTAAATCATTCCAGATCGGGTTTGTACTGCACTTTGTAATATTTTATTAAACACCAGTAGGACTATTTGGATATAGGCATAACAAGCATACTGTTTCTCCCTTAACAGTCAGTCATGGTCTACTTAGACACAAGCTTTTAAATCCTTTAAAATATCACATAGCATATTTGTTTTTAAAATGTATTTTTAGTTATTGAATTGTGAAAGAAATATAAAATATCCTAAGAACCCAGAATAACTAATATTAATATTTTACTATGCATTTTAGTAATAGTACACATACAGTCTACAGAGATGTGTAGATCTCGTTGTCTTGATTCATACAATTTGACCTGAACTCCTAGCCACTCATTCATAAGTATTAATAGTGTAGACAGAATGATTAATTGATTTCCTATGAATATTGTGTATTAGTGATAGCTGCAGGATAAGGAATGGTTCTGCCTTTATATCACATTGCGGTGCTCAGACCTGAAGGCAAGTTTAGCACCACAAGCTCTATCCAGAAGCAGAGCGCAATTCTGTAGAGAGGTTACGTGGAGTCAGTTTAGTTATGAAGGCAATATTGAATCATTCCCATCATGACAGCAATGTTGAGTCAGTGGTCTAACAGGGCAACATGACCTCCGACCAAATGGGTTCAATGTAGGGTCAGTACATACGTAGAGGCAATGTGGGGTCAGTCTAGTGATGAAGGCAATGTAGGGTGAGGCCAATGGTGAGGGCAATGTGGGGTCAGTTTGGTGATGAGGGCAATGTGGGCTCAGTTCAGTGATGAGGGCAATGTGGGCTCAGTACATAGAGGCAATGTGGGATCAGTCCAGGGATAAAGCAATGTGGGGTTAGTCCAGTAGTTAGGACAATGTGGTGTTAGTGTAGTGATGAGGGCAATGTGGGGTCAGTTTGGTGATGAGGGCAATGTGGGCTCAGTCTAGAGATGAGTGCAATCTGGGCTCAGTCCAGTGATGAGGGCAATGTGGGGTCAGTCCAGTGATAAAGGCTATGAAGGGTTAGTGTAGTGATGAGGGAAATGTGGGCTCACTCCACTGATCAGGGCAATGTGGGGTGAGTCCAGCAATGTGGGCATTGTGGGGTGAGTCCAGTGAAGAGGGCAATGTGGGGTGAGTCCAGTGATGAGGGCAATGTGGGGTTAGCCTAGTGATGAGGGCAATGTGGGCTCAGTCCAGTGATGAGTGCAATGTTGGGTTAGTCCAGTAATGGGGCTAGTACGGAGCCAGTGCAATGACAGAGGCAATATGGAATAAGTCCAATGTTAGAAGCACTGTGGAGTGTTAGTAATGAAAGAATAAGAGAATGTAATGCCTGTCCAGACACTGGTAGATGCGGACCCTCACTGGTGTTGGGTGCATAGTGGAGTCTGTATAGTATAATAGGCTCATAGCACAATGCAGTAATGTATACAAATATGGGTTCAGTGCAGTGACAGACACAATATGGGCTCTATGCGGTGGTAAATACAAAAGAGTAGAGGATCAGTTCAGTGATGGATACCCTATGGACTATGAGCTCTATGCCCTGATGGATGCACTTTGGTCTCAGTCCAATAATAAATATGTTTATTGTCTCAGTCAAGTATTTGATATACTATGGACTCAGTGAAGGTTGTGCAATGATCTCGGTCCAATGATGGTCACACTATAGTCTCAGCCCATTGATGGTCACACTATGGGCTCAGTGATGGGCACATTGTTGTCTCACTCTTGTGATAATCAAATACGGTCCCAGTCCAGTGATGGTCACGCTGTGGATTTAGTCCATTCCATATTGGTCCAGTGATCTGTACAGTATCGTCTGAGTCCAATTATGTGCATTTTATGGGTTCTGTCTAGTAATGGGCATACTATGGTCTCAGTCCAGTGATTGGTGTACTATGGTCTCAGTCCAGTGATGGGCACACTATGGTCTCAGTGCAGTAATTGGGCTCAGTCATGCAGTGATGGGCACACTATGAGTTCAGTCCAGTGAGGGGCACACTATGGTGTCAGCCCAGTGATGGGTACACTATAGTGTCAGTCCAGTGATGGGCACACTATGGGCTAAGTCCAGTGATGGGCACTCTATGGTTTTAGTCCAGTGATGGGCACACTATGGGCTAAGTCCAGTGATGGGCACTCTATGGTTTTAGTCCAGTGATGGGCACACTTTGGTCTTAGTCCAGTGATGGGCACTCCATGGTCTTAGTCCAGTGATGGGCACACTATAGGCTGAGTCCAGGTATGGGCACACTATGGGTTCAGTCCAGTGATGGGCACACTATGGTATCAGCCCAGTGATGGGCACACTATGGGCTCAGTCCAGTGATGGGCACACTATGGGCTCAGTCCCGTGCTTGCCATGTGCAGTGCCTGGTGCAATGTAGAGGCTGCAGCACACATGGAGCTCCGGTACCTGGATGGAGATGGATGGGGGCTCCTCTCTGCAGCCGTCGTGTCGCTGATTGGGACATGTCTGCACAGATCCGCCTCCGCTTTCTCTCGCAGAAGATCCCGGGGGAAGCTCCCGGTGCCGCTGATAGTCCCCGGTGTCCACCGTGTCCTGTGCCCGGGAAGAGTCCGTGTGTGTGACCTGCTGCTCCGACCGGCCAGGCTGTGTTTGTGTGTGTGTGAGGGATGCTTCTGCGATCACATCACTGGAGAGAGGTGGGGAGATGGAGAGGAGGGGACCAGCACTGATACAGGAGACAGGAGGGGGGGGGGGG
>CM070033.1:35603371-35616489 GCA_036250615.1 Ptychadena robeensis | reverse complement strand
GGGGTCTGAGAATCTCATTTTTGTACCTAAAGGCAGTCAGGCTACCACTGGCGAGCACATGGAGGGCTGTCCCACAAAGAAATCCCACACCATTAGTGTGTATTATAAGCCTGCAGTGTTTTTTTCCACTTTAATTTTGACTGTGACTCCAAATCCAGACCTCCATGGGGTGATAAATTTCATTTCCATTGATAATATTTGTGTGATTTTGTTGTCAGCACATTCAACTATGAAGAACAAAGTATTGAATAAGAATATTTCATTCATTTAGATCTAGGATCAGTCTTATTCTTGTGTTCCCTTTATTTTTTGAGCAGTGAATTTGATGACTTTTAACAAAACGCTTGTTGGCAATCATAGGTGGTGGATTTTTCTTAGTTGTTCACCAGGATTGCTCAGGTCTCAGAAGGGATTTTGTACCACTTCTCTTTGCAGATCCTTTGCAGTCTAGGTTTTCAGTAAGGATTTAAGGCTGATGTTTAGCAACTTGGTCTTTAGCTCCGTCCACAAATGTACATTGGGATTAATGCCAGGTACTGGCTAGGACACTTCTGGACCTTCATGTGCTTCTTAAACAATTATTTTGTTGCCTTGCCCATTGTTATACTGGAATACCCATCTTTGACCCATTTTCCATGCCTTGCTTGAGGTAAGGAGATGCTTACCCAAGACTTGACATAAAATGGTCCCGTCCATAGTATCTTCCATGTTGTGAAGTTATCCTGTGCCCTTAGTAAAAAAACACCCATCAAGCTTAATGGTGTTCTTGAGATCTTTCCAAGCTGTGTAGCCCAGTCCAGCATTGTGTAGGTCTACAGTCTTGTCTGGACTCTGGACAGCTCTAGTTTTGTGGACAGGTGACTTTTATACAGGTAGAACTCCTGTCCCTTACAGAGGTGGCTCCTAATCTCAACTCATTACCAGCATATAGTGAAGACATCTGGAAGCCTGAAATCTTGCTGATTGATAGGGGATCAAATATGTATTTCCCCTATTGCAATGAACATCAGTCTGTGACTTTTGTGCACTGGGTTTTTAAAATTTGATAATCTGTCTCTCACAGCTACAAAAAAAATCTCTTATTACAATTATAGACTGGTAATTTCTGTCAGAGGTCAAATGTACAAAATCAGCAGGGGATCAAATACTTATTTTCCCCACTATGGACAAGACTCCTTATGCAGTGTTGTTCCTATGGGAGATCCCTATGTAAAATTTCAGTTGTCAGATCATAAATTGTTAGAGAAAATCACATTTATATTTTAGTCACAGTAGTACTCAGCTAAAGTACCGGTATACACTCCAAAATAATTCAGCATACATAAAGGATACAATATGGCACGTCTGTATAATCAATATGCTGGTTTATGCTCATGAACCTTGTAAAATTATATGAGCTGAATACATTTAAAAGGTTTACACTCCAATAACACTTTTTGTTTAAAGTTTATTGTTTGTGTTCTTTAGAAAGCAGTTGTAGTCTAAGAAGAATAGCCTCTTATTTGCCAGGATACTGAACCGGAAGACTCATTCATGGTGTGGAAGCAGCATTCTATCTGTGGAGGTCTGATATGTCCCCTCCTAAATTAGCAAAGTTCCCTGCTAATGGAATAGTCCATGTTATGACTTAGTGCTTGTTTCCACTTGGGTGATCTCCCACGTGGGCGATCCGTGGGGCTAAAAATGGCATCTCCATCTATTGATTTTTAACCACGCCCAGGCAGGGCACGATCAGGCAGCAAGTGGGGGGTGGGACACGACATCTAGCCACACCCCCCACTTCCTGCCTGCAGGTGCCGTGCTGCGATTCCAATTGCGTGAGATAGCGATTCCAATTCCGTGCTGTGATTTCAACACTGCTGCTTCCACACAAACACAAAAAGTCCTTTGCGGTGCATTCATGCACACAAGTTAAGCTAGGCATACACAGTGGGATTTTAGCACAATCAATCATTAATTGGATTTTAGATCTTTTCATTGAACATTGATGGTAATCGAATCTGAAGTAGTACCACATGGACGGTTCAATCGGAATAAGACTAAAAACAACTATTTTAATTTCAATCAATAAACACAGGAAAGAGTCATATATAAATGTGCTCATCAATACTATTGACCCGACCCAACAAACACAATGCTACGATTTTAGTTCAATCATTGTACAATCGATTAAAATTTTCCAATATGTCCGATCGCTTTTTGGTCGATGTTTTAATAGTTATCAAATAATTTTGGTTGATTGAACCATGCGTGCAGTATACAAATTAAGTTCAAACTATGCAAACTTCATTTGTTTTAAGTCGTTTGAACGCTAAAATCGAACCATGTATGCCCAGCTTTAATGTCTTTTATGTTAAGTCTGTACAGGCGTAATAGGCAACATTTACACCACAACAGAATAAAATACATGTTAATAAGCAATGCAACACTCCACAACACACACTAAATCCAAAGTCCAAAGTAACTCAGGGTAGCACAAAGCATGTCAAACACAGCCTCTAAACCAGTGGTGGGCAACTGAGTTGATATGGAGGGCCACAAGTGAGGCCCTCAGCATCACTAAAGGGCCGCACATAACATTTTCAATTCATACTGACTTGTGTAAGCGTTTTATAATGAATAAATTACAGCAGGTATAGCTAGAAGACATTATTGTATAGAACAAAACTTGTTTTAATTTATGCTTCGAGCATTAGGGAACAATGTCGGGTGGTAATGCACATTTTGTGTCATGTATATCATCAAAGCCTTTGATGATATCTATGGGGCACATAATCTATGATTCATGTAGAGGACTGAAGGGGGCCGCTGAACAATGCCCAAAGGTCCGCAGGTTGGGCACCTGGGCTCTAAACTGCTATGATCTGCTTGATCAATGTTAGTGGAATTTGAATGTCCTTTGTTTATTTCAAGCATGTAGTTTGGAGAACATTTTAGACAATAGTGAGATACACCTATAAACACGAACCCTTATTATTGAGCATATGTATCTCTCAATACAATGAATTGTATGTGTTTAACACAGCAGAGTCACATTGTCATAGCCAACAGTGGGAAATCCTTCTGTTGGCTTTTGAGTGCTGCAATATAAATATTAAATATGAAAGTTAGGTTAGCCTTCTTACTGCACTACAATGGTTTTATGGTCTTTTTGTTTTTCATGGTGAACATTAAAAAAATTAGAATTGTCCTATTCCTATCAATTTGTATAAACACCCACAGCCCGGGGCACCATGGACTGGGTGGTGTCTGACTGGGATGGGTTGTGAGGAAGGATGCTTTAACAAAAGTGATGTATGGCCAGATAGGTGGCATTAGGGGACAAAAGTGTTTTTGTTGGTGATCACCCCTGCACTCTGTCCTCTTTTTTTGGTGGTTCTTTATAATGCATATTAGATATCTTATTTGTTATTTCAAATGCCAATGTTTGTAAATGTTATATTCATAACATATTTATGTATATTATATTGTTCTGTTCTATTGTCACAGCATGTAAGGATCCTTGGCAGTCCCCAATGAAATTGGCTTTATTTTTTATTAAGGTTTTGGTGATGATTGGTCATGTGCTTGTGGAGGGCAGTCACGGTCATGGAAGGTCATTGTTATCAAAATACCTACCGAACTAGTTTAATTGAGGCTGGTGGGTGTTACAGTATGGTGGTTTAGGTGGGGGCACTGCCAGGGATCCTTTATTATTAATACTTTGTGTATAGCTGTGGACAAAAATATATACCTACTTTCATCCAAATAGTGGTGTTGTTATTTAATTCACAATATGCATATTTTAGGAAAATGTTACACACAGATTGTTAGTATTGTTCCACACTAAAGGAGTAATTTTGCACATGAAGTAACTTATATGGGTCAACCCTACCCCAGTCATAACAGTTGGTGCTCTCTTGTCTGGCTCCTCAGGTTCTGCATGTGCACACAACTTCCTCACTTACAACAATGGTCCTTTATTGTACCTGAAAGAGTTGTAGAATGGTAGAAGACTTAAATTAGGGTTGTCCAATTACTATCATTGTGGGCCAGGTTTCAAACTCATATTTTATATTTTGAGGAATGGTTTATAGCACAATTAAAGCTTCTTAAAACAGAAGGTATTTACGTGGCCCAATTCATCACCAATCCCAAAAGCCTTGTTTCATGACAGTGGGCGGAGCCATGCAATTTATTCCTTTATGCCCCATCAACCAAATGCACATCCAGAACCGCTGGTGTACAGTGCAAATATAGCCTTATGGTACAGAGACATTTATTCCAAACTGCATACAGCTGTTTCAGGCTCATTGGCCATCATCAATGCAGTGCATGAAAACCATGGCTCTATGGAGTAGGGCTTGGGAGACAAACAAAGAGGAACAACCATGAAGGTTATGGTGAGAAGGGATTAAGGGAATCACAAAGCCCTCAACTCGGCAGTGCATAGAGGAATGGCTAAGGTTCAGAAGATAATTTGTTTAAACCAAACCCTGGCCTTCAAGGGCTGAACCTAGATAACCCTGATTTACTGGATGACATTTAGTTTTCCAATGAACAAATAATTAGCACTTTTTAGTCATTATCTGTCCACTTACTCAATCTACAGGATCCTATATAGCTTTTTGTAGTTTCACCCGCTAACCTCCATCCATTACTGAATCAACATACAGAATATTACTGAATCATCCATACAGAAGCAACACAGAGGTCAGCAGAAGAAACCATTCCATTTGGGAACAAAATGGAGCAGAAAAATTACCATTAAAGGAGTGTATGATTGCATGAGTGGCAGCTACAGCTATGTCTTAAAAAATATTAAAATATTGTAATAACCAAATGATCACATATATATTGTAAACTGCAAAAAATATCTGTAACCAGATTAAGGAAAGATTTCCATTCATATTCTATTCTATTTATGCCAATTTCTATGAAATGCTGTAATCCCCTATAGTGGAACAGACTAGACTATGAATAAGATGCAGGCTTGTAATAAATGATGCTTGCAGATTCATAGGCTTGCTGTTTGATGAAGTGGATAGGAACAAGTAGTTAAGTAGCCTGTGGCCTGAAGGAGCTGAAACTTAGATGATAGATTCATGAAGAATTCTATTTCCTATGCTACTCTTAAATATATGTTCATGTTTCTTGGCTCTATACATCTGGCTAGATATTCATGTGGCTTACCAGATAGCATTTAATTTAATTAATTTGAAATATAAAGAGACAGAGCATATTTTATTAAACAAAGGTCCCCTCATTGGGTTTACCAGACTTCCCCATGCATTTCACCTTTCCAAATGCGAATGAAAGCCATTGTCATATTGTCATATAAACCTCTAATTCCTGCATATGACACACAACAGCCAGAAGCCAGAGGTACTGTCTCCTTTAAGAGTTCAGACCATGATCTGTTTGAGGACAGGGAGTTTATAAGAGAGGGCTCTGCCCCTAAGAAGTTGCTCAGTGAGGTTGGTTCTGATGGAGGAGTAGCTGGGTATGTGACCCACAACAGTTTCATCCAGTGTGCGGGCAGCCAGAGTGTAAGCTCCAGCTATGAGGAACTGCTGTCTATCCAGTATACCAGTGCCAGAGTTTCAGTGGGGTGGCACGTAGCCCAGACTGCATGATGCAGACCTGAATATTACTGGGGGGTCCTGACGGTGTCTAGAGACTGCAATCCAGCATCCTCTCCTTCCAGGATATGCATGTAATTTGTGGCCATACTTTCCCTGGCTTCTAATTTGATCAAGTCAAATTGCGAATATTCCCGAATATAGAATCGAATTTTAGTAGAATTATTCGCAAAATATCGCAAATTTGAATATTGCCTATGCTGCTCATCACTAGAATAAAGTTTAACTGTATCAAGATGCCTATTGTCTTTGGTTGATCCACAAATCATTACATTTATATAGTTATTTATGTAAACTTTCTTCGCACCTGAATCAGATCGAAGGTCAAAGATCGAAGGTCAAAGGTTAAAACTTTTCAAAATACCATGACGCTCCACCCCCCCCCCCCCCCCCCCCCCCCCCCCTTACTCTCCAGGCATGGTGAGAGAGGTCAGACAGGAGAGTAAAGTATTTCTTACTTTTAGGGGTCACTGTCCCTGGTTAAAGCTCCAAGGTAGGTGAGTTGTGTATATATGTTTATTTTTTCATGGTTTTTTTCCAAGTTTTTACATACCCTTTAATACCTCCACAAATGTAGAATTAGTAGACAAATACCTGCAGTCTCATTTAATCTGTTAGATTGTTGGATTTGTCAAGAACAATTATTGATTTCTGATCTCTTTTGAGAGCTTTGAAAAAAAATCAATTCTTAATTTTGCAGATAATGAATCATAAGAAAGGCAATACATTGTATAAAGGAATTATATTACATTGGATTAGACATGTAGAGATAGCATTCTGCTCAGTCAGTGTTGTTTCTACCTGAAATTGGTATGGGACAATCCATAATAATTTCAATCTTCTATGTTGCTATAGCAATTGTTCTTAGTCCAATCATGTACAATCACCATGCTTTTCATAGACATAGAGCATAGTGTATGAAACACCTAAAACACTTCAGCAGGCTCTATCATCTATCTATCTATCTATCTATCTATCTATCTATCTATCTATCTATCTATCTATCTATCTATCTATCTATCTATCTATCTATCTATCTATCTATCTATCTATCTATCTATCTATCTATCTATCTATCTATCTATCTATCTATCTATCTATCTATCTATCTATCTATCTATCTATCTATCTATCTATCTATCTATCTATCTATCTATCTATCTATCTATCTATCTATCTATCTATCCATCTTTAAAGTACTGTATATACTGTTTAATAGTATGGGCTTGTGAACCATCAGCTTATTTACCGTATATACTCAAGCATAAGCCAACCCTAGTATAAACCAAATTTTGCCAAAAAAAAACCTGAAAACCATGAATAATACAGCAGCTGAGGCACAGAAATTCACAGAAAATGTGCTTTTGTTTTAAGGTATAATTATTAGAGATGGTTAAGAAATTTCAATTGACTTTCATCTGACTCTATATGAAAGAAATCTGACTTTCATCTTCATCTGACTATATGAGAGAACTGCAAAGCCTCTAAACATGGTATCATCACAAAAAAGCTAAAGATATAGGGGAGGGATGTGGAAACATAATAAAGTCCATTTTCCAGTCTCACAGGAACTTGACTTGTGTCGCCAGGTCGGGTGGGGATTTTCATAAGTTAATTGGTCAAAAAAGAGGTCGTTAATTAGGGGGCAGGGTCATTAGTGGCTGGTAAATAGCAAAGTGGGAAGGAGCAAGTAGCCCCATTTGTTTAATGTGAGGTTGTTCACTGTATTTCAGAGATATATTTCTAATATGCATGTTTCAGTATTCTTAAACTGTATATATTTGTTCTATGTCACAGCATGGCAGGTCCTTGGCATTGCTTTTTATATACAAAATAATATAACATATATGCAATATACATATATATATATACAAAATATATATAAGCATTTTCCAAAGTGGAATTTGGTGTCAATGCCGTTATTAACTTATGTTTAGTAAGGTCACAGCGCACCTGGCACAGCGTTATACCAGTCATAGGAATTTTGATATTCAATGGATGTATACACACAGATGCATCAACAACATGTCACATCAAGATCAATGCTTTAAACCTCCTCTTTTTTTTCTCGTGGAGATCAATAGGCTCGTTAATGCTAAATGGAGACTAGGCCTTAGGGCTATTTCTCACTACCATCCCAGAAGTATGCTATGATTTAAAGACATGTTAAAATGAATGGACTTAGATACAGATGTCATCTGTGCATTTCACTTTCTGTGCGCTCTCTAGGATCTGCTTTTACTTTTGGGGAGCAATTCACTTTTATTGATACTGCAAAAGCAAAAACGCTCTGTGCGCTGTGATCTGATCCTGAAACACAGCCATGTTTTCAGATCAGATCGCTAATTTATAGTGTGATCCAATTTAGATCCCTTGTTGCTTAAAAAAACACATGCCAGAGCAACAAAACACATAAAAACCACATAGGGATGCATTGAATTCACATTAAAGTGCAGTAAACACAAAACTCCAGGTGTAAATGAGCGTTCAGTGATCAATGTGTTGCAGACAAGCCGTAAATCTGTCATAGTTGGCTGCTCAGGAGTACAGGCATCGGGTCGCTAATACACAGAAAAGCTGTGCTGGGAATTTAAATGAGCAGAAGGAAACCCAATTTGCATCTAATTGTATCCCAGATGTGATGGATAAATGTCACCCCTGCTCCTTCACATGTAGTTTTTTCATATAAGTTCAAAAGCAAAGTTTTAAGTTAATTTTCTACTTAAATTAAACTTAAAACTTGAATTTAGGCAGATACTGCACATGCTAGTGCAATACTTGTAGTTCTCACACTTATATTATGTTTAGAGTTTTTTTCAATTAAAATTCGACTACTTACAACTGACAAACCTTCTGTATAAAGGTGGGAACACATGGGTCGTTTGATAGATTTAAAAAGATAGATCGTTGGAACAAAAATCTAACACCGAACAAAGGTTTTGTTCGACCAACTTTTAAACAAAAGTGAACGATGTCGAACAAATAATCTATTGAAAGCTGATTGGACATAATGGCAAATTTTCATCTATCTTGTAAAAAAACAAATGTGAATCGAACATACTATCGTTTCATTCGATAATTTTTGTTCCATGTAATGAATTTGAATGAAGCCATTTATTGTTCAAAAATCTAACAAAATTTTGTTCCAGTACAGTCGAACGAAATTTCATTTGGTCAAACGTAAATACAGTGTATACATTCAATACAGGCACAATCAATATTGGATTAAAATATCGAACATCCTGATCGAATCTATTGTCGATTGTGCAAAAATCTGTACGTGTATCCCTACCTTAAGTTTCACACGTGGCAGATCATGTCGCCTTTTGTTTCTGCAGAGTACTTGGGTATCCATAGGAAACCTGCTGTACCTTTTTTTTTTTTCGCAAAGCAGTGCATTACCTATAACTCCCTGCAGCACTATTTTTTACTGCTTCTACTGCTGGAGGTTTCAACAAAACACAGCACAGGTTAGTAGTTAGAAGGGGAATGCAAAGTCTAAGGGGCCCCATACACCTTTAGATTTAGGAGATTTAGATCTCCTTTTGTTTTGTTTTTTCCATTTTACACTAGCTGCTTTGCGTTGTTTATTAGAAGTTAATGGCAATGCGAATATTGCCAGTACACAAAACAATGTATGACGCACTGTATTATTGCCTCCCATACTATGTATGGGAGACGCTTGCCATGCCATTATGAAATGTGTGCTGCACGGCATTATGCAATAACGCAGAACATTTTAGCATTTTAGTCGAGTAGAGTAGTTTTCTTTAACATATCCCTCTAAGCCCCTCCCATTGATAGGATAATTTAGTTACACCCACATTTTGCCAAAGGGCTTGTTTCCATTGTAGCGTTCACGTGCGGTTGCAGCCGCGCGGCCACCCCCGCACACAACCGCATCCTTTGGAAACTTCAGTATAGTTTCCACTGGTGCGGTTGTGTGAGTTCGGGTGCGGATGCGGTTTAGGGCGCGTTTCTGAACGCTAGCTGCAGCGTTTTGAAACGCATCCACGCCCCAACCGCATCCACATGTGCAATACAAAAAAAATCGCATCGCAAAAACGCGCGGAAACGCACAAAAACGTGCGACCACTTAAGGTATGCGTTAGAACCGCGCGGCTGCTACCGCACGGGAACGCTTCAATGGAAACAGAGCCAAAAGCGGTGCACTGTTTTGAGGATTTTTTTATCTTGTAACTTTGAATTTTATTATTAAATTAAAAAATGTTTATGTTTTAAGAAGGATTGCAGTAACAGGACCGGGAGGGGGGCTCCATGAAAAAAATATGCTATGGGACCCAGTCATGTTTAGTTACGCCCCTGCTTTAGTGGATTCCTTATGGAAACCTTTACACAATAATTTACCCATGAGCTGGAATTTCCCAGGATCGTGACATTTATTGAAATGTGTCCCTTAAAAAAAGCATTGGTTATACTGTGTCTTTGTTCTGTAGCATCTACATCATCTTGCAGTTGGCAGAAGCAAAACAGCACTTACTGCCTATGGGCTATCTGTAAACATTGTGAACTGGGCCATAATGATAATCACTTCCAGTTATCCATCTGTGTCAGCTCTAAACTAGAAAGTGATGTGAAAATACAGTGTAAGGCAGGAGTAATGCTCTGACCCACAAGTTCTCTCATTAACATGAAGCGCCACGCTGGACCGTTTCCTGCAAAGCAATTCATGGCATGTGCTGTGGGGCAATATGCCAGCTCACAGCTCATTGCCAGCCTCATTAGTAGTTATGCTTTTATTTCTGAGATTTTCATTTTCACATACAAATATGTCCAACCAACATAAAAATAAAGATAATGATGATTTTATGTTGGTCCAGATGTATACTTATTGGCATTTACATTTCCATATCTACTCATTTCTTTAGAATTGCAATATTTGACAGAACATTTTATAGAGGACACTGAACCAATAACATAATTTCCTTCCCTGGAGAACAATCCAGTATCCTACTATACTCACAAGGGCCAATTTGGTCAGAAGCTAATATCTCAGTATTTTTTTATAGGTAAACTGTAATGGGCCTGGGCACACAATCACTACCAACACCAGATATCAAGGTAACACGCTTTATTGGGTAATCCAGAAAACAAGCCAAGCTCTTACCCCATGAGTTACCTTAAAGAACCTTTATTCTGGACTATACTTTAGAACTGTTACTGTGGACTGTTGCTGTAACTTTAGTTATATTTGTGCCGCCTGTCACCAGTGACACCCACCTCCAGGGCCTCACAGATCAATAAAGTTCTGGTTTAAGTCATACAGCCGCCTCTGTCGCTTGATTGATTCCTGTGTTTTTTACAATGTGGTCAGGGACCTTCCAAAGTCAGGACAAGACTTCAAGCAATATCAAAAATCGGTACGGATCTTGTCAACAAGATGTTTACAGACAGACAGGTAATAAAACACAGTAGCACTGCTATACAGAGACTTTAACGGGCAAAGTTGTGCAAGACAGATCCTCATTAAGTGAGCAGATTGCCCAATCACATTATACCATCTGAGCTATATTGGTGAACAATTAGCTGGTAAATCCCCTGGACTGTACTGTGCTTAGCTCTGGGCATACAGTTTCGGACATCCCTCTACCAGAGCGGTGAGACATGTCCGTACTGTGTTGAACACAACCGGATGGTCTTATGGAAGCTGTTTGACCGAAAAGTAGTTCGGGTAGAATGGATTCCTCCAACAGAGGCCATACCTGTCAAGCTTCCCATTTTTGCCATGAAGGTCAAGTGTTTTATGGGATTTTCCCAGTCAAATCCTGATTGCACTAAACCCTGGATATTTCCTATTAAATCATGTTCCCTCCTAAGTGTCCACCCCACTTTTGCAGATGATATGCGAGTATACTTTTGCAGATGACAGTAACGCCTCCTCCCTCTTAAAATAGCCAGGTAATAGGCTACTCTGTATTTGAAGCACAGAAGTGGCTCTCTAAGTCTGCGTTTCAAACACCTAAAGTGATGTGATGTCACTTCCTGTATTTTCCCCTTACTTATTTAGGGAAAAGTTGACAAGTGCTGCGATCCCTAGGGTACCTTGCATGAACTCATGTATACAGTGAGAAAAAAATTGTTCCATGCTGAGTTGCAGACAGTATTATAGCTGGTATTCAAAACTAGTATTCTAGGTATATATATATATATTCCCTCCTAATTGATAGCTCTAAAACAACTATGTAAAGCATCTATAATAAATGAGAATGCTTTGAAACAATTCAAATTGCCATTGCATTGGGACTGCTTTGAGCAATGTAGCCCAGCAGTTCGATTTGCATGATGAGATCACTAATTCCCCACAATAGTTCGCTGGCAAATCACATTAAAGTCAATAGAATTTGAATTCTACTATGGCTTATTCCCTTTTTAAGGCAAATAGCCATGCCACTGTGAAACAAAAAGCTCAATAACCTGGGCACGGCCCAGGGGAAAATTAAGCAAGTGAAAAAATTACAAAAGGCATGTTGTTTTTCCATATATCCAAATTAAATTAAAATCAAATTGATATAAGAGAACTTCAAGTCTTAAAGTAGCCGGTAGTTTTGTGGTTTAACCACAATTCTCATGAACATTGTATCATCACCAAAACTGCTGGAAGGGTTGGGGGCCTTGTGGGAACATGACACAGGTAAAATAAATTCCATTTAAATATATTGTTTCTGCATTAATTAGATTTAAAGTTAAGAATTTGATTTCTATTTACCCAAACACAGAGTTTATTAATTCATTGTGAAACACCCTGGTAATGTTATCATCACTGTAACTGCTGTGGGGGGAGCCAAACGTATTGTCCTAGGTGGGATGATTCAATAAAATGACACGTAAGTTAAAAAATTCTTTTAGTGATGATAACATTTTCAGGAGATTTGCAATTTGGATAGTAGGAAATCCATTTGCAACTTGATGCAAAAACCACATGCTTTAGTGCAATTTTTTTAGTTGCAACTCGAACCTAACTCTGATGCTCCTGCACCCACTGCGGCAAGTTTGGGCATAACACTGTTCAGGGGATTTACCATTAACTAAAAAATTTGGTGACCACTTTCACAGCTGATGTTGACATTTTTCTTAATAAAAAAATCTCAATACACATTACAATCTTACCATACAGTTTCTGTACAATCATCTTTTGTTCTACCGAAACCATGTAATACCGTGTTTTCCTGATAGTAACACACCCTCAGATTTTTGTTCGAAACTTTAAAATAAGCCACCCCTCGCAAATAAGACACCTACCGATACCTGCCCGAATCTCCCATTCGTCAGTACTGGCTTCAGTGCAGAGCAGAGCAGGAAGTGACTACAAAGGCCTGTGCCCACACGCCAGGAAGGACAAGCAAGCTGCCGATCCCTGCCTTAACGGACTCTGTTACCCAAAAAACGGGAGTCAGTGAAGGGGACAATGAATGGCATAGAGGGATCAGAAGGGGACAATGATTGGCACAGAGTGATCAGAAGGGGACAATGATTGGC
>CM070033.1:35582286-35594410 GCA_036250615.1 Ptychadena robeensis | reverse complement strand
CATCTTCGAGAATTTCCGAATTGCTGATATTCGCGATTAATATTCGGAATCCGAATATTCCTGATCATCACTAGTAATCTTTAGTCCAGTAATGGAGAACTGGGCATTGATGTTATCACTCTTTGGGAATCTACTACAACAATAGAATTTTAGAATATTCAACTTTAAAGATGCAAATTGGGCATGGCAAGTTCTTCTAGGTTCTCCTTCAATGAAAGTCTGAAAAGTTGGAAATTACTTTGATCGAGTAATTTGTTGGCTCTTGGTTCAATGGTCCAGATAATGTCTTATTTCTGGTTCCTGTGTAGGGTTATACAGGATAAGTCACTAGGGATGGCCGAAAAATTCACAATGTGAAACTTAAGTTGAAATTATATGGTTGATGCCATTTCAAACTAATTTTTAAAGCGTAATGCTCTAGTGTTCCGGTGTTTAGCCTTGCATTTACATATCTTGACATGGTTTTTACTAATTTGATGATATACCGTAATAGGATAATGATGACAGCTATAGAATGTACACCTTAAAACAATCTTATGTCTGTTGTCTGGCAGGTTCTCTTTTTATAGGTCCAAAGCCTGTTCAGTGAGTACATTTAACACCACAATGTTGTTGAGTAATCATATTGCCAACCTTTAATCTGTTTATAATAAAACGACTTGCAGACGCTGTACATGCACCAGTTAGAAACAGCTCAGCAAGAAATAAAAATAGGTAGACATTGCTCCAATTTTCAGTCTATACTTGGAATAGTTCATAAGTTCAAATACAAGCTAAGGCATTCTGAAATTTGCAGAGGAAATGTAATGTTTATCCACATACATGAAATTAGGCGACGTGGTGAAAGTGACCTCATGAGACACGCAATTGAAAACTAACCCTGACAGCACCAACATAGTCAGCTGAGCTCTAGAGATTTTATTTATGTCCCAGTAAAGATTGTGCTTTCATTTGCCTACTACTGCAATACAAATAAGCAAAGCAGGGCCAACTAGGTCAACCAATAATTAAACTACGAGGCTTTCTACTGCGAGATGAAAGAACACACACAGGTTTAGCAAAGGCAAAGAGCAATATTCAAAGGGACATTTCCTATAGCCGGAATTCCGAATCCATCTTTCATTTATCAAAGTAAAATCTGCGGGTTACCATGTTACTGTGCACTGTAAACATAATGATTGCTCCTTATGATTCTGTAGTAATATCATACATAGATGGATTCATGCTTTCAGAAAAATGTATGTGTATGTGAACCCCAAAACTTAATACATACTTCACAATTCTGTCCCTGAAACTATCGTTAGAGGTCATTTCAGGTACACAAGAGGCTCGGCCAGGATACCACTGAATATGTTTTGATATATAAATCCCTTTAAAAAGTTGCATAATGCTAGGCTGGTCTAGTAGGCAAACAGAAGCCGGTAGGGGCACGCAGTATGAGTATGTATATGTGTTGCATCTCTCTGCAAGATTGGTATATGTGCATGCATCTTTGTGTGAATATGATTCATGCTGGTGTGCATGTATAATTTGTCTTTCAAATAACATTTTATCTGCTTTATCTACACTACTTGTGTAGTTTAAATGTGGGGAGCTTGATAATGTCCCTTTATAGAAAAATGGTGTCCTACAGGGCAAGTTTAGAAACCACTGGAGTAAGGAAACACTTCAGCTGAAGAGACTTTATGGACAACTGCACTTCCACGGACACAGGTTTATGGAACTGTTCTTTTGGAACTGGAGCTCTTTATAGAAAAGGATATCATACCTTTCAAGTAACCCGTTAACACATTTTTTATGTGACTTTCTCTGCCAAATCCTGGTTTTAATAAATCCTGGGATTTTTAAATTGGGTTAATTTAGGAGGGAGGGGGCATTACTCTCCTTCCTAAGTTCCAACCCCGCACACTATCTGCACAAGCAGGGTGGAAACTTAGGAGGCAGAGTACCGCCCCCTCCCTCCCAAGCTAGCCCGGAAGTTATGTCCTTGACGTCACTTCTGGTATTTGGAACATGAAAGTACTGATCCATCAGTACTTTCTTGTTCCGAATACTGGAAGTGATGTCACAGACATCGGTTCCTGAAATTTTTTCCCTTAATCAGTAAGGGAAAACTTGACAGGAATGGGTTATGGGTTACAAAGTTACCAAGTTGTCCATGGCCCTAGCTGGGACTTGTGCAGTTAGCTTTTTGGACTTTAAAAAACTGTTAAGCCATATACTGTAGGCCAACCCTCTATGCCCCCCCCCCTATTGTCCCTATATTTTGTTTCTTGTTATTTCTTGTTCAGAAGTTCAAAGCTAAACAGTTACAAATCCTCAATGTGCTAATATTGGTCCTGTACATAAGTAAACTTATACTGTACTGTGGTCCTGTACAAACAGTTACACAGGAGGTTATATATTTAGTGTTTAGCTGTCAGTGCAACATATAACAAAAAGTACAATAATAAATGGTTGCACAATTTTCATCCTATAATAAAAACATTTGTTTTTTATTTTAAACCATTATATATACAATTCAGAGGGAACAACTCTGTGCTCTGCTTTATTCCCTACATACAAAACATTGCTAAATCCTGCCACTTCCATCTCCGCAACATCTCTAAGATCCTCCCCTTCCTGTCCCCAGAGACCACTAAAGTCCTAATGCATGCTCTCATCATCTCTTGCCTTAACTACTGCAACATCATTCTCCCTTGTCTTCCTCTAACTAGACTGTCAGCTCTTCAGTCCATCATGAATGCTGCTACTAGACTAATTTACTCCTCTAACCGCTCCTCATCTGCTGCTCCTCTCTGCAAATCTCTACACTGGCTTCCCATTGTCCAGAGAATTAAATTCAAAGTTCTGTGTCTTGCCTTCAAATCACTCCAGACCTCCTGTCCTCCTTACATCTCCTACCTGATACACAAATACACCCCTAACCGCCCCCACCGCTCCTCCAGTGACCAACTAATGACATCACCAATCATAAAATGATCTCATGCCCGGCTACAGGACTTTTTTAGGGCCGCTCCTACTCTCTGGAACTCTCTCCCTCACCCCATTAGACTTGCTACCACCTTCAGCTCTTTTTTAAAAAAAGCCCTGAAAACCCACCTCTTCAGTCTCGCCTACCCATCTTCTCCCGCCTCCTATCCACTCTAAAGTATTGTACAGCGCTGCATAATATGTTGGCGCTATATAAATAAATGATGATAATAATAAAAACAGGATCCACTTCCGGCGCTCCATGTAGAAGCAGTAGAGGAGGAGAGCTCCCTCGCACCGGATTATAAATCTGCTTATTACGCCCTGCATTGCGAGAACCGACACCGGCGATACCCCTCTACTTCCCTGGGGACCTGAGATGGATCATTATCTTGCCTCTCCTAAGTCCCGGGCTCGCGCAGGACATCGCCGCGGCCCGGCCACGCCACGCTCACAATTGAAGAAAATGGTGGCGGCGGACATAGATGACTCTCCGCAATCGGATGACGAATCTCAGACCGCTTTCCATCTTCAGATTGCTGAAGCTGTGGGCAAACTCCTGAAGCCTACGATTCAGCAGGCAGTTGACTCTGCAGTGGCCAAAGCTGTCCGAGTGTTCAAGCAGGAGCTTGCCACACAGGCGACGCGCACTGGGGAACTCGAGTCCAGGGTCTCCCTGGTTGAAGACACCGTGCAGACTGACTCGGCGGAGGTACTACTCCTCAGGAAACAGGTCGTGAGATGGCCCTTAAATTAGATGATCTGGAGAACAGGACACGGCACAACAACTTACGTGTCCTAGGCATCCCTGAAAGCCTGAACCCTGCTAAACTTGTGGAATTCTGCTCCCATGCCATTCTGGGAGAATTGGGGTTGCCCGAGCCCTGCAAGGTCGAGAGAGCACATCGTCTGGGACCTCTACAACCCAAGAACAAGGCTCCTCGCCCTGTTATTATTAAATACCTCGACTACACTGAAAAAACAGCCATTCTGCGAGCATACCGCCAACGCCGTCGCCTATCTGTGGGAGGATTTAAACTGCTGCTTTTTGCAGATTACTCCATTGAGGTGTCCCGCAAACGTAAGACCTTCTCCACGGTGTGTTCCGGGCTCTACGAGAAGAAGGTTAGGTTTACCCTAGCTTATCCTGCCCTACTGCGGTTTGCCACTGCCGACGGTGAATGGCATACGTTTTCAGATCCAGAGAAGGCTTCCACCTTCATTAAATCGCTGGACCCTTCCCAGCTTGTTCTGCCTCGTCGCATCCCCGGCGCCCGCACCCCCACTCCACACCTGGACAAGATGGATGATACTCCTGCTGACCCCCGACTTCTTCGCCTCCTGCTGGACTAGATGACCCGTGAGATGACATCTGTTGCGCCCATATCGGCTTGGATAATGCCTTTATGCTTCATACTTGCTCGGAACTGCTGGACTCCCTCCCCTTTTCACTTTGTCTACTGCCAGCTTGCCCTCGGGTACTGTTATTTTATCTCTGCTACCTTTCCCGGTTTACACAACCCTCTTCAGATAACTCCACCCAAAGCATGGTGCTGCCACCACCATGCATCACTGTGGGTATGGTGTTGTTTTGGTGATGTGCAATATTGTATAGTATGGTGGCAAGAAAAAAGCCTTTACTAACTAAGAAAAGCATCCAAGCCACATTTTTCAAAAACACATCTGAAGTCTCCCAAAAGCATGTGGGAAAAGGGTAATGGTCTGGTTGAAAATCTGTGGGGTGATCTGAAGAGGGCTGTGCACAGGAGATGCCCTCACAATCTGACAGATTGGCAGTGGGCAAATCTTGGCAAGTCAAAATGTGCTGATAGATGCCCAAAAAGACTGAGTGCTGTAATAAAATCAAAAGGTGCTGCAACAAAGTATTAGTTTACACTTATGCAACCACATTATTTTATTTTTATATTTTTTTTTATTCCCTAAGTTTGTTTTCCATCTGAGTGGTACAGTTTATAAGTCACATTAAAGGTGAAAAAGGTTCTGAAATGATTTATCTTTGTAACATTTTTGTACAGCACAGGAACCTGACTTTTTTCTTTTTATAGCCACTGCGTATAGCTCCAACATTCAAACTAGCCTAGTATTATCAGTCTGATGCTTCCACTATAATACACATTGATTAGACTATTTGAAATTTGCTGTTTATTTGTCATCACTCTTTGGAATCACACACCTCATTTAGGGCCCTACAGTACATGCTTTATGCGTCTTTCTCTTACATTTAGCTGTCTCCTTAAACTGGCCTTCCTCCTCAGGGCCGTGCCGACACAGAGGCTGGAGAGGCTCCAGCCTCTGGGCGCTGGTCAGGTCTGGGCGCTGCTCAGGGGGTTAAACTTTAACCCCCCTAGCGCTTCTGACGGCTCCATCTTGTCCTGCACTTTCTTCTCAGTATTGCAGTTGACGAGATGGAGCCGTCCAGCTAAGCTCAGATCCCCTGGCAGCAGCACATACTCACTGTTCTGTGCTGCTGCCGGGGGATGCTCACCTGGCCGATGTCACCCCTCTCCCAGACTAATTTGCATATGAATGTCCTGCGGCCAGGGGAGGGGGCGGGACATTCATATTCAAATTGGGCTGGGAGAGAGGCGCACTTGGGCAGCTCAGCCTCTGTTGTTGGTGGACCTTGTCCCGGCCCTGTTCCTCCTTTCAAGTTCCAGAACTTTAAGACACTTTCACTGAAGGGCACTACCATTAATATTCATTTTAATGCTAAAAATATATGACTTTATTATGCTCAAGAGGGTAATACATGTAAATCTCTCTTTCCTAGCTATGAGAGGTTTTATTCTTTCAGTATAAAGCGAGAAAAGGATTCTTAATTTGCTGATGTGGAAGAAGAATTTTTCTACCTCCAGGATTATGCCTTTATTCAAATAAACAACAACTTAAACATCTTAAGCACTGGCAATGAAACACTGAGGCTCAGTAACCTGAGGCACAGCAAGACGGAATCATAAAAAAATTACTTTGGCCTCAAGTGATGAAAAACAAGTGATCATCTTATCATATAGCCTAAGGCTCCAATCGTGCTCTGTGTGGAGCTCTAGCCTTAGGCTATGTTCCCACCTGGTGATTCTAATTGCGGCGCGGAGATCGATTGTGGCCCATTGGTTGAAGTGGGCATTAGCCTATTCAACTAAATGGAGGTGATCAGTCACGATCGTTGCACTCAATTAAAATCTTGTCGGCCCTGCGGCTGATAACCTAAGTGGGAACATAACCTTACTCAATCCATTGGGGAAAGCCATTAGCTCCTATACCTTTCCTTCCATGTAGTATTTCTATACACTATTATAGCCATCTGGGAAAGCAATGACCAATTGCTTCAATGTCCTACTAGATTTACTCTATGTAGTGCCAATATTTGTTACATCTGACTTGATGTGATTTTTGCTGGATATATTTTCATTTCAGTAGGTATCAGTGTCATGGCAATCATGGTGGCAGAAGTAGAATCCACTTCACGTAACATGGTCCTAGGGGACTTAAGCTTGCCTCTTTCCCCTTACACTGAAAGCATGATTGCTATGTGTTTATTTTCATATCTTTTTTCATCATTTTATTTGTTCTACTATACACGGATTACTAAGTTCTACCCTCCCCTGTGGCCCAAATCCCAAGGAACAGATCATTGCTCCTCCCCCACCTTAAGGTATGATATGAGGCCTGTTTATGCTTTAGAAGGTGAAACGAGGCAGTCCCCCCTCTAGTCACCAGGCCTGTTGCAGGTTTTGTCCGGACAGAAAAAACAACAAGCTTATTCTCTCATTCTCTTCTCTATTCTTCTTTCCTGCCAGCCCCTATGACTACCAGGTATTGACAAAAGAGGAGCACATTCATGTCAATGCCTCCCCTTTTTACTTACTACACATATGCCACAAAGTATCCCACTTAAAATATGACAAACAGCACAAAGACATGCTTCAACCCTTCTGGACCAAAGTCATTGATGATGATGATGATGATGAGACAACATTTTTAACTTTTTGGCCACAACCATATACGCTACATATATATTTGGAGAGGCTTTGGATACACCATTCTTACTGTGAAACATGGTGGCGGATCCCTGATGTTTTGGGGATGTGCAAACTACAAAGTTACAAGTTAACTTGGGTCGAGTTTGTTCGCTAAGAAAACTCTCCCTGAGCTAACATACTTACATGTCCAGTGAAAGCCTGCAGTGGTCCTCTGTATGAGTGCACCCACCAGTTTTTGCGTCTCTGCCTTGATGACGTTTATGAAGTGGGGGGCACCATTAATCTCTGTGTAATAGAGGCGGCATTGCCTATTACCAGCAAAACCCCGGCATCATCGATGACTCTGGGGATGTGTAGTGGGGACAAAGGAGGGTAAATAAATCATGTTGGATTTCATTGTACTCTGCTGCGATTTGCCCAGGAGGTCTTACCATTATATACATACGCTGCCTGGCCAAAAAAAGTCACCACCTGGATTTTACTAAGCAAATTGTTCTGGGGTTGCTGCAGTTGGTCAGATCTAGGTTCAGCAAACGTATGTACTCCAAGAATGAGGTCAGCTGACTACATACACTGACCATCAATGCATTGTTTGTCTCCTGATGACACGGACATTTTCCAAGAGGACAATGCCAGATTTCTTTGGGCTCTAATTGTGAAAGAGGGGTTTAGGAAGCATGAGACATCATTGTCATGCATGGATTGGCCACCACAGAGTCCAGACCTTAACCCAATTGAGAATATTTGGGATGTGCTGGAGAAGGCTTTGCGCAGCTGTCAGACTCTACCATCATCCTTTGTGCTGCCCCATATATACTGTATATACACTAAATTGCCTTTAAGACAACTTTATCCTAAATCATACAAACAACTTTATTGATAGGTTCACAAGTTAAAGTGTTTAGTCTATTTTGTTCTATTTCTTAAGCATATTTTACATCTCTATTTACATTCCTACAGTTAGATCCATAAATATTTGGACAGAGAAAAACTTTTTTTCATTTTAGTTCTGTACATTGCCACAATAAAGTTGAAATAAAAACTACTGTTGAATAGCTTAGAAAAGTGAGGAACTAAAGCATTTTTTTAAGACAATCAAATCATTTCAGAGGCTAAAAAGTAATTGGACAACTTAACCTCCCTAGCAGTCAGCAGAGCACAATGTTCACTGCTGCAATCGCCTGTACCGTGCCGTTAAAAATGGCATGGTACGGGTGATCACAGCAGTGAACATTGTACTTTGCTTAAAATTCCCGCCCACGCCTGTACACGTCACTGGCGTTAACATGGAGGTCTATGGTGCGAACCCCCCCGTGTCTTTCCGTGTCACCGTGACAAGATCAGGGCGGCGCCGAAACCCCGGAAATGCTGCAGCAATTTAGAGAATCGCTGCAGCTTTCCGTGGGCGTGGTTGAACCCCTTTGCTGGCAAAGACAACATGAAGTCTTGAACATCACAATGCTCTTCCAAGTGCAGCGGCCCAGAATAAGGGAAAAATAAATGTCTTACTTTCTTCTGTGTTCCAAATAGCGTAAGTAATGTCACCGACATCACTTCCAGGTATAGGGAGATTTAACTCCACTCCCTCCTATTCAGTACCTGTTTAACTTAGTAGGAAGGGGGTGTTACTCTCCCTACTAATGTCCCAACCCATCCTCTGCACAAGTGGGTTTACCCTAGATTACCCTGATTACCCTGAACAGCAATTTATTGACCAAACATGACTTTCTCTGCCAAAACGGGATACTTGACAGGTATGTATTTATTGCAGCGGCTTTTAGTTGCTGTTTGTTTGTGGCCTTTTTGTCTGAAGTGAAGGCAGCTCAGTTTGACTGGTGAGGTGACTGACTTGACCATTCAAGAATATTCCACTTCTTTGCTTTTGTAAACTCTTGGGTTTCTTTTGGTGAATGTTTTGAGTCAGTGTCCATCTGTATTATGAAATACCTCCCAATCAATTGGATGGTATTTAGCTGGATTGATGAACACCTTAATTCGGCTGCTTCTGTCCTGTGTTACATTATCGACACATTGTGTCCCAGTGCCACTGGCAACCATGCTCACCCACACAATCACACTGCATCACTCTGCCATGTTTTACACATGATACATTTTTTTTTGCTATCATACTTTTAATGATTGACCTTAATTTCTTCTGTCCAAAAAATATTTTTCCAGAACTGTGCTGGCTTTTAGCAAAATCCAATGTAGCTTTTCTATACTTAAAGTGGACCTACCACTAGCAATCTATGTTTTTATGAATGGCACTAGAAGTGCCAATAATAGGGAGAAATGCAGTAAAAAAACTTAATAATTTACCTGTAATGACCATTTTAATAAGATAACCCTCACTTCCTGGTTCGCTGAGGGCAACACATGAAACTGGGGGTGCAACATCGCGGGTGGCCACTGGGCCACTGGTTCAGTGATCGTCTATGGGAATTTCAAAGCTTCCTGTGACGTGTTGCCTATTTCTGCCTAAAATGAACCAGGAAGTGAGAAGAGCTGTGGGATTATCTTATTAAATTGGTCATTACAGGTAAGTTTTTTTTCCACTGCATTCCTCCCTATTATTGGCACTTCTAATGCCATTCATGAAAACATAGATTTCTGGTGGTAGGTCCGCTTTAAGCCTTATGAGTGGTTTACACCTCTGTATTTACTTTCATGCATTTCTTTTTGCTAGACATGGATAGTGCTACGCTTACCTCCTGGAGAGTATTGTTTACTTGGATGTTAAGGGGTTTCTCGTCACTATGAAAATAATTCTGGGACCATCCACAATGGTTGTCTTCCATGCATGTCAAGATCTTTTTGAATTCAGCAGTTTAGAAAAAATACTAAATGTGTCCAAATATTGACAGACATATCTGTATAGCTAAAGATTGTTTGGCTTTGCAGTTCTTATTAAAAAGCTGTAGCTAATAATCAGATTGACAGCAGCCTATATTCTTATCCATCTCTGTTTAACTCCATTCCATTTGTATAGAATATATTTCCCCCCAATCCTGGGTACATTATAAAAAATCTTTCAAAATGAAGTGTTATTTTCCCATTATCTGTTGTGGCATTTGAATGTGAAATGCAGAAAGGACAGTCCTTTCAGAATAGCCCAGTTTAAAAGCGATGCATACTGCAGACTATTTAGAAAACAACAATTTTAACCCACAAAAAGAAAAACTCAGCTTTAAACTAGATGCCAGCATTGTGGTGATTTATCCTCTTAAACAACCTTCTCTCAGTAAATGATACCATTGTACTTCTAGCTACAGTGCGAATAATACAATATTAATGTTCTTCCTTCTTTAATTTCCCTGTCATACTGCCAGGTCTCTATGGTAATAATTGCTGCTTCAGTTCATTCACTCCCTCTTCAAATTGGTTTAAGTATCTTCACTTCCGACTTGCAGTATGTGACACTAAAATAACGTTTAGATCTTTTAAAGCAAAACATTAAAATTTGCATTCCAAACTGTCTGAATGACTTTAAATTTAGAACTCACTTTTACAAAATATCACTATTTTTGGCAAAGGAGTCATGCATGGTCCTTTTCCCTGGCTCTTAGTAACTGTGTACACCAGTGGTGGGCAACTAAGTTGCATCACTTAAGGGCCGCACATAACATTTTCAATCTATACTGACAGCATTTTTTATGTGAAAATGACAGCAGGCAGAGCTAAAAGACATTATTTTCATTTTTTAATAACAAAACTTATTTTAAATGATACTTCAAGCATTGGGTAACACGCGTGGTGATGCACATTTTGATTCAGAGGTTATGTGATGCAATATGAGTTTCTATGCCCTATGCATGAACAGTAAGGTTTTGGGGGTCGCAAGTGGAGGACTGAGGAGGGCCACTGAAGAATGCCCAAAGGGACACAAGTGGGGCACCTAGGGTTTACACTGTTTGATGCATATGCTATGTATGAACAACTTTGCTCTAGTCTAGGCATGTAGAGAAGAAAACTAGATGCTACAGAACAAGTGCAGAAGTTACTTTGGTTAGAGTAACAAGCCAATGGCCAAACAGTATTACCTGGAGACCCAAGAATAATCTGGTGTGTATGAGGTAGCATTGAGGCACACCATGGTGACAAAATCCTGGAATTACATTACATTACCTGAAGGTAGGTGTATGCCCTAGTCTAGAACAGAAGTGGGCAAACTATGGCCTGTAGTAGTAGATCATATTTGTCCCATTTATTCTTTTAATCTAGTGATGAGCGGCATAGGCAATATTCGAATTTGCGATATTTTGTGAATAATTCTACTTATATTAGAAATGGCCATGCATTGCGAAAATATATTTGCAATTATAATTGCATAACGATTACCGTATTTTTCGGACCATAAGACGCACTTTTTCACCCCCAAAATTGCCTGCGTCTTAAGTGAAGCCCAGCAAGTCGGGAAAGGCCTATAAGACCACTCCAAAAGTGCCAGCTCCAGCCATCCGGTACACAGAGAATTGCAAATGAGCCTCACATGACAGCAACTTTGCCTAGAAGTGGACGCCCTCAAAATGGGCACCCAGAAGCCCAGAAAAATAATAACCAGGTAAAGCCAACCCACACATCACCTCTAAATAGTTGCAGGCCTCCTGGCAGCATCTGGGACAAATGTTGCATGCGTCTAACAATCAGAGCGAAAATTGAATAGCCATGACAATTCATGGGGAGGGTTGCTAGAAGGAAGCCTCGACTCTCAAAAGCACATCAAAACTGGCCCGATTTTCAAACTTTGCCAAAGAGCACTTGGACAAAACAGAATAGGCCTTCTGGAAGTCCATTCTCTGGACAGACGAGTCTAAAATAGAAGTTATTTGGTCAACATACAAAACCGAACATGTTTGTGAGAAAAATAACACACGGGCATATGAAGAAACAGAACCTCCTACACCAACGTGAAGTATGGCGGTGTGGAAATGTGAAAGTACCTGGGGCTGCTGTTTTCCTGCTGCTCGGGCCTGGACGACTCACATATTGTCACCCAGGAATCATGAATTTCTGTCGGGTTTTATCAACAGATTTCGTCGACAAGAATCTCCTGCCCTCAGTCAGGAGTTGGAGCTGAAGTGTGCTTTTACACTATGGGGATTTAATTATGTCCTAATAGGTTCTTTAAAGGTGTTTTTGCACAAACAGTG
>CM070033.1:35548779-35580598 GCA_036250615.1 Ptychadena robeensis | reverse complement strand
CAACAGAAACATCTACACCACTTGAGGGGTTCACATACTTTCAAGCAGCACTGTATTTTAAATATATATACATATACAGTTTTTTCGCAATATGTAACATACTTATGTTTAGCCAGAGAAATAAGAAAGCTGTCAGAGGGAAGATCCGCTACTGTATGGTTTATATCAGCAGGCATCTAGAGCATTGCTGACATCAACAGCACTAGTAGAGCCATGAGCATCTCTTCCCTTGCCTGTGTATGAGAGCTAGGCTTAAGCTGCCCGCTGAGCCCAGAAAGGAAGATCTGCCCATGGCCACTTCCAGACCCAATAGCAGAGCTAATGTATGTGAGCTGGACAGGTTTAGGCCAAACTTACATACAGTACAAAGAGCAAAGCTGCCCACTAATCTAAGCTCCACCTCTCTGGCTACGCTTATTGCTTGGTGGTGCTGCAGGATATCAAAGAAGCTATGGTTGTGTGTAAGGGTGGTTGTGCTTTTGGACAATAAGATGAAAACATTTCCCCATCCCGATTTTGGGGGGGAGGGGTGGAAGTGCGTCTTATGGTGCAGAAAATGCAGTATATAGTGTCCATATATAATGTGGGGTGCTGGTGTTCCTGTTTTCTCATCTCATGTTCTCCACCGGTAATCCTGCCATTTCTATATGCATCAGGATTGACACTATACCTGTTTTTCGTACAATAAATGATGATGGGAAAATTCAGAATCCATAGATCTGTGAAAAGAGCCCATTGATATACATCATGATAGATGGATCTGCCAGCTGGGGCTAATGTCTAGAAATATCACAGTGACAGCATGAGAGCAGGTTGAATGCTTGCAAGCAATGCTAACACTGTGTTTCTTTCAAGAAGTGTCTTCTATTAAGACCAACTGCCATTGACTTAGGGTAGGTGTAATGATCTGTTTCATGTCATTAAAATTGTTACAGATTGCTGTCGAGCTTCATACTGTCTTGGGATTATATGGTGAACGAAGGTGATGTTTCACTACCATCCATAGACAGAAAACAATCAATTTAATCCTCACTGTTTTTTTGACGATTTGCGTTGGTTGTTTATACGTTTCGTCAAGTGCAGTAGTACGTGACTGTTATTAAGTCAGAATGGGATTGATCATGCTGGCTTAGAACGTTACATTTGTTCTGAAAGCAAGCCAACAATTTAATCTGCCAGATAAAGAGAAACCCGAGAGTTATTTAGATTAGAAAGGGATTCAAATGAAATGTCAGATTACAATATCAATTCAGTAGAGGGCAATTTATCTGTGAAAAACACTGAGCAGTGGAATTTCTGTTATTCTACTATAAGCGCATTCAACATTACTATGGCTAATGGAAGTGGAAAACAATGAGTTTCTACCATTGTTTGGTATAAACATGATAAGTATAAGCCTACAAAGAACTGTATGATTATTTAATTAACTTATTTTCCACTGCCCAAATGAGGAATGTGCGTTGTACGATTTAATAGGAAATGTGTTCATGGGTCCAAAAGCAAAATTTATGGTGTTAACATGTTCTGAAATATTTGTGCCATTCATATATCTGAATTGGGATTTGGGAAACTTGGTTATAACCAGTGCAAACATATTGGGCATGTGTACAATTCAATATTTAATATTAGAAATGATTAGAGATGATCAAAACGAAGTAAATTCGATTCAAAGGATAGGAGGAAAGAAATGGCACGTATCCGCACTCTGGAATCTTTTCTTAAAATCTTTAAGGCTTTATTTGAACATCACATAGAAGTATATAGACAAAAACAGGATCCCTCCAGGGAAAATCCCCTCTAAGAGGGGATTTTCCCTGGAGGGACCCTGTTTTTGTCTACATACTTCTATGTGATGTTCAAATAAAGCCTTAAAGATTTTAAGAAAAGATTCCAGAGTGCGGATACGTGCCATTTCTTTCCTCCTATCCATTACTTCTGAGCGATGAAACTGATCCTCCGTGGCCCAGCACCTGGATGTTTGAAGCGGCTATAAGTCTTTTTCCTGAGAGGGAGTCTGTATACCGGGAGGAACAACATATTTTGTACCTATGGTGTGGTTTGTGCGGATCTAGCACACCTTAAATTCGATTCAACTTAAATTGTGATTGTCCTGATGGAATTTTGGTTTGATTGGGAATTTTTTGCTTTCCATGGAAATTTTTTACTGCAAAATTTCAACTTCGTCGTTTTGACATTTTGACTTATCAATTTAAAAATTAGCCTTGAGTTTTCATGTGATAAGTGTTGATCGCAAATATTCTCATTGCTAATTTTTTTGCAAATACCAGCATTTCACAAATTATTGCGAGAAGTCAAATTGCCCAGGTGAAATTTTGACGTAAAATTTTGCATTGAAAATTTTTCGACCATCCCTAGAAATGATGCATGGCTGTCTGGGGAAATTGATTTATTGCCATCATTGATAAAGAACCTTTACATGCATTCGAAAAAACATCTTTAACCTTTGATAGGTGAATTCGAATTCTGCATTATCTGGAGGTGGAGATGGTCAAATCTTTTCGTGGAATGCTGACTTTGTAAGTTAACTGCAACATTATGTTCCCAAACCCTTCTCTACATCTCCAGAAATGTTTGGTGATTATATCAAATTCATAGGCTGTGCAATTAACTTCCAATGTCAGCTAGTTGAAAAATTCTACCATCCCCATCCGAAGGGAAGCTCTAAATTGGAACCATAGGAACCCAGACTTACAATTGAGGAGGAGCTCAGAGAAGTGCAATAACTTCACAAAGCGGTGGGCCACATTGTAACCATGCACTTTGTCTAGTAAGCATCGCTGTAGAAAGATTAATAAGTGCAATCTTTTACACCCTACATCAGCATATAACATTAGCATTTAATTTAAGCACCTTAAATATTAGTTAATTAACCTCTTTGGTGATACGCATGTGGTGTGTTTTTTAAAAAAGAATGGCACAATAATCGTGGCGTACTACAATGTAAACACTGCGGGCTCCAACCAGACAGATGAATATGCTAAGGTTAGCTCAGGATGAGTATCGTTGGTAAACAAACTCACTCCAATTTAATTCGGGCCAAACTTGAATGTAACTTTCTTTAAATGTAACTATGCAGCACATAACATTATATAAAAATCTCTCATTTTATTTAAATGTTTTAGGTAATAAGAGAAATCCTCTAAATAAAAACTTTGAGGATTTATTTTCTTTCTTCATCATTACTTTTGGAATTAAAATACTGAAGCTAAGATATCTCCTATATGCTCACCCTACTATTTCTCGATAATGTGTTACCTACTGTTATGCAAATGACACTGAGTGGCTGCAGGTGAAATGGAAAATGGAACAATCCTATGTCTTTATCAAAGTTTTCCAGCTGCCTTGGTCCTGGTCCTGCTTTGCTTCAAAGGTCTTAGCATTAGGAAATCATTCTGAGCCACCTCCTTCATATTCCAGAGATGGTATAAATGTCCTGCGGGCCAAGGGGTGTATTAATATGTGCACATTGTGTGACATTACTAATGTTCCAGTCCTGTATCCCATGCAACCACAATTTATTACCTTCACAACAAAACGGCTGTGTTGAGAAAAATGCATATCAGAGATTAAGTAAACTTTATATCAATCCCAAATTTTCTGTGTGGTACGACATTATTCATTGACAATAGGGGGCAGTAAATATAAGGTTCAATCTGGAATCATTTTTGGATCAGTAGGCTGCCTCTTCACCTATATATTGCTGATGGAAAGTAAAGCTTTCACAGAACGGCAAAGAGAAATTTTATTTTTATTGGTTTGTTTCAGACCTGATATGGTATAAAATGTGAGTGAGAAGTTCTAACACATGGGGATAGAATTGTGATCTCAATTTTGCATTTTTGCCACTTATTTATGGGTTAGGTTCACACCTATAACCTAGGTATATACTTTTACCCCTATTTACTATTCTTGTAAAATGTACATTAATACATATTTTAACCTGACTGAACAAGAGTCTGCCTAAGGTGTAGTGATGGCCGAACTGTCCGCAAGGCGAATAGGAGGACCTTTCTACACCTTCCAATCACTATGCATTCTATCAGGGAGGTCACTATACTACATAGTTGTTGGTAGGTCTCATGAAAGTTGTATGGAGGAATCTGAAGGTGTATGGAGGGCTTTAGAAATATAACATTGTTAAAGCGGAGACGAGGTTTGTAAAAGTGGTCAGCGAAGCAACAATTTATTTAGTAAAAATACCCATTAGTGAGCTCCTGCTGTCTGACAATACAGATTCTCTTTAGGATGCTATATTTGTTCCATGACTAGTGGTGTATTTACCTTTAGTATTAAGAATTGTAGTTCTTGTTTCCTCTGCATGCTCATCTTATGAGATAAGAGATTTTTGATACGAGAGCTGATATTTTTGGCAGCCTGGTGTAACTCAAATTTAATGGTACATCTATTTTTCTGGCTTCATGGCTACATGAAAGATCAGTGGAAGAAACCTATAAAAAAATTTGTGAGAGAAAAAGAAGAGGGCATAAGAGAACAAAAGTTAATGGTTTCATAGAAGGATGAACGGAGTCAGCAGGAAGACAACATTTCATACAACCATCTGTGATTGTGGTTATATATATTATATATTATAGAGCACTTACCTGGCCTGACTGAATCAGAGTCATAAACCCGAGATATAGGAGTCAATTTAATATGATGTTTGTGGCATAGTGGTAGTGGCCCTAGTATTGAGCTACTTTCATTGTTTGAAAGCATGTTGGTAAAGGCCTTGGTATTGAGCCAGTCATTTAGTGTTTAGGGGCTTGATGCTAGAAGCATTTAACTTGCTCTTATCTGATGGTTGTAAGGGCTATAAAGGTGGACCTGTTCTTACTAGATATATTGCTGCACTGTAAAGGTGGGTTTACACGTAAAGATTTTTTGTTCGATCAACTGCCAATTAGATTCTTTGATTTTTTTGTCGAACACCGTTCGTCCATTTCATCCGAATGTAACATTAGATTTTTTTGTTCGTTTACCCCGATATCGAATGAAAATACATTTGGAATTACTACGGCCGATAATAATTTACCGACATGTTCAATGACCATTTGAACGATTTTTTGTTCAAAGACGAACAAAATGTATCCATCAAACAAATTTGCTATTCTAGATTTTTGTTCAATCAACCAAAAAAACTTTCGTTCTTCATTGATTGGACGAAACAATCTGCATGTGTAAACCCACCTTTAAGCCAATAACACAAAGTTGAAGTTGTAAAGATATTTAAAGGAATTATTAGGACAACAGCGAATAGCCGTAAAGTATGTCAATGAGTAACTTTGAGATTTTGGGGAGGTGGCCTTAAGATCAAACCATCTTTCATCTGATGTCTGGGGCATGCTGGTAGAGGACTTGGTACTGAACCTATAGAGCCACTATATTCTCTTATATTTAAGGATCTGATGGTAGAAGCACTAGCATCAGAGTTTCTCACATATAATGGCTTGGAGCCTTGTGATGGTAAAGTATTGACTCACATAAGATGCAGTTGGAAGCCGTGTCAAGATAGCATTGTTGGTGGCTGAGAAGATATTACACACTTGTAAAGCCCCCCATAGACAGGCAGACTCCTCCATACAACTTTCATGAGACCTACCAACAACTATGTAGTATAGTGACCTCCCTGTTAGAATACATAGTGATTGGAAGGTGTAGAAAGGTCCTCCTATTACATGGTTTTGGTACAAATAAGTTGGTTGTACAGAAGTTGCATGGAGGAGTCTGCCTGTCTATGGGGGTTTACTGGGTATGTTGATAAATCTAATCCTACTCAGTATTACTTTTGCAACCTTCCTTATTGTTCTTACTTTTATACTCACAGCTTCTATGACAAAGGGTGGACGTTTCTTCATTCCAGCTTCAATTTCTGCCATGTTTATGAGGTGGAAAATATAGGGTCTCTGATATTTCTGGTCCTGTTTTCATACAGGTATTGGTAATTAAGTTATGGCAGAGAAATATAAAAAGGAATGTGTATTATAGCTAAATATGCTTTTTACCCTGATGCTTTATTCCATTACAGTTTTGTGTCACTGATGTTATGTGTATACTTACATTTGGCAAAATTTCCTTAAGGTCACTTGACATCTTCAATTGGTACAAATTGTATGAAAAAAAAAATGGAGGGCACCCCTTTTCTATTTAGGAACATTGTCGATCCCCCTTCCCAATTCAAAAACAGGTTAAGAATGAAGGGCCAGTGCCTCCCTGGAATACCTTTGCGCCCCCCGGGGGGGCCCAAACCCCGGTTTGGGAACCACTGCCTTAATGGATCCAAAGACTCATTTCTCTTCCGGGACAAAACTGACAATCTGAGGGCTTGTTTCCATTGATGCGGTTTGCCGCGGTTGTGTCCGCGCGGCTGCCGCCCCTCCGATCGCATCCATAGGCAAACCATCAGCCAGGCTCCATTGGTGGGGCTGAGTGTGGATGCGGTGCGGATGTGGATGCGGTGCGGTTCTGAACGCTAGCTTCAGCGTTCTCGTGCAGAAACCGCATCCTTTCACATGGGGGCTGCCCAGAGTCTTCATCTAAACGCATGGACGTACGCGTGCATCCAGATGAAAACAGCTTGGGGTGCTGGCGGGAGTGGCTGCAGCCAGGCGGACACAACCGCGGCAAACCACATCAATGGAAACAAGCCCTAAGTATAGCCAGCTTTGTCTAGAAAGGCATTTTCGGGTTTACAACTGGATGCTCCCCACATAAGCTTGAGCTGTTTTGCCCTGTAGAATTGCAGGACAGCCATGCACACTAGGTACAGGAGAAACTTGGTGGGTAATTTCATTTTAAGACCTCACCCAGTGCCATGGCTTCATGGTATAAAGCTTAGCGGCTCAATAGGATGACTTCTGTCTTGGTTTGTTGGAGGTGCACCTAGGAGGGCACAGTATACCTGTATAAGTTTATTTATAGCTCCACCACTGGCAGGATACCCCCACATGACACATTGTTATACCAACTTCTTTAAAAGTTACCTTATGCAGGCAGAATCACTTTAAAACAATAATGCTTTTGGCATATCTCATGATATTTTAGAAATAATTTCATATAGACAAGTAAGTTCCTTTCATGTCAAGTCTCACTAGCCTTGCATGTTTACACATTGATACATTTTAATATATATTTTGACATAATTTCATATGAAAGGTCTTCTGGTCCTTTAAATATAGAATGTGCCAAGTAAAAGTTTGGGTACAGTCATTTTCATGCCCTGTGCATTTTAAAGTTTGAGCTCACTTGGGCATTTTCCTTCTAGGCTTTGCTACCGCTGAGATATGGTAATAGCTGCAAAGCCATCTGTTTTCCTCTGTGATCAAAGCTGAACCATCCTGAAACAATAGAAGCTTTTCAATAACAGAGGGCTGGACCTACATCATAAACGTATTATCGCAGTTGAAACATGTTATTTGGCACCATCTCATAAAATATGTGGCATTTTGCTGGGTGACACGACTTTAGAACATGCAGGTAGAAAATGATGGATTATGGTGGAGAGGAATTATGAAGCTGAATTCTGAGTACTGAAAGTCTCTGAAACCATTTAGTTATTCATCCAATTTTTCTATGATGATACAAGCTAGCATCTGCTACCAGCTTCACAATAAGCTGAGGACTGTCAGGTGAGATCAGTTGAAGTGGCACTATTAATCATGCAAGAATTAATGATTTAAAGGTGTGGCACATGTGATTCATGAGAAATTTATTTACAGAAATTGGCAGTATTGCAATTAGAACGCTACCGTGCCCAGGTTTTCAACTTTTAAATGTATTGGCAATCAGTGTTGGTGGCACAAAGCAACCCTTAAGCCCCCCATACACATTCCGATTTTTTGTATGAATTTTGCCCGACTGACCAACGTGGTCGGGAGATTAATCGTTTGGGAGATTAATCGGATGCGGAATTATGTACCCGATCCCGTTTTTGAAAAATCGGTCGGGACCGCTTCGGACCTGTCCGTAAATTTTGGTCGATCTGCTGTTACTAAATAATGTTGGGCTGATCGATCGGTGATAATTCGAATTCCAATGTTTCGTGCCAGCCAACCGACTAACCATAACATTTTAGGTGAAAATCGTGTGACACGATCGGACGAAAAATCGGTCAGGAGAATAATCGTAACGTGTATGGGGGGCTTTACTGGGAGCATTTTGTTGTTGTCCCTGCTTCTCCAAATTCTGTCTTTTAGTTGATGCTTCTTTTGCAGATGCCGAGTCCCATGCGTTTAGCTAACCAATCTCGATACTGACATGGGAGGACTCGGGCTGGGGAAGAAGGTTGTGACTTGGGAGGACTCGGCTTAGGAAAGAAGACTGGAACTTAAGAGGATTTAGAATAGGGGAGAGAGTAGTGACTTGGGGGGACTGATGATAGGGAAGAAGGTCAGGACTTGGAATGCCTCGGGATAGGGAAGCAGGTTGGGACTAGGGGGGGTTTGGGATATGTAAGATGGTCAGGACTTGGGATAGGTAAAAAGTTTGGGACTTGGAAGGACTTGGGATAGGTAAGAAGATAAGCAGATGATGGCTTGAAATATAATGCTACGTAGAAGATGGCAACTTCTGACTTGGGAGGACTCGGGATAAGGAAGAAGAATGGGACTTGAGAGGATTCATATTAGGAGAGAGAGTTGTGTCTTGGATGGAATGATGATAGGGAAGAAGGTCGGGACTAGGGTGGACTTGGGATAGGTGGGAAGGTCAGGACTTGGGAGAACTTGGAATAGGTAAGAAGATCAGGCTTGAAATATAATGCCATGTAGAAAATGGCACCTTTGACATATAGTGTTGATGTTATTTTTTATAAATACATTGCAATTTAGCCAGTCAGCTGGGGGAGTAACATTTAGATGCCAGTATAAAAAAAATATATGTGTACATCTTTAACATAGTCCTTCTCCACTGAACCAAAGTCAGAATTGCAACATGTTTCCCTATTGCTCTGCAATTTGTTTTTATCATTATTATAAATGTTTATTTAAAATGTGGCATCATATTAATTTTGGACTGCAGAAACAAAGACACAGCCGCACACAAACTAAATTTAAATCATGAAACATTTTGTAGAGGGCCTTGCCTAGTGAGGTTATAATCTAAGTAGGACTACCAGTCATGTTGAAGAAGATGGCACAGGTTCCCAATGGTGGTTGGGTACCCACACATCCAACCCTTTATTACCACTGGGCAGCTTATTGTTTAGCACTACTGATAAGGTTGTTTACATTCGTAGGAACTGATCATTATTACTGTTAGTAATTAACCTCATAATCCCTCTTTGGAGCTTATGTTTCCTAGCAACACAATGAAACTTGGCAGTTTTTAGCCCCCTAACACAAGATATACATTTATTTGCTAACTACTTACTGTGTTGCATAGCAATATTCTCATCACGGCTGTACCTTAGAGAATATAGCAGTCAAGTACAAGGTAGGTGACTTGATGGGAAACTATAATATACTGTATGATCAAACACTTCAAATGACATTGTAACATATGCAACATGGCAGTGGATGTATTTATGAAAAATGTCTACGCAATAAGTATCTTAAAGCTGTCATCCAAACACAACACGACAGAGTCATTGATCACCAAAATCTGAATACATTACACAACTATTTTTTATTTTACTGCTAGATGATGAGAACAATATACCATAAAAAGGAAAATTAAAAAAAATGTACCATCTTTCCAGTTTTTACTTGTCTTTTTTTAGGCTAAGGATACCCTGCATTAAAATTGGCTATGGCATGGCTGTCTACATAGCATGTCATAGCCCCTGATTCGTCAGTCTCTGTCACATTTATGTCCACGCAGAGCACTGTGTCCATATAAAGTAACGGAGGTTTGAAGTATGATGCCCATTGACTTAAAGGTGCCGTGTTACGGGCTGCCCTATGTAGCGTGGCCAATAACGTGGCCCTAAGGCTGTTTCCATGGCAGTCTGCCAATGTCCCTCCGCTTGCGTTACAGACAGAGGAGTTTTTTTCCCCCTTTTTCTTCTCCTTCGAAAATTGTGCCAGTAAGTGAGGTTGCTCGTGGTCCCGGAAGTTAGGTTGGCAAAAAGACTGTAAGTGATGAGAGTGAGTGACAGACCAGAAGTGATAGTGGGTAAGCATCTTTTTTTTCTGGGAATACAGATACCCATCTGCTAGTAGCACAATCAATGCATTCGCTATGATGACGCAAACATTAATTGCACTGAAAGCATACATACGCCCTATGGATGTTCTAATTATTGAAATCTAATCCAAAATAACTGATTCCTAATTTATTGGAAGTAAACTGTGGATAAATATAGGAAAGTACCCAATTGAAGACAAAAGGAGGCTGTATTTATATGAAAAAATTGTGTACCTAATCAACAAATATGTGTGTAAGTAATTCCTACACATAAATCTCTACTAAACAGTGACAGCTGTTGCACAGACTGGACAAACAATGATTGCAAGAAACAATAACTGACATGCAATGCTATAAATATCATCTTACCTTAAATCTATTATTATATTCATTTTCAAAACACAAATTTGCACAGTTCTTGAAATGTGCTTAGTGCAATAAAATCCTCAGAACATCTGTTCATCAATAAAACATTAGTGTTCCCATGGATAGTTCATCGCCATCACAACAGTTCATAAAATAGTGCTGTGTTTGTCGTCCACATTCAGGGATCTTATGTCTCATCTTGTGTACAAAATGCTCATGGGCTCATCAAATGGTATTGACTGTTCAAGCTCTACCTTTACTATGCTCCTCTAGGGAGTTACCAGCCAGACTTTATACCTTTCTTAAGCGTAGCTTAGATCCCATTAATACTAACAGCCACAAAAAAAGGGTACCACATAGGGTAGAATTCTTTGAAAAAGAATTTGACAAAGATAAATGTATAAATAACGAACAGATATGGTCTTGCAGTGGTGTTAACCCATTATAGCGAATATTACAGTGCAACCAAAATAAATGTATGCAAAGCCATATTGTTATGGTAGCATTTTTATGTTCTACATCTGGCTGGTGGGGGTTTAGGGAGTGCTCCTGGTTGTCACCCCCTTAAGGTGGGCATACATGCCTCGATAGATGAGGGACAGACTGCAGTGTGATGATGTCAGACGCTTGGTGGGAATGCGCACAGCGGTCAATTGGCTGAAAAATCAGGCAGGAATCTGCTTGTGTATGGCTACCTTTAGGGAGGGTTCCTTGGACAGCATTTCTTTATCTTCAATAGATTCCTGTAAGATAACATTTTCTTTAAAATCTATCAATTAATCTATTGAAAAGGTTATAATAATGTATTTGAATCCACCCATGCACATATAGGTATGACATCGATTCCCCAAAAAAGTGTGCTTTCCCACAGACTGATCAATGATCGATTTTTGGGGAATCGATGGCTACCCACCTTGAGCGATCGATCCAAAAAGGTCTCTTTTTGATCCGAATACTTTGAATGGGGACCAGGGTCTTCATACAAAGTATCAAGCGGCAATTGATGTGTCAGTGGAGCACATCGTGACTCTCGTTTGTTTAGTCGGCAACCACAAGCAGAGTGGAGACGTCACCTCGTTGTGATCGATTGCCGGCATAACGAACAGGGATCTAAACATCTATGGGTACCGTAAGTCATGTTGCAATGCTTTGTAAATCTCCCTTATGTGCATTTTATCTATATCTCTCCGAAAAAGAAAGCAAAGGTCCCGCACTCGTGGTAAAAGAGTTTTCTCCAAAATCTTTATTGCTCACTTGATAAAATCATAAAGCATATGAAAGGCACAATCACCCCTGGGAGTCTCATTCTCTGATGTGTTTCATTCCACTAGGATTTCGGGACTTATTTGTAGAGATGACATTTTATCTATACCTTGAGGTATTTTCCTGGAGTCTAGGTCAGTTTAAGTCAATACAAGTGTAAATAAAATGTTAAACATTAACTTTGAACAAGTTAAATCTTAAGGGTTGGCTTAAGCTGGCCATACATGGTTCAATATTTCTGTTAGAACGATTTATAATTGACCATAAGTGATCGAAATTAAACAAAACATCGAGCGAAAAGTGATCTGACATGTTGGTCAATTTATGATCATTATTGATGTAATAACGATTGTACTACGCATGTGCTCCATAGTAGAGATGGTGGAATTGTATCGACTAGCTGACTTTGTGAGCTGATTTCAACACCTCTGAAAATGGTATCATCACCAAACTTGCTGGAGATGTAGAGAAGGGCTGTGGGAACATTCAAAAAAAAGTTTTGCTCTAGCACATGTAGTTTTTGCATAAATAAAGCGGTTTTAAACACACATACATTAAACAGACACAATACTCACCTGCCAGCAGTTCAGATGCTGGAAAACTGCTACACAAAAAAAACACAAAACATACTCACCTCCTTTACCTTCAGTTCTGATGCCGGCATCTCAGCTCCTGGAGAAGTGCAGCTGCTTCCACCATCACTGCCTCTCCTCTCCCCCCTCCAATCCACCTCCCCTCCTGTCTCCTCTCTGTCGGAGGAGGGGTGTGTGTGGAGGGGGGAATCTGCTACTGACAAGTTCCTGCCTGAGACAGATGTTCCAAACCCCATTTCGGCGGCCTAGGCGCTACGTAAGGCAGTGGGAGGGGCGCACTCGGAACAAGCACCCCTCCTGCTGTCAGAAAAAGATATTTTTTTTACAATTGAGGATCTCAGCAGTATCAGCTGAGCTGCAGCCAATACTGCTGAGTGACCACCCAGGTGGTAGGTCCGCTTAAAGTTCAAAATCGAAATTCCTAATTTTTGAAATTTTGATTTGCCTTTGAACCTAATTTGTGCAAAAACTATTTGTAATAGAGCAATACTTTTTTGTAGTATACCTCAACTCCTTTCTACATCTCCAGCAAGTTTGGTGATGATACCATGTTCAGGGGCTTTGCAATTAACTTGAAATCGCCAAAATGGGCGAATTATTAAAAAGAAAATGCAACCATCTCTACTCCATAGTACATTGGTAAATCAACTTTCACACGATCGTAAAATCACACAACATGATCGTATCTAAGACCGATCGTGCAAAAGTCGACCTACGTATGGCTAGCTTTAGTATTAGACATGTTTTTTTAGATGAGTTATGTGTAGGAAAACAATGATGTTAAAAGTAGGACCAAATGACCTTATAATGGTGTTTACATTGTAATAAAGGAGAGTTATCAGCCCAACTAAGAAAGTATTGCAGTAACTTGGAAATTGCGCATAGTCACAGGAAACACAGAGAGATCGAACCTTCAGGGCTCCTCATTTTATATGACATACATTTACAAACCTTTGATATAATTCTGTCCCAATCATGCATTCTTCAGCATTACATCGCTTTTCTCAGCAGTAACTAAACCTAAGAAGTGTGTGCTTAGAAAGATAGCTTTTATTATCATTTTCCTGATGCTGCTAGATCAAATTTCTGCCCAGCATGGCAATAATAATGCACAAATATTACTTTTTCTAACAAGGTTTGTTATCTCAATCCTGGCAAAATGGAACAGAATTTAGTTTTGAAAATATAACATTATTTAATTTATTTTCTACAATGTAAGATTACCTCTGAGATGTGTACATTCAGTCTCAATAGTTCTGCTTAGAAAGCCAAAGAAAAGTCTGCAATGTACAATTCACTCCCTTCAAGCATGTTTTCCAAAAATCTTGAGGTGTTTGTCTTTGTTTACCGTAAGTGCACTGCTATGAATAGGATATTGCTGACTTCTTTTTTAAACTTTTAAACTCAAGTTAACCATGTTAAATACATTTTTGGACATTTTTTAAGAAATATTGTAGTGGATTGTACAATAAAGCAAGGCCACAGTGTATACCTTTGAAAATCCTAGTCCCTCGACAGTGCTAAATAATGTATTATATACTAATAAATAACATGTAAATATTAAAATAAATAGATAAATTAACAAATAAATAAATATTATTTCCATATAATAATATTAATGGCCGGTCGATATATATATAACTTTGATCTATATATGCCCCTTCTGGGGTTTATGGATTAAGATAAAACCCAACTGAGCTTCATCCAACTCCCAAAGTGCTCTATTTTGTGCCAGGTTCAGTCTCCTCTCCTGTTTTTTAAATCGCTTTTAGCAGCATTATAATTTTTTTAGATTTTGGTTGAATCCTGAGGAACACACACAGGCGAAATGCATATATTACCACGCACCTAAATGGCTCAACAGAACCATCCCTGTTTTCCACCACAGAAAACAAGATAAAATATTGGCATCTTCTCATTCATTGTTCTATTTATACATTTTTCTTTTCTTTCTATTTTTTACTTTCTCTTTTTCATATATATATCCTCCCCAAAACTGATGGGCTGAATATATAAAATTTATGTTATTTTCAATTAACAGTTGTTAAAAAAGTTTATAGAAACCTTAGTATTTTTTACATTTACAAAACAGCCGTTATTGCCTTGTACCATATATACAACACATTTTCATGTGGTTGTCCTATTTTTTTACTTGTTTTTTTAAGGTTCTTTTTTTTAAGTGGAAAAAGAAAATAACAGGTTTTCGTTCACTTGCAGGCAGAGCTTGAATTTTGACAACCATGGACCCTCTTCTAAACCCACTTACTGATTGGTGACATTTTATGAAGGAAGGTAAAGTGGACCTCTCTGCATCATTATCCAATCTTTTCCAACAGAAAGTGAATATTAGCAGCAGTACAAGCATGCATTACAATACATAATGATGTAGAGTTAATATGTTTTAACCTTTAAACAGCAAATATCTCCAGGGAACAAAATTCTGTGTTTTTATTATGGACGTTCTCCATTAATTCAAAAAGTTGCTACTATCTGTAATAAGTACCCAGCTTACTCTGCTAACGCTGCAAGTCCCTTGAGTTCCACATGAGTTAACCTTTCTTTTCTGCTTGGCAATGCTTGCAGTAACATAATTACAAAGAAAACCACTTAATTATTTTAATTGGAAAGAGAGAGCTATCAGTGACAGAAGATGACTTGAGTTCTTGCTTTTCTTTTTAACCTCTTCAGTGTCCTTACTTTATAATCAGGGGTGCACATAAGTGGTACTCTGGTACTCAAAAGGGGCCACAAACTAGCTCTGTGTACCTGCATTATTGTTACAAAGCTCATATGTGTACTAACAGCTTGGAGGCGCTCCGTGTCTGGACGGCCTCAGCTACATGATAAATGTATACATTTTATGTCAGTTGGATAACCACAGGGAAAAATGAAAGGTTGCAGTAAGGGGTGTGAAATTGGAAATGTAAATTAATAATCCAAAAAAAAGATTGGACTTCTAAAGGTAAATCTGACAAGACAGTTGGAATATGACTATGAAAGGTTGACATTTGGACTGCAGGTAGTCTCAGGGGTTAGTTACTAAGCCAGAAAATTTCAGGGTTGCACTACTGAGGTATGAGATCTGGTGGTTCAAACGTGTTGTTCTGTGAGAGTTACATGTGAATCAAAGCCAACTGGTGACCAGCTAATCTGAGGCTAAATAAGGAAAAGGGAGGTCCATCTGCAGCAAAATCTACCATGCAGGAAGCTGATGCAGAATACAGTGAGGGAGACCACATACTGTACAAATGGGGTGAGTACCAAACATCATCTCCTGGTACTCATCTGAGGAGCTCACTAAAAAAGTTATGTGCACCCCTGGTTATAAGAATACTTCATTTTAGTTTTGTAAATACACATTTGTGCTGCCAAAATAACTAGTAGTACAGGTTTCCATTCTCCAAGGGTTAAAGTTGTGAACTGTTATTGGGTAGATTGTTCTAAGACAGCTTACTTGATGGTGACTAGATTAAGGACTGGAGAAGTGACTTGCACAGGCTATGAAACAGCTTCAATATTAATAAAAACACCAACTGTGACTAACCACTAATAACTATACCGGGCCCAGAACCTTCCTAGACATGTTATGTGGATGTTTTATTGCAAGTGCTTGCTATGGGTCTCTGGTACTGTATGCAAAAAAAATGGAAGACACGATAGGTAAGGCCACCATTTACCTTACAATCTTACCATACAATTTCAGTATCAACTTTTCTTCTACCAAAAACCATGTTATATGAGGGACTTTCTAAACCTTCCAATCACTATGTATTCTATCAGGGAGGACCCGACACTACATAGTTGTTGGTAGATCTAATGGAAATTGTATGGAGTGTTCAAAAGGTGTATAGGGGGTTTAACAGAGATTTTTTTTAATAAAAAGCTAGTGACAACTAGTGTTGAGCAGCATATTCGAGTTTGCGTAATTTCGCAAATATATAAACGCACATTCTAAATTTGTATATCAACTATATTCTATGACCTTACGTCACGCATAGCTATTTGCAATTATTGGCAAAGATTTGCGAACCAGCTTTACAGCATTTCTTAATCGTTTCTTGTGCTCAGTCAGTCTTAGCGTTGGGCGTATTGCGTGTATCCATTTGCAATGCATACAAATATGCACGATGTATGCCGGTAAACAAAGTGGAAGCATAATATGACGAATATTCACCATTGGGAATATCCGGCACAACATTTGCGAAATGTTGAATAGCTAATATTCGACTAATATATTTAAATTTTAAATACTCGTGCTCGACACTTGTGGCAACAAACATGTTCTGTCAACTATTTTAATGTAAGAAAAAAATCCCTTATGTTATCTGGAATAGGAGTAAGACATGAAGATAACTTCTACTTTATGTTCCAAGACACGCAGGAGAATTGTCAGCCACATGTTCTTAAAATAAGTGTTTCTATAACTAATTAAAAGATATGACTACCATTTGTGACCTGCATCTCAATCAAAAAGACCCTTAGGCTGATTTCATTTTGAGAAGCAAGCTGCAAGAAGTCAAATGTTCTTTTCATTTTATTTTAACAAAGAGAGAAGAGAATCTGTCGGTCTGAGCTGCAGTTCCCACATACAAAAATTGTGGCCTTTCTATGTTGGAACTTTCTTTTTAATCACTTACCATATGGTGCATAATTATCTTTAGAGATGTAGGGGAATTTCTAGTAGAATTTGTCTATTTAGTTCTACTTGTAATATTTAGCATTGCATTACAGCAGTATATAATAATTGACCAGCTTCTGTGTTTGTTCAAGAACTGGCACATGCCTAGCTCCGGCTTTGCTCTGGATAGTGGCCTACACAACTTACAACAATACTACTGGTTAGTATTAAAGGGTTATTCAACATTAAACAAAAAAGTCTTGTTCCATAAAGTTAATAATAACGTCAAAATAAACCCAAAGAAATTATACTTACCTTTGTAGTTCTACCTGTAGAGGCCTTAAGTCCGTTGAGTTGGCTTGAGGTTCTACAGTGGCTGGCTGGTGCAGCTTCCATGGAGCCTACAGTTAGCCACCACAACGTGTGCATTCCCTTGCTGATTACTTTGATCATACTGTCAGATCACACTGTCAGATCTGTACATGCTCTAAGCACAATGACTGCAAGTGTCCATAGGATATGTAGTTCTATGAATGGACAACTGTAGTCATGGGGCAGTCACTGCAGATCCTGAAGATGGCTCAGATTTTGAAGGCCTCTACAGGGGAAATCCATAAGTTTGTATGATTTCTTATGGGGTATTTGGGGGTACATTTTTAACTTTTTAGGAAAATATATATTTCTTTTTTTAAGGATAAATCCTTCAAGGCAGCCAGGCCTCTGTACAAGTACCAAATCCAATTACCATATGATGCAAATTCAGAGTAAATCCTCCATCATTAGTATCACTCTTCACCACTCAGACAGTGGTCATGAGTAAATCACTTGCAGATTAAGCACCTACAGACTTGTTTATCACCTGTAATGATGTCGACAGCTAAATAGATATTTATCTTTTTCAACTTCTCATCATGGGGCCCCGCCTACATTATTTCAGTGGTAAATTCACAGCAATTGTCTTTGACAACTAACATGAGAAAGGAAGGAAATAACAGGTAGGCCAATCCCTAAAGCTGGCCATAGTTGGTTAGAATTGTGGCCGATTTTGCCACCGGAGCACACACAGCGGTCGATCTGATGCAAAATCTAATGCTTAAAGTTAAATTTGGACGTATATCAGCCAGGAAATCGATCTAAGAAATTCATGTCCGGAATTTCATAGATCAATCCCATTAGTATAGAAAGTGATAGCTGGCACACATAGGGTGCCCGGCCGATTCTCGGCAGGAGCCGCCACACCTGATGACATCATCACGCAGGTTGATCTTCCGAAAAAGAAGGAAAATCTAAAGCTAGCCATACATGTGTCGACTCGTGAGTGATCGATCGCCCATCAGATCGATTCCGGTGAAGCCACAGGCGTCGATCGATCGCCCAATCAAGGCTGTGCCTACCACCTTAGGCCACCGATTCTTGGACGATTCTGTCCCCGATCGATCGCTTCACAAATGTCAACGCCCCTTGATGTGTGCTCAATCGATCAGAAAACACCAACAGGTTGGTTCTCTGGCCGATCTGATTTGGGGGCCAAGTCGATCGGGCGGGGTCGATCGGTCAAGGTGGGCTGCACTTGATTCCTCGTCGATCAATCAGCGTGCACGGTGATCGATCGGCCAGGAATCAAGTGTGAAATCGGCCCGTGTATGGCTACCTTAACAGTCTGTGGCCGGAACTGCTAAATATGAGATGAGATGGCAAAAGGTTTCTTAGATAGATCCTTCACAAAGCAAAACAAAGATGGCGGCTGAAGGGATTTCCATTGGTGAGATTTAATGCTTGCATGAAGAGGTTTTTTAAGGCTTCAATAGTTAAAGCATGACAAATATACATTGGAAGAGAAGACTAGAGAAAAGGGGAAGCGTTGAAAAGTCCTGTATGTGTGAGTATGCCATGGTCATTCACATCCATCATCATAAAACTAGACATGACAGAAAAATAGACATGACATCACAACAAAGGGCCCTTATAGGCTTATTGTCTTTCTCTAAAGCCGGCCATAGACACCTCGATCCATGGCTGGCTTGTAGCAGACTCATTACAGTGTGGCGACATCACAACTCTGTCAGGAGTCGGCTACAAAACTGACCGGAATCCTGTGTGCTCTACTAACACAGGGGATTTTTGTCAGATTGTAACCAATTAACTTGGAGGGGTAGGCGACTTCCCCTCCAAGTTAACTGCCTACAACAGGATTGGCCACAAAAAGAACCAGCAGGACGGATCACCGTGCGATCGGACCTGCCAGCTTTTTGGGTCAAAACCTCAACATGAGCACCACAGCCACCATGCTTTCGGCGGGAGCATGCACAGCGGTCGATCACCCGCAACTATGGCCAGGAATCTGCATGTTTATGGCTGGCTTTAGGGTCCCCATACACCTTGAGATTGCTCTGTCAGATTTCCTTTAGATCTCCTTTTGTTTTTCTAAAACCATGTAATATGAGGGACTTTCTAAACAATCAAGTCTACCTGTGTTCAATGGCAGATGACCCGGCACTACATAGTTGTTGGTAGATCTAAAGGATATTTGACAGAGAGATCTAAAGGTGTATGGCCAGCTTTAGTCCTCCATAATGCAAAAAAAGAAAAAGATAAAGATAAAAGCCACATTGTAACAGATATCACATGAGATGACAAAGTTAAGAAAACAGACGTCAGATACTCATGGCAGTTATACATAAAAATATAGAAAAAACATACACACATCAAATGTTTCTCATAACTTTCTGTTGTTTAGCTTTAAGAGAATACTGTACCAGACAGACTGTATCTATAACAGAACTAATTCCATCACATTTTTTTCCTTCCATCACGGAATGAAATTTTTTCCTTCCATCACGCTGGCAAAACTTTTGTTTTTATTCTAAGTTTGCATGGCATAAGAGACAACTTTACAATAACTGACAATGACTTCAAAATGTTACTGTCTTTTTTTTTTTACATTTGTATCGGTAATCTTTACTTATGTATAAAACATCTTAAGGCTACATAAAGTTCTGCTTTCAAAGTCTATAATAAAGAGAAATAGACATCTCAAGCAAAAAAATCATCCAAATTGGTGCAATTTAATCGTTTTTCTCCTAACAGACACATTCAGCTATAATTGCAGCCTGTCATCATAAAACAGCTTTCACAAAGAACTCAAGCTTCATATGCACGCCACATCTATAAAGGCAATGTTATTTCCTCAGTTAAATATTGCAGTAAACCTCAAATTACCTTCGTTTAAAGTGGACCTGTTAGAAAAACCACAAAACATTACTCTTAAAACTTCCACAAAACAATAAAAGTATTACAAAGCTTACATGAGCTCACTTCCGGTTTCGGCCAGACCTTTCATTGTTCCAGACTGACTTCATTTGACGTCACTTACGTTATAGGGAGATTAAAGTTACCTCCCTCCTATTTAATTCCTGCTTAACTCAGGAGGGAGAGGGCGTTATGTCACACCCTGCAGGGTGGGAACTTAGAAGGTAGAGTGACGCCTCCTCCCTCCTACCTTCGCCTGACTTCAAAATCCCGGGAAAAATCCTGTATTTTGTGCAATCAGGATTTGGCCGGGAAAGTCACATAAAAAACGTGACTTTCCTGGCCAAAACGGGAGGGTTGACAGGCATCGTTGCGATCTTACTATACAATTCCTGTACTATAAACTTTTCTTCTACCAAAACCTTCCAGTCACTATGTATTCTATCAGGGAGGACACTATTCTACAGTTGTTGGTAGATCTAAAGGAAATTGTATGGAGTGATCAAAAGGTGCTTTAGCCTGCTTTGATGATAGGTCCAGGTGCTGGTAGTCTTCCACTCCAAATACATCAAGTGAAAGATGCCATAAAGGCCAGTAGTAACTATGAAATGCAATTCAGAATAAGTAGCAGATTAGTGCACACCCTAAAGTCACTTTAAATAACAGCATGGTTTTCCATAAGCAACCTGTTCGTGTTTTGTTGTTGTCTGTGCACAGAAGATTAAAATCCTAATTGTTAATCTATCGTTCCATTTCCTGCTCAGCGTGCTGTGTCATCTCAAGCTGCAATGTGCCACCTGCCTTACACTTTCACTGTGGATACAATTACACCCAATTACCTGTATTACACAAAGTTCTGCATGAAACTAGGACAAGCAAGTCACCTTCAAACTAAAAGATGTGCTTGGCACTTTTCAGATAATACTGTGCTCGGCAGTTCCTTGACACTTCTTGCCATGCCAAACTCCTCTAAGCACTAAACTAATGAACAATACTTGTTGATGTCACTTTCAAGGATAATGACGGGGTACTTTTTTATTTACATTTTAACCAAATGGAAAAGCAATGGGGCTGATTTACTAACAGATTAGACAACATTTATTTTATAATATGAAGGTGTGTTCACTTAAATAACCACAATCATTTTCAGCACAACACATCCTTTGCTCAACAGAGAAAGAGGATAATACAACATTAATGTTAATGTAAAGTGGGTTTTGTTTGTCTATACATAAGAAAAGGAAAATGTATAACTTGTGAAGTCTGCAAGTCAGGAGTAGTGATGAGCGGCATAGGCAATATTCAAATTTGCGATATATTTGCAATCTAGATTACCTTTAAAATGAATGATCTATTTATGTGCTATCTATTTTCACATTGCGAATATATATTTGCAATCCATGCCCATAAGCATCCCAATGCGAATATTCAAAATTGCGAATATCCACCGCCATATTCGCGAAATTTGTAAATTCTCAAATAGCCGATATTCGCCGAATATATTCAAAATTCAAATATTCTAGCTTAACACTTGTCAGGAGGTAGTTCACTGCAGAGGCCTCACTAGCCCAGTGCAGGGAGTGACACCATTTCACTCCCAAATCCCAGAGATAAGGTGACAAACTTTCCAACCAGATCATTTTTTGTCAATAACCAAAGAAAAAAACCTTATGTTTTACCGCGTCCTAAAGACATGGACCCTCCGGCAACTTGGGGAATTCAAACAAAAAGCAATTTGAATATATACAATTTTATTGCAAGAGTCATAAGAAAAAAATAATGACAAAGTTCATTGAGTATGCTACATAAAAGTATATTATATTATATGAGTATATTATATACAAAAGTGTAGCATACACAATGAACTTTGTCATTGTTTTTTCTTATGACTCTTGCAATAAAATTGTATATATTCAAATTGCTTTTTGTTTGAATGCCTAGTCCCCTAGTTGCCGAAGGGTCCGTACCTTTAGGACACGGCAAAACAATAAGGTTTTTTTCTTCGGGTCTTGATGGGACGTGGCATCACAAGTTTCAGAACAATCAAAAGTCCCTTTGTTAGTAAATTTTTTGTGTTTGTTCATTTTATACAAGGGCTAAAGGACTTAAGGCCCCATACATGTTTTTAATTTCCCTATGAGCGATGTCAGATTCTATCGTACTTTATGATCGATGTTGGTTCGATCGATTGAACTGCAATTGAAATACCCCCCACATGGAGAAACCAATATTTGATCGATGGTGGTTCGATCGATCGAAAGCATAATCGAAACAAGTCGATCGTAAACACACCAAAATGTCTGCCAATGAGTATGCTAATTATTTAAATGGAACCAAAATCGGTTGGGCACAAAATTATATTCGATATACATTCTCATATTCATACTTAATCAATCAAAATTTTGTCCCATCATTTTTTGATAAATTTTTTGGGTAAATTTCCATTGATCTATGTCAATATGTCAAGGTCAATGGCTTTATTTCTGTGGTATTACAAAGTTTTGAAGCAATTTTTGACTTAACATTTTTGATTGTTAAAAAATATTTGCTATGATATTTTGTACATAATTGGTGGGGTCAGTTGATAGGAGGGGTTGCTCTGTAGTTTTCTGTAGGAGGAGAGATCAGCACTTCCATCATCCTTCCATCATTATTTTAGTTTGTATTCTTTTCTTTTACAGATTCAAAAATTTGTCATGGCAGCTGTAGGGTTGTAAGGCACTTAAAGGTGGTATGGTTATGTAAAAGACTATTCAAAGGGACCATTGTTGGTTTGGAGTCACAATTTTTTTTTACAGTCTAATTGAAGCTTTCTTATTGAAGTAACAGCTCCCTCTTTCCTATTGAATGACAAAAGTGGAGAAGGACACGTCCACACAAACTACTGGACCTTTGGCGGCCTGATCAGGTTTATTATCCCTCTTCTACCCGATCTCCCCCACCTACCTCAGAGCTACCCTGTTTCCCAGAAAGTAAGACCTACCCCGAAAGTAAGACCTAGCTGCTACCCCTCCCCTGTGTTTTTGATATAAGCCCTTCGCTGAAAATAAGACCTACTATCCCAGAGACAGCTTCCATATTTAGGGAGAACATGACAGGAGGCATTTTGTCACCTCTTTTAAACCAAGAACTAAACCCTAGTGCATTTTTTGCACATAAAATTAATATAAGACAGTGTCCTATTTTTGGGGAAACAGGGTAATGGGTATACTCCTCGCCCCAATTAGACAATCATTTTACTCCTATTGCCATTTGCACGATCCTGTCTCTGTGCCCACCAATCTCCCCGCATGAGAATTCGAAAAATCAGGGTTTGTGAATCTTATTAAACAATGTGATGTAATATGAATGTATTATAAGTAAAGGTCTTCTACATTTAAACAGCATTATAGGAATTTCCTACATAAGCTATTGATACAACCAATGATTTATAAACAACTTTCCTTTCTGACCTATATGAAACAGGATGCATTAAGCATCTAACTATTTATGACCAAATTGCACCAATGTTGATACAAACTACTTTCTCTCCTGAAGAAGCCCAGATTTGTGGGCGAAACGCATCGAGAAATTAACTGTGGACTTGAATTGAAATCGCTGGTTGGAATATCGATTGTGTAAACACTTATTAGAATAAAATAAAAAAATTTGTTATGGACCTCATTGACCCAAATCCTATGTATTTGCAGTGAAAGCCCCTGGGGCTAAGCACCTTAATTGGTTGTTTGGGATTACCAACCTTCTCCTAAAAACGTTTTGTATATATGTGAGAAGTTGGCAAAACCACTCCTCCGCCCAAACATTATTTAAATGCAATAAAAGTATCACTTAGTCGGTGTGGTGCATCTGAAGACCTATCTATTGGGTAATACAGGGTGCTGAATTTATAACTATAAAAGGCTACTAGGCCATGTAAACTACAATTGCTGTGATTATCATTATTCCAGTAAGGTTGCTAAACGAAAAAAAGGGGCAGCTATCTTCCATATCCTAATCATAACACCGTGCTTCAGAAAGGTGTCATAAATATTATAAATACCTCAGTTAGCCTAGGGGATAGGTTTTAGCACTTCTGCATCCACTTATGTTATTCTCGGTTTTCAGTCATATACAATACAGGATCTCACACAAGGTTGCAGATACTTTAATGTTCCTTTTTTCTTTCACCTATGACCTGATGGTGCACTCTGCTAAATCCTGGTCCTCTCTTCTTCTTAATTAGGACAGATGCCTTTCCTAGGCTAGGCCATAACAACCACTTCTGTCCTTTACAAAACTGTGAAAACACTTGAGTAATGTAACATTCCCTCTCTTCCCATATAGTGCTCTTCTAGAAATATTTATTTGTTGCCAAACAGACATAGACTGCAACAGTAAGTTTAGGATTTAGCCGTGTATTGCCATTTCCTTTGTTTGACATTAAATAAATATACCGTATTTTCCGGCGTATAAGACGACCCCCAACTTTTCTAGTTAAAAAATAGAGTTTGGGGTGTTCTCGCCATATAAGACTACCCCTTCCAAGGCACACCAAATAAAAATAAAAAAAACATCAGATTTGCTTTCAATATGGTAATTTTTATTCTTATGACATGGGAAAACTGCCTGCAAGTCACGTGAAATCCACCGGTAAATGTGCCGGCGTGTGTAATTTTTTCGGCCAACTCAGAGAAACCGCAGTGGACCCATGGCCTTACATATGTCTACTCTGACTTTCAATTCCCAGATCTCCAACAAGCTTAAAAGTCCTATTTTTTGTAGTAATTAACATTCCTAATTTCCCACCCGTAACTGCAACCTCTCATATTAATGTTTACCTGTGGTTATCCAAGTAACATACATTTTATACATTTAATTCAAAGAATTTTGGCAATCAAAAATGTAACTGATATCATGTCACTTGATAAAGTGAAGGTGTTTTAATGTGTTTGAGCTGAAAAAACTGTTTCAGCCACTGGAGCCACAGTCTTAAGTGAGCACGTCGGCTTTGTCTCACACATCGAGGAGGGAGAGAGGGAATAAGGGAGTGCTTCCGATGTCTGACAGTCCGACTCCTCTGGCTCAGACATTTCAGCACTCGGCATATAAGACGATCCCCGACTTTTGAGAAGATTTTCCTGGGTCTTATACACCAGAAAATACAGTAATATATAGGAAATAATTCAATGCATTTTAAAGGTAGGGTAACTCAACATGGTTTGCATATTATTTATTTTCCTTTATGTGCCTTAACAAAAATGTGGTGGCAAAATAATTATCCAAAGAGCATTTGAAAAGGGGTGACCTTTTGCTAAATCCATCCCCAACTGTGCTTTCCAAAATGGCACTCACTGATATACATGGCTGTTCTCATGCATCACTTGTAAAGTATATTTCAATATTTACAAATCTGTTCTGGTCTATGTATATACATGTAAAACACTGACAAATATCCAAGCAAGTCTTAGGTTTGGAAATGTTGTTCTGTGAACTCAGCTGCCATAGAAGTCATTGATTAATGGATTTACTTCTATTTTCCTGTCTTTCTCCCCTTATTTTGTCGTTTAATTCCAATGTGACAAAACTCGAGAACATATCATTTTTCTTTATATTGGCTGCCTATCATGTAAGGCATGTCTTAAACCTCAACGGAGGTTACATGTTGTCACTTTGTAGACTATATTACAGGGTGAAAACCAAAACAAAGAAATCACATTTGCCAACAAACTATTAATACTACAGAATGAGTTGTTTTACTATGGCATGCTTCGTGGATCCTTTCTAGCTAATCCGTCACTGTTACTTGTTTCATTTATACCAAATATTAATCCAGGATTATCTCTAATTAGTGTAGCACCTTGCTTACTAATAAACTATATTAAAGATTTGAAACACCCCAAGACTCTCACACAATTTAAAACAATCACAAGATATGGGATTTTATGAAGAACTGCATCTGACTTCAGGGACAACATTGTATGCATTCAGCTCAGGTCAAAGTACATTGTATAACCAAAACCCAATGAGAAAACACATTGCTAGTGATAGATGTTCGCATTCCTTCTAGCCAGCGAGCAGTATGGATGTTTGACCTGCCCCAATCGCCAGCTAAAAGGAGCTTACTATTCTTCCACCGGCAGGATCAGGAGCATTAATACCCAGTGAAAAATCGGCTCCGAAAACCGGACGTAACGTCACATCAGGCAATCGGAACCAGGAATCAAATGTGACATCACTTCCGAGAGTCGGACTATTTTAAAAGTCTGATCCACGAGTTCGCCAACGGACCTGGCTGAAGTTCGGCCATCACTTCACATTGCCAAGAAAGCTCCTTAACTGGGGGACAACATTCAACTAACAGCATGGCATTAGTTGAGTTCTGGGTATTAAATATTAGACAAAGATGTCTGAGCACTTATTTGGCAAGGTTGAACCAGGTTTTATACACTTCCTGGCCACACACCATTATATTTTGTAGAAACGCCTTTAACTTTGATTACAGCATGCGTTCGCTGTGGCATGTTTCGATAAGCTTCTGCAATGTCACAAGATTTATTTCTATCCAGTGTTGCAATAATTTTTCACCAAGATCTTGCATTGACAAGCCTTCTCCAGCACATCCCAAAGATTCTCAATGGGGTTAAGGCCTGGGCTGGAATATGCCCGTTCCATCAGGGAAGAAAAAATCCATTGATGGAATGACCTGATCATTCAGTTTATTCAGGTAGTCAGCTGACCTCATTCTTGGAGCACATACTGTTGCTGAACATGCAGTGCTTATCCAATAGGAGACTCGAACCTATTTGCTTGGTTAAATCCAGATGACAACTTATTTTTTGCCAGGCAGTGTATATTAACCCCAAGCACTGTGGAGGTAAAGAATTTGATAAGAAGCTGTGGAAAACATGACATTGTTAGCGCCAGTGTTAAGTTGAGATATAGACAGTTGAGATATAGATGGTGGGCACAATCCCATAGTTTCACACAATTTCCTTGAATTTAAAATGAATGGGTATAGTTTGGAAAATATAGCTTATCAGTTTACAGCTGTATTATTAGAGACGGGTTATTAAAACATGTATTGTGTTGCAGTTTAAAATGATAAGTGCAAAATATACTGTGCTGATGACTTTTCTACAAATGAACCCTCCAGACAATAAGCGTTCCTAAATGTATAATAGGAATTTAGGACCCATAAAACCACAAACTAATGTGATAAATTTAACATGCTTATGGTATGGTATAATATAATATAATACAATCCAGTCTAGTCATTCACCAGGATGCTGCCTGTTATATCCTTCCTCTAATCAATCTTTGCTGGATTGTTCTTGTGTATTTTATGGTTCTTTTCTGGGACCTTTCTGAAAGAATACCTGTGCTGGGTCCTCCCCAAGTCCATATTTTTCCCTCTTACTAGATTTTTAAAGTTAAAAAATAAAGCTCCATCTCTTCATGTTATGTGAAGCGTATGCCACCTTTGCATACCTTGCTGTTTTGTTACTAGAAATCTTAATATCTCCAGAACTAGAGCCAGTCTAGGGATTGTCCAGCATTCTGCACCAATAATATATACTATTTGATCATTTGGGTTTGTTTTACAGTCAATAAATTGACAATAGCTGCTCTATGCACCAAAGAAATAATTCTAGAGTCTAGTGTAAAGGTTCCCATACACAGGCCAATACCTGCTTGATTGATGAATGCTTAAGCACAGCGTGATGACGCCACCATGCTGGTGTTCAACGATGCACACCACTTTGCGCAAGCGATTCTTGTTCCATACTTTGGATGGGGAAGCATCCAAAGAAACGTAAATCCAACAGGGATTAGCAACATGTTGGTTCCTTGTTCGACCACGCTTTATTAGAGCAAGATCATTTTATCCCGCTCAAAGAAAGGCTGGCCAGAATCGATTCCTGAACAATCAATCACTGTGACCGGTAGTTGATTGCTCGGGAATCTATTGGAAAATCGGCCTGTCTATGGGGACCCTAAGGCTTTCTATGTGTCAGCATAAGCTTTGCTTAGTCAGGGAATCCATCAGGACAAAAGCAAAGAAAAGCTAAATAGTTAGGGCTGTTGAATGGCACATACAAAGTCCAGACTTCAACTCTTGAAATGCTGTAGTATCGAAAGGGATCTTAAGAGAACTGTACATAAATAAATTCCTTAAACCTCAATAAACTAATTAGAAGAGTGGGGAAAAATTACTTTACAAAGATGTTAGATTGATGAAACGGTGGAATCTGTCATGCAGTGTATTATAACTGAGGTCATATTTAGCACATAAAACCTTGGAATTAAAACAGGGTGTTCCTTTCTTTTTATTTCTATCGCTGTATGCTTAATTCAGGTTGTGAAAAATGCAAGCAGCTAATTGGCTGCTTAATAATATTAATCAGTAAATAACAAAAAAAAATTAAATCAGTGGTATTATTTTATATACATACAAGAAATGTTTGAGATTCCCGACATACACTTCCTTATCTTATAGACCTGATATTGCTACGTATCTTCTTTGTAATTTAAATTCTACACTTTTTGCATTTTCTAAATTTTTGAACATGTTCAATCAACAAAGTAATATTCTAATGTATCTTTTCTCAAACAGAAGTAGTATTATGTTTGGGAATTAAGTGTAATTCTGGGTAATAGAATACCATGTAGAACACCACTCCCACCTGCTCCAGGACATGTCAACAGAATAAATAGGAGCATTTGGCAGCAACAAGACAGGTTAGCCTATACAACAGCATCCCCATAGTACACCTGCTTCAAGTTTAAAGTTAACAGTGCATGAAAATTCTTTTTCTTCTTCTATTACACCTGAGATATATCTCTGACAGCGCTTTCTCCCCAAGAATAAAAATGACCTGAAAAATCTCTGGAGAGGAAATCTGGTTTTCATTATTGTCATAGGTACATGAAACCTATATAGAGGAACTGCTCACTTCAAACATTTTGCTATATTTTATACTAAAAGACACAACAGAAAAAAAAATCTTTTTGAGGATTTTCAGCCTTTAAATGGCTTATGCTCTGTTCAGCAGAGATGTCGCAGGACGCTGCATACTAGAAACTGGGAATAGAAGTGCTCTTTTCATTGCAATGTTGAGCGATGGTCAGCAAGGATTCTGAAATGGTATTATTGAAGCTCAAGTTTGAGAGTGAATTCCAGCTCTATCTGCAGTCGTGCTCAGTTGTGCAGGTTCCCATGCTGTACTGAAATTGTTTATTGACTTTTTAACTAATGGTCCATAATGCTTTTTTAATCTGATAGAAGGGCTGTGGCCTGTAAGGGGCGTCCGGCATAGGTGTCCTTAGTTCTCGCAGCTCAGACAGGAAATGTAAAAAAAAGAAATTATATACATAACAATATTATTAAATAGAAGCTTTTGATAGTAAACATCAACATTCTATTGCAGGGAAACTATGACCATTAGGAGACCTGAATAATCATATTCTAGGGATTATCTCATGGAATGAGTGGAGGGGAGCTAGAACGTCTTTACACCAAGGGCCGAATTAAAAGACTAAAGGGCTGGTTTGCCCATGGCTGGTCTAGCCATTTCCTCCCCAGCCTTATTGTACTTGGCCTATCCCTTTCCGATTTAAGTCCTTTAAATCTACAATTCTCAGCATAATATATGGTATATTTACAATCATTCTATCTAAATCTTTCTTATTATTTTGATATACCTTATTGTCACTAGTTACAATATTGCTCAGAGATCTATGACTTTCCCTTTTCCCTGTGATCCTCCAGTCCCTGCTCCTAAACCATAGAGGGCATGGACCATTTATTAGAGCTTGGGTTCCTCTCCTGGCAGTAGCAGCAATAACTAATAATGTGACTGTTTCCCTGCTCCCTCTGCTGGGTGTACCCTCTGTCACTATATATTACCTCCACTACCCCTTCTCGATCTACTTGGAATCTCATGTGGAAGTCCTGGCAGCTAGTAGCTTCCTAAACAATAAGGTATTTTGCGCTGTGTTGATAAACAATGACCGCCCAACATTCCTGGAAAGCTGCGGCTATTCTCTATATATACCCCGAAGGGGTGGGGTGGGGCGCACCATAAACCTCCATTTTTGGTTTTCCAGCCAACATTGCTGGCATGATTGAGGACGCCAGCGACATGGACAGAGACGGGGGGAGGGTCGGAATAGGGTTGAGTAGTACGGGCAGACCGCTAGGGGGGTAGATTGTCTGTCTCTGTATTTATTTCTTGATGACTTGATAATCCATCTAGGGATAACGTTAAAGTGTTATTAATCTCTCATGTAAAAAAAAAAAGCAACTTGAAAATGTGCATGAGCATAAGATTAAATATAAGCATATTTAATATATAAGTAATTAAACAGTACTTGGAGATAATGTCTAGTGAATATTATAATACAGTTGCAGGAATGAAAGAGAACACCAGTTGCTGGTTTTTGCCTGTGTGACTGTGTAATATAGACCATTCTTGCTGTGCCGAGGATCTGGTCCTGTAGCCCTCTCCTTATTTATATGCAACCAGCCCGCTGTACATTGCCCTGCTGGATGTAGTGGATCCCCCCCACAGCTTAACTATCAGCACATGTTTTGTACAGCAAAGTGACGATGACAACACAATTTTGATGTATCTCTTTTGGCAAAGGCATTCTGTGCACAAAAAGGTAAGAAATTGACATTGAATGTTGAATGGAATTGACTTGAATCAAAATAATGTGCATGACAATTAGTTTGAAGAGTGTTCAACAATGTCCTCTGTGACTACTTACCATTAACCATACTTCTAAAACCAATATTTAAAAATTGTCTCTCACAAACCTCCCTTCTCAGATACTCCTGTGGGTTCAAGGGCAGAAGCAGTGCTGTTAATCTAGAAAGCAGGGGGCATGATCATGTGCCTTTCTATAGTCATGATTAAAATGACTGTAATCAAATAAGAGCTGTTGGTCTGGCACAGTCCAGTGTGTGCTAGCATGGTGGCTCAGAAGGTCAGCAGTCTGACCTTGCAGCGCTAGGGTACAAGGTTTAAATCCTACTTTGGGCACTATCTGCAAGGATATTGTAACACAAAAACCGTATGTAGTTAGGGCATTATTATATATATTATTATAAGGAGTTTACATGTTCTCCCTGTGTCTGTGTGGGTTTTCTCCGGTACTCCGGGTACAATATCCAAAAGCTAGTAGGTTAATTGGCTTTCCACAAAGAAAAGACTCTCCTATGTAAGTTACACATGACTGTTTTTGTTACATATGGTAGGGGCATTATATTGTGTGCAGGGACGTAATATGTTAGCGCTATATAAATACAAGATAATAATAATGAAAGCCCAGTTCATGCCGTTTGACCATCGGCCAGTAAATGAGGATTTAGTTAAATCAGCTCTGTCTCATTTTTGTCGCTTCTCACTGACATTGGGGAAAGCTAATGGTGTGACATTTAATCAGATCAAGGAACTTTAGAGAAGCCTGTACAACTGTGCAAGGTTAAAAGTGCAGCTTTTATGTACAACTCTAACTTTTTGTTTGAAGTACATTGTTACACAAAAAAATATTATTATTATTAACATTTATTTATATAGCGCCAGCATATTACGCAGCGCTGTAC
>CM070033.1:35533073-35546098 GCA_036250615.1 Ptychadena robeensis | reverse complement strand
TTATTTATTTTAGTAAGGTTAAGTGGGTAATGGGAACGGGTCAGGAATCCTGGGGTCATGAGATTCAATGATTTTAAAAAAATAAAGTATTGCTCTGACACAAAGAGTTTTTGCATAAATTAGGTTCAAAGTCATGTCAAAATTTTAACATTGAACTTAATTTATTGAAAACCTATGTATACTAGAACAGACAAGGCAAACTACAGTCCATGGGCCATATCCGGCCCGTATAGTCTTTTAATCTGGCCCTTTTTCAGAAGTGTTTTCTCCCTCTACTCATTCCCTGTAATAAGTGGAGATAACGCACAGGAGGTGATTGTTATGGTTTCTTCTAGAGGCTTAAGTCTCCCACACACGTACCGTGTGGGGGCCGACAGAGCAGGTCCAATCAGCTCTGGAAAGCAGTCCCGAGTTGACAGCATCGGCCGGCACCCTTTGCATGCCGGCCGTTAGCTTCAATGAAGATGCCAGTCTTCATTGAAGTTAACGCCATCGGCCGGCATCGGTCAGAGATTATCGAACATGTCCGTTCTCTGGCCGGCGGAGTTGTGGGGCGACAGGGATCTGTCGCCCCATGTGGGCAACCCCGATCGGCGGCCGGTTTTGCAGCCGACCAATGGCCGCGAGCACACACGCCCATCGGTTGGCGGCAAAATTGCCCGCCGCTCGGTGCGTGTATGGCAGGCTTAAGGATTGCCCACATCTGTAATAGAATGTTTAGGTTACTATCCACAATTTATATATTTGTTCTTTTTTAACCTTGATGGCAGTATGATTATTATTTTTATTAAATCTGTAGAGAAAGTTTATCATTTTATTAATGTTATCTGTTTACCACCCCAGCCCAAGTCCACCCAGGCTGGGAGGACTTGGGCTGGGGTGGCCCCTCTGTCAAATTTAAGAAACAAGTGTGGCCCACGAGTTGAGAAGTTTCCCCACCCCTGTGCTAAAAAAAACTTTTTTTTCTTCAAATGTTCCCACATCCCTTCACTTAATCTCCAGCAATGTGGGAGGTTATGACACCATGTTTAGGGGCTTAGCAATCAAATCACAAAGTCAGCTGGTTGAAATGTAAAATATTCACACCAATGCTTTGCAGCTGAAATTTCATTCAAATGGATTCACATGTATGCTGATTTTATTGTCAAAACCTGTGGAAACTTATGAAATCATATCAGCATGCAATGTAGTATGTAGTACAATGTGTATTGCAATGTACTGACTGTCAGCACACATCATAATGCACATTAATACAATGTCATATGTGTTGACATGTATCATATTTGGTTAAAGGTTTTGATGTACTGATCCAATTTCATCAATGACTATTATTATGACAGCAAAGGGAAATAAACTTGTAAAGACCTGGCTGAAACGTCATTAAAGGAAAGGAACTTTAACATATTCTGGTTTGCATGTTATTTATAAAAAAAATAACCCCCCTTAAAAAAATTTTTTTTTGCTTTGTTACATGTTTCCTATAGCAGTCCGCTTCTATGTTTTTGATACCAGTTTGGATCCTCCACCCCAAGAAAATGTGTTTCCCATTAACTGCATTGTGTCCCACCATAATTCCACACATCCACAAAGGAAGATAATAGCACCATGTGATCAGGAGGTTATGGTTGGGAAGGCACGGTGGACTTCATGGTAAGCGTTTCGGAGTAACACATAAGGGAAGCAGGATTCCAGCATATCCACGGTTAGGAAAGAGGATTCTTCAACAATCTGTAAAAGAAAAAGGAATAGATATGATTATTTAATTGATCTCAGTAGTAGTATATTGTAGTTTGATTTGCCTAGTTTGGGCAAAGTTCAATGCCAGAATTCTGTCTCAGTTGTCATCCATTTGTTTTAATGAGATCCACAGTTAGAGTGCACCTAAATACACCAGACAAACTTTTCCCCTTGCTAGCCAACCCCATTTTATTGCAATATGTAAATAAAAAATTGTTACCTGTGAGGAGAAATCTGTATATTCACCCCCTCACCCCTCCCCCTGAAATCACGGGGTCCGCAGCGTACAGCTCCTCACACTGCCTAGCTCCGAACTTCCTTCTTCAGCTATACACGTTGTGGTTTTTTTTCCTGCTTTCCCTTTGTGTCCATTGACACACATTGTATCTGGCGGCCCCTGGTGGCCACGGCATTATTACAGCCTTAACTCATTCAAGACTGGAAGCTAACACTGAATCTAAAATGGAGGCTCCCACAGACCTCAGCAGGATAGCTAAACATTTATTTTTAGGTTTTTGAGCAACTTTGAGCTATTGGGACATTTTAAAGGTAAATAAAAATGTAATACATTTTTGAGTTGAGGTGCGCTTTAAGCTTGTAGTGAAATTACAATGCAATACAATGTTACACCTGTAATTGTATTGGTATTACCCAGGCAAAGGGGTGGGATGAAAGCCAAAGATTGATAGCTATGGTACTGTAAACCACTCTTGGGCAGCAGCATCACCTCTTACCAGGGACCTTTGGACTACACTGTAAACATTCCCTATGTTTTCACCCTTCTCACTGGGCTCAGCAGCAGTGAATAGACTCTATATACTCCTGCTATTGTAAAAAAAAAACAACCTAAATGTTTTATACCGGGGTGTGGACATTGGATTTATTCTCACAGAGGTCTGTGAACCACAAAGCAAAAAGATTTCAGTGTATGGAGTACTACCCCCAGTAACTCCTACAGTGTAAGTGCTGACAGAAAAAGCCCAGCAAGACACAAGGTAAAAAAAAGTTCTTGGCATCTGAGATGAGAACCACAGAAAAGTTACCGTGCTGCTCTGTTCACTACATGCTCAAGGCAAGGTAGCAACACACTGCTTGACTTTTTCAGCATCGATCTTAGATTTGATCGGCTTGTACAATTTAAATATTGAGCGTCAGTCTAACATTAATCCATTGTACAGTGTTATCTATTCAAACCCGATCGATTCTTTTACTTGGATCGGTGCACACAGGGCCGTTCAGTGCTGCTTTTAATGGCGACGTGGTAGCGACGTGGAGCTGAAATTTAAAACTAAAAAATGTATTTTTTTTTTTTTTTAACAGCTGTAATGGCGCCCCCTTTAATGTGGCACCCTATGCAATTGCTTCAACCGCATATCAGTAAAAATGGCCCTGGTGCACATGTTTCACAGAAAGGTTGCTTACAAATTAATCAAAATATCAAGAAAACCAATCAGATATTTGTATGATCAACTAAAATTTACCAACATGTCCGGACACTTTTCGACCGATTTTATGTTTGATTCTGATCACTTTGGGTCAATGGTACCGGGTGTGTGGAAATTTATAGTTTTAAATCGCTCGAATGGAAATATTGAACCGTGTTAGGTCACCTTAAGTTTCTAACTTGATTTGCCAAAACCTTAATTAAGGCTGGTGCCTGGATTCCATTGATGGATGGTCTAGTTCTCTTTAAAAGCAAAAAGGCATTTAGTGATAACACTGAACCAGCCATGTCACTAACTGTGTTACTCACTAGGAGCCATTGATTTACATTTCACTATGTAGTAGCAATGATCATACACAGTAAGCAAACCCTAAACCTTAAGTCCACCATACACCTTTAGATCACTCCATAAAATTTCCTTTACATCTACCAACAACTATGTAGTGCCGGGTCCTCCCTGATAGAATACATAGTGAAGGTTTAGAAAGATCCTTGTACAACATGGTTTTGGTAGAAGAAAAGTTGATTTGAAGAAGAAGAGTTGTACAGAAACTGTATGGTAAATTGTAAGGTGTATGGGGGGCTTAACTAGTTAGCCACTGTAATCTATCATCTGTTTGCTAAAGCTTTGATTCCAATAGTGCTCAAAAGGAGATATAATTTCTAAAGAAGTTGGGTGCCTATCAAAGAAAATATATTGTACGGAGGGAAGAGAAATCTTCCAAAGGTTTGACATATGAAGGGAATACTGAGTAATGGAACAATGATGATAGTGTGCTTAATATGAAACCCCTGCTATGCATTGATGAGATGATGCTATATTTCCCTCTGGACCATGTTTATTCCTCAGTAAATGGGTAATAGGAATTATCATGTGTCTTCATAGACAGACAAATGAAGCAAGGGTTGGTAAATACATGTATTGATTTAGACAGCTTTGGTCATTCTCATGCCCACTGTGATAATACAGAGCTGCTCAAAAATAGGACCAAACTTCATTACATCTGTCACAGCGAGTGCACATCAGCTCTCAGTGCAGAAAAAACACCCACACGGAATTAGCTATGTAATTGGCTTTGCTGAGCAAACCTAACCAAGCAAACAGAAAATACTTAAATTATTTAACGTTATTGGAAATTAATTATCCGTTTTATTTTGTAGAACTCGAAAAAAGAAAAGATTTTGTCAGATGTAGAACTCGTGAGACGTGAATGCTGCTCACAATGTCTGAAGCCTTCCTAAACTAGTGCTGCCTGGGAAAATAGATAAAAGGGAAGTTCTGTGCCAAACTTTTGGAACTTATTCATTACAGAAAAACCACAAACAATGCAGATTTTATGGGTGCAGTGGAGTGCACCCATAAAATATGTATCAAATCCATGCCAGGTCTTTACAATACAAATAAAACTTCCCAAATCTAGTAACTATGGTTAAGCTGATGTCAGCACACCCTTTGTAAGCTGGCCGATACTTCGGATGGGGACCCTGGTTGAGGGCTGAGTAAGTGCTTCTGCTCACAAAAGAATTAAGACTAGGGGCATGATAAACAAACCACCTAATCTGGGTATCCCCTGTAAAAACATAGGCAAGGGGACTTTAACAGCTAGTAATAGTCACTAAGAAATAGGTAAATAATGGTAGGTAAAGATTAATCACGATAGACGATTCATTGTTAAAAAGCATAATAATAGATTTATTAGTCCAACATCATAAAATAGATGTGTGTGCCCATTCAAGGTACACAATGGTGAATAAAATGTGGCGCACCAGAGTCACTCGTAAGGTGTACGTGCCACCTCTCCATAAGACCCAGAATAAAGAACAGAAAACTGGATAGATTAAGTCATCCCGGGACTCTGGTGCGCCGCATTTTATTCACCATTGTGTACCTTGAATGGGCATACACATTTATTTTACAATGTTGGACTAATAAATCTATTATTATGCTTTTTAAGAATGAATCGTCTATCGTGATTAATCTTTACCTACCATTATTTACCTATTTCTTAGTACCTGTAGTACTTCAGTGCTGGAGATTTTGAGGGACATTACCGTACAGGTAACAATCGGTTTAAGTATTACACATAATTTATTTTTATTAAGTCAAAATTTTAATTCTTAGAGTTTGTTTCCACATATGTAGGGATCCCGATGTAGCACATAGACATTGCCTGCTCGGCAGATGCTCTATTTACATATCCGCCGATACAGAGGCTCAATGTACTCGAATACATTGAGCCTTGCATCGGCGGAGCGGCTCGGCGGATGCTGTGTCTTCACGGCACCGAGCCGCTCTGCCGATGCAAGGCTCGGCAAACCCTAACACGAAATTCCACTGGGCTGGTTGAAACTTTGTGGTTGAAACTAATTTTGTCTGGGGGAGTTGAATTTTCCAGCGAATCAAATTTTTACCATTCACAGAAACCTCATAAAGGTTGACAAAATGTTTTTCACTGTGTAAGCTAAATCCTTCATTTGGGTCTTATTGTCATGGTGGCCAATTGCAATTGGGGAACCATGGTAACTAGAGTTATTGGTTAATTAGGATTTGGATAACATTCTGTATTCTTTGGTTCTGGTTTGCTTTTGTTGTTGTGCTGTGTGGACGCTGTATACTGGATGAGTATATAGCAGCCTGTCTGCTTACATATTATTATTTTTCCTCAAAACCATATCTCAGACCAGATATCACACACAGCTTGTTTCCAGAGAGGACAGAAACTTCAATGCCCCATTCCAAGGTGTCTGGAGAAAACAAGGCCGCAAGCTTGCGCAAAATGGCTGCTACAACACTCCTCCCACCGTGAAAGGAATGTGTGAAACAAGATGGCCCTAGCAGAACAGGCTTATCAGTCTTTACTACTGATTATGACATTCCAGAAGGATGGATGAGAATAATTTATATGGATGTAACCAATTAGAAGCTTATGAAGTTTATGATGCTATGCTCACATGACCCTTAGAACACTGCCCAAAACGTAGTTTATGAATGTCGTGGCGTGTTTACTCTAAAATCAGAAGTACTTTCAAAGACCAAGTAGAGTGTTTGTGTCATCACTTCTCTGTTTGTCCGTGCATGGCTTATCTAATGGTTAATTTGGAAGCAATGAGATAAATCAGCAACAAATCGCAACAATATAGGCACTCCATACCAGTTATTTTAGGTCCCAGTTGTGTTTCAGCAACAGTTACGTAAGGGCTTGTCCCCACTGTGCAAAACAAAGAGCAAAATGTGTGTGGAAGACTTTCCTGTGGACTAGGATGTGTCTCCACAGGCCTATGCATAAAAAAACAATGCAATTTACCAATGGCACGTTATCGCCTAAGTGGGTGATTCCATGCCCTAAATGTGTCCAAAGTGCTCTATTGTGCATAGTGGACATGTAATGCTATGCATCCACAATGCCAAATGGAGACAAAGCGAACATTAGATTAGATGAGCCTGTTCAAATAAAAATGTATATAAAACAAACAGATGTAAACCATGCTGCAATGCTGCTATTTATGAAGCAGCAAGGAAAACAAGTAATAGCCAAGTGGTCATTGACAAGATATTGTAAATGCTGTTGGGGAGATATTCCATACCTATGTCATAACCAGAAAAGAATATAAAAAAGCTTCAGTGCCAGGCTCTGGATGATATTGGCCAAAATGAATTCATAATATTAGTGAAAAGCTAAATTAAAAAAAATAATATAATATATTTTTTGCAGTATGTGAGATTTAAAATAGCATCAATTTGGACACCTATGCCCATTGGGCATTACCAAAAAATGCTGTGGTCAGCCCCCACATCCTTGTCCAGAGACATCCAGGAAGAAGACAATAGTGGACATCACTGGAGGACATTGGCGGCTTATCTGTATCAAGAAAGCCATGCTCGGGGTGACTCAGTGTGGCCCCTTTTGGTCATAAAAATCTACCCCGAGAAACAATCAGCAATACCTCTAAGGAGGTTAGCATGGTTGTATAAGATGTTGAACACATCAGAGTTCCATACTGATTTCCAGCCTCTAAAACTAGCATGGCTATTTGATTGGTTTGAATGTCAGAAAAAACATTGAACTTAAAACTCTTCCCTAATCTCCAACTACTTTATTACTTAACTAGGAAAATTTTGCAAACATTTTAAGACATCTTTAGTCATCTTTCATCATAACATGGTAATCATATCTTGTAACGTACCTTATCTTCAATCTTGACCCCTAACCTCAAACACAGTTTTAAGATATTCTCCAGTTTTATTATATAGCATTAACAAAAGTAGAGAACTTCCAGTCCATCTCAGGAACTCTACTGTTACAAGGGCATCAGTTTCTTCATTCCAACAAATAAGATGCTGAGGCCATCATGAATGCTAATGCTCAGTTATGTGACAAACGTTACGGAAAACAAGGCTCATACTGCAGGAATGAACTGCAAGCACATATTTCTTCTACCTGACTGGTGGCACACAACCAAGTTCCTAGGTTTCAGTACTGGGAGTAATTGCTATTAATTAGCCTGCCAATTAGAGCTTTGGGTTTTGTTCTTACACATCACAGAGAAATGCAATTGTACTATCTGATGTTTTCAGAAGATTTTGTACATAGTAATGTGTAGATTCATTCCAAGCAGTGGGATGGTGATAGAAGGACTAGCAGCGCTGCCTTTCACATCTGATGTATTGTTATAGCCTTTTCTCTAAATGAGCCATGTGTAGTGTCCTCTATATGTCTTTACTATCCAGTATCTCATGTGAAAGGTCAATGTATTAGAGAGCCCTTCTGATTAGCAAGTAATGCATGCGTTCAGCCTTCCTAATTATAGTATATGATACTCCGACACTATAAAATGTACGTGTTTTTACTTCAGCACAGAACATTTCCCTTCTGTCTCCTAGCAGCATCCTGGATACTCATGAAGAAATGTCACAGTATTTCCATATATCTGATTCATTTTTAAAACCAAGATGATTCTTTTTAACCTTGTCCTGTCTGAAACATTCTTCATTGTTAACCAAATACTCTCAAGTGCTGTCTAAAAATTGGTAGAATAGGGTAAAAAAGTATTTACAGTGAGACAAAGCATAGAAAGATGGGTTCTGATAAATAGACATTGAACTGCAGCCAATGTTAGGCCTTCAAACTCTGAAAACTGCCATTTGGTCTACACTGAACATACACAGGGTTAGCATGCCTTGTGTTGTCATTGGCATGATAAAGCATGTTGTGGGCTATAGGCACCTGTGTATAAAGACGCATCATAGCCCATAGAAAAGAATGGCCTTTGTCAGGTGAGTGTCAGTGTCAAGGTGGGTGTCAAGTTAAAAACTTGAAAAGAAAACATAGCGTAGACTATGGAACTAGGAAAACTGTCATTTAACAAAATATTTTCTGGATTGAGAGCTTCAGTATATCAAGCAACACATTTTTCATTGCTTTGTTCAAAAACTTAAATGCAAACGTAGATGTAATTTGAAAAACGCATACGCTGTGGTATCAATGCAAAACCACATATAGTGTGAAAGGGCCCTGAGAATTCATAGAAATGATTAAAGAAAGTGTTCTACAGAGGTAATGAAGGTGAGGATAGGAGGGGAAAATATTTCTTGTCATAATCTAAGGGCTTGACATGCAGAGAACTCAAGGATGACACATCTTAAGGATGACGCATTCTAAATGACATATAATAGCCAATCCAATGATACCAGGGTTAAACTGACAACACATAAGATACCAGGTTGACAGTTGGGTTTACCTATACTTTAACCAACCTTCCTGGCAGTCTGATTATGTTAGTATATTTTATATATGAAAGAAGTACAATGTTTCCTGTAATTCAATTTCCCACCAGGTCAAGCACACCCCCAAAACCCACTTACACATCCCATTGATCCTATAGGCGAGCACCATATGAAGACACCAGGGGCTTGTGGTGATTAGGTAACACCATCCCCAGTATGGATATGTGATACCATTTTGGTACTGAAAATTGACCAGTAAGAGTCATGCTTGGGAATACCACAAGAGAAATTAAATAAACTAAATTAAGTAAAATGCACAACTTCAACTCTAGTTTTGTGCAAGGTGACCTTGTGAAGTTTTTTTTACTGTTACTGTTAGATATTACTGGTGCTTCACTTTGAACAAAACGTATGTTTTGTTACCAGTTACATTCAGCCATTGTAGAAAGAATTAGGCTATGTTCCTCCAAGGCACAAAACCAGTTAATGTTCTCTGCTGAGCTGTATCTGTTCAACATTTGTGCTAATCTACCTTCCCTTGAGTTTATTGTCTGGCATCGTCTTTATCAATTCCTGCGTCTAATAACATTCTGGGGTGGCCCACTCTGACACACTATGCTTTAAGCCCTCTGGCAGGCAAGATTAAGGACCTTTCTAGCTCTCAACAATTTTCTAAGCAAGGATGTAGGGGCTACCGCATTAGCTCTTAACTTGTGCTCCCTTTTACAGTATCAGCTCTGTCCAGTCTCATTAGCAGCACTGGCCCTCTTCGAACATTTGCATTTAAATTGCTTCTGCCCGTAAATCTGGGTGCATTTCCCGAATATAAATCTGGAAAGTGAGAAGTAACATAGGAAAAGGGAGTTTTGTGTGGAAGGACGAAAGGACAGTGAGGGGAAGAAAACTGTGATTGAGAAGGACAGGAATAACAAGGAAAATTTGATTTTAAAATAAACATTGTATATTTATATAAATACTGATTTGAATTCCATGATTTTAACGATCTGCAAATCATTAAAACCCTACATTTAACGTAATTAAAGATACTACAAAGACAACATGTCAAATATTGAAACAGATAAATCTTTTCCTGATTGTTTCATGTCAGTATACACATTGGACTGGCTCCACCCCTTTAACCCCATAGGACCGCCTACCTATAAATCAAACACCACTCGCTGTTCTTTTTCTGTTCTTTTTAACTTTAACAACTTTAGGGGTCCCTACCTAGCTGTAGTAACTCTCTGGCTGCCACCATTTGGTGAAATGTGTATTATGCTGCTGCTGCTGGTTGATGGGCTTGGTTGTACTTACTGTACTTATCCCAAGTAAGGGGAGTGTTTGATCTGTGGCTCCTGTATGTCTCCTGACTCCTCTATGCTTGTCAGCTTGCTAGTGCAGTCCTCCTGGCCATATCCAAGCCTCTCCAATCGGTAAGAAGCCAAAGAAACCAATCGGTGGTTACAGATTTATAAATCTTCTTTCTCTGCATTACAAAAAATTACACCAATTCACACACCAAACAACTACCAATGTATAGTATATTTTGTGTGAAATGTGGTGTTTTTAGTTTCTCTAATGCCAAGAATAAAAATTACTGTATTTGTTACTCTATAAGATGCAATTTTACCCCCAATCACAGGGCTAAATGTGTGTGTGTCTTATAGAGTGAATACAAAACAAAAATGAACTCCCCCACCCAAGTAGGCTTCTAACAGGAGAAAGTGGGGGACAATAATATTCCTCACTTCGGGCCAAGAGGACTGGATCTCAAAAGGCAGGGTTTTGTTGCACTTCAAACATTGTGAAAACCAGATGAGCCCCACAAACTTATGTATCCTGAGGCCCCATTGCATCCGGCCCATGCCACCTCCCAAGCTTGGTCAAAGGCTATGTGTGTTGCTTAAGATCATTCCAACCCTTTCTACCAGGAGTACCTCAGGTGTCACAAGGAATTCCCATACGGTGGCACATCCACAAAGACAAAGTGGTAATGAAGCACCTTACTGGTCCCGACCTTCCCTTCTCGGTCCTGCACTGGCTGGACACTGAAGATTCCAGGTAGTTCCTGACCCCCGGTTATATTAAGAAACCTTTGGGACTTCATTTTGCTGCCACATGATGTTTTGCGGTCAGACCCCCCTTCTTTGGGTCGACCAATTTACAGTTAAAGTATTTTGCATGGAGTATAAGTTGTTTGCTGCACTATAAGTGCCTTAAAGTAAAGGGCTGGCTTCCTTAGTTATTGTGTGATTATCTCATGTGTACATATCATGCAGTACAGCAATCTCCCCTTCGTGGGCATAGGGGTTGTTACCTTTAGCAACTTTTTCGCTCTCTTGTAAATAAACCTTTTTCCCCTCGTGGGTCTTTCCTGGCCCGAAACCCGGGATTTATTGTTTCCATGAAATGTATGCTAACTCACTTTTCTTGCAGTATGGTGTTCACACAGTCTCAGTCTCATCCCAGGTGTGCGAGGGTATAGAAACCCTTATGCCTACGGCAGCCCCTCGGCTATTCGCGGTAATGTGTGTCCAAATGCACCTATACTTTCTCATCGGTCTTGCTTCCTTAGGAGGTACACAATACACCAGGGCTACTCAAATGTAAATTTGAAAGGTCCACTTACCAAATTTCAATTCAGTCTGAGGTCCGGAGTTTGGAATTTTACCGGCGGATCAGCAGTTTTCATGGCGCTGACCCGGTCCGCCGGACAGAAGCATGACGTAGTCGAGTACATTTATATAAATGTTCTCCCTATCGTCTATACAGGACACAGTGTTAAACATATGTATTTAATTACTGGACAAGGAGCACCTCACAAGTATATATTGAGTGGTCAGTGGAGGGTGAAAGGGGTAAGAGGACCTGAGGAGCCCTGGGATGGCAATTTTCTCTGCTCACAAAGCTTTCTTTAAGAAATATTGATATAATATTGATATAAATTCAAGCTTTGATTAACCTTCCTGTGCAAGGGACCCCTACCACTAGCACTCCCTTCCCCCCGGTCTGAGGACTCCAGAGAATGCCTATGCACATAACTTTTTAGTGAGCTCCTCAGACGAGTACCAGGAGATGGTGTTTGGTACTCTCTCACTGTCCTCTGCATCAGCCTCCTGCATGGTAGATTCTGCTGCAGATGGACCTCCCTGTTCCTGATTGAGCCTCCGATTAGCTGTCTCCATCCACAGGTCACCAGCTGGCTTTGGGTCAAATGTAACCCCCAGTAATGTTTGAACCCCCAGATCTCATCGCCATTGAGCATTGCAACAAAATCTCTGTGTTCAACACAGGGATTTAAGTGGACATGTAGCTAGGGCTTTTCATAAATTGGCAATCTAAGGCCTAGTCTCCATTGATGCGATTCCGCGCGTTTGTAACCGCGCGGCTGAACGCATGGCATAGTTGTCGCGTGTTTTTGCACGTTTACGCGTCGAAATTTTTTCCCCGAACGCGCCTAGAATACGCATCCGCGTCTGCTATGCCATGCGTTCTTGCGCGTTTTCGCGTGTTTTGAAACGCATCCAATGCATCCCTATGGGCGCGTTTTTTGGGATGCGGATGCGGTTGGGACGCGGATGCGCTTCAAAACGCTGCAGCTAGCGTTCAGAAACGTGCCCTAAACCGCATCCGCGCGCGATCGCACGCAACCACACCAGTGGAAACTACATTGAAGTTACCAATGGATGCGGTTGTTTGCGCTTTCGGCCAAATGCGGGAGAGTCGCATCAATGCAAACAAGCCCTTAAAAATTTGACTACATCCAAGCAATATATTATAGGGGGCTTTTTAGTAGGAAGAATTGTGCTCAGGGACCTGAAAATTTGCATGGATGTAGTCTCAGGGGTTAACTGGTAACCCCCAAAATTTTAAGGTTCTACCATGCAGGGGTTCAAAGATTTATGAGTTCAAAATAGGATAAGTGAAAGCATGTATGCAGCAGAGTAGTGCTTTATGCTCATGGGGAAGCAATATTTCATGGCTGTATTTTAGCTGAAATTTAATTTATAAGTGTTATAGCTAGAGGGGTGAAACTCAGAGTGTAAGTAGTAGTAGGTCTGCATTACTGACCCTGAAAGTTTCATGATTGTACTATGAATGGTTTTTGTGCTATGCATG
>CM070033.1:35498647-35532973 GCA_036250615.1 Ptychadena robeensis | reverse complement strand
GGGTGTGTCCTGCCTGCGTTTTGATTGGCTGGGAGGACGTATCTGCTACAACACAGACTGACAGACAGCATCGGCTGTCACTAGGAAGGAATGGAGGAATGAGCTGCAGCTGCCGGTCCACATGTGATGTGGGTCCGGATCCGGACCGGGGTCCGCCTATTGAGTACCCCGGCAAAACACTAATGATAGGACCATCCACATTCACTTATGTCTAGGCATACTGGCGGGTAGGAGGGACAGGGGTAGGCTCTCTTTCAGTTACGCATAGCCATAGGCAGCGTTGTTTCTAGGCTGCAGATGCTAGATTCCTGCCCCTAGAAGGTGTCGTGGGTGCATGCAGGTTAATTTGAGCATGGAGGTCTGCATGTTCACTTCACATGGGTAGCCCACCTGAACTGTGGAAGATGCCCGCCACCTAGAGGATGTTGCAGGCTCATACGGGTTAATCTTAGAGGCTGACATTTGCGCATAGAGGTCTGTATGATCACCTGTTTTATGGGTTACCCTCCTGACTGATCACCCCACCTAAATATCCTCCCCAGTGTGAGTGCAGTCAGTTAAGGCCATCTGGTGGACTGATCTTTAGTTAATACACCCAAGTGTTAGTGCAGTCTGAATGCCATCTGGTGCTACTTCAGCCAAGGCCAAGATACGGCCAGACGTGTTTTTGGATCATAGCCAGCATGATATTCAGTGTAAGCTCCCTGTACATACACTCCCAGTGGTAAGCTCCTCTATGAGGACGTATGAACCCTGTTGTCCACCACATGCTCTGGTCCGCAAATCCTTTTATGGTAGGGCATCACAATATATAGCACCCCAGCACTCACATTGTACTTATATGTTGAATTTTTTTTACACTGCCAGACTCAAGGGTGTAGGCCCCAGGGGAGGGCTATATGGATATATGTGTATATAGCGGAACCTGTTCACATATGTATAATACTGTATAAATACAAAAATATACCGGCGAGAGTATCACTCTCATCCATATGTTTCCCCCTGAGATATCAGGGGCCAGGAGACTTTAAGGGTCACTCTGAGTAAGACTAGTATTATCGGTTCAGCAGTTAAAAGCATATATACATTTTAACCAAAAAAGAATGAACACATGCAAAAAAATCTATATACGGATATCCTGTACAGTAATAACAATGTACATAGGCGTCAAACACATTGAACAGTGATGCAGATGGCATAGAACATGGATAAGAGTTTGGTATAATCAAGTCCACCTCAACGCGCGTTTCGTTATACACTTCCTCAGGGGGTGTGTGTCTATATCCAAGTGTTATTAACCGGAGAATCCGTAGGTATAGATGAGAATATAAGACAAATGACCCGCCCTGTAAAGGGGTGGTCACAGGGTAAAACCGAGGGGCCCAAACATAGGCGGCCAAAAAACGCCACGGCAATCTGAGTTTTATCTGGAGTAAGCTCATCAAGTCAAGTATGGACTCCAATAGATGTCCCAAAGTCAAGTAGATGTGTAGTCTGGTGATGCCAAAGTATGGTGTCCGGGTCAACAAGTAATGGAGGCTCCTCGTGTACTGTATATTCATGTGCCTATGCCTTTAATTACTGTATCAAGTGCCAGGCAGCTGCTGGGATCAGAGGTCAGGCCAAGGCTCCCCCCACTTCTTGTTTACACTACCTAGTCTGCCCAACAACTAGCCCCTTGCCAAAGCTTATAACTATGTGCTTTTCAGAATGTTTTGGGCCATTCTGCCAGTTTACCTCCCTGAAGCTGTTGGTAGCGGTTGTCTCCAGAGCAGATGTCCTAGTACAGTGGTGGGCAACTGAGTTGATATGGAGGGCCACAAGTGTGGCCCTTGGGATCACTAACATAAAATTTTCGATCTATACTGACTTGTATAAGCATTTTGGAAAAATTACAGCAGTCATATCTAGAAATTATTATTTTTAATTTTTAAATAACAAAACTTGTTTTAAATTATACACGATTAGGGAACACCGTAGTATAGTAATGCACATTTTGTGTCATATATATCATCAAAGGTTATGTGCCTCAAATATATATTTGTTATATATGTGCCTCTATTCTGTTTCTCTCCTCCTCTTCCTGCTGTAAGAAGATTTTGGGAGAAGATGGGGGATCAGTGAACAGGTGAGGTGCTATGCCCTATGCATTAACAGTTAGGTTTCGGGGGCCGCAAGGGGAGGACTGAGGGGGGATGCTCAAGAATGCCCAAAGGGCTGCAGGTTGGGCACCTAGGCCCTAGTATGTGGAGCCTGTGTAAAGGAGTGAGGAAGTCTCCCACACCTACCCCTCTGACAGGATCAAGTCTCCCCTTTTGGGGATTGACAAAGTTTTGGGTGAGAGCCACAGCCACCTCTTTCCACTCTCATCGTCATTGGGTATGGTGTGAAGATGAACAGCCCTTCTTAGTAAAGTTTGTGAATATTCCCCTAACTAGCTGAGTGCACAGTGCTATATTTGTGTGTAAGAGCCGCAAAGACAGTGTGTTGTGAACATTCCAAAGAACCTGGTCTTAGTAGTTCTCCAACTGGCACTACGCGACACTGCTAGTAACACACATACAGTACATAGACAGTAATTGCAATGTATGATTGATGTGAAAACCAAATAAAGTTGTATTTCAAATAAAGTTTGAAGGCCTTTTCACGCTAGTACTAGTACATGATACAAACACGTGTGACGTGGGCTCAATAATGTTCCTATTTAGAAAAGGGGGGCAATGCAGGTAAAGTTTGGGAACCACTGGCTTAAGTGGATGCACATCTCAAATGAAAAAAAAAAGAATATTTCCAGAAACCAAAGTTAAATTAAAGAGTGGAAAACATATTTTTAAAGCTGGCAGGGGATTAATTTACATCACTTTTCATTCATAAAAGATTTGGGTCATCCCATTATATTAATATCAGACCTGATGAAGGGGACAACATAGTTGAGCAGAGAAAGGGATCTCATCGCCCTCCTCACTATGGTCCATCACTACTACTTTTTTTCCCTTGACAAATAGATCAAATTAGCTTTTTTTACCAAGAGGCTAGAATAAATTCAGCAGTAACATTTGAAAGTATGATATATATTTTTAAAATCATTCATAAGTGCATCAAAAGTATAACACATAAATCAATGTATTATTGATTGTCATACAACATTTCACTAAGTATGGTATTAAACAAAAACAAATCAAAGCTTTTTATTTTATTTGGTGAATAATTCATCAGATGAGGAAACCATTGTTATCCTGAATTTGTTGCCACTAATCCTATTGATTCAGAAATTGTTTTCCCATTGTGAACTTTAGAAGTTAAAAATGCTTAATAATGTTTTCATTAGTGGAAAGGAAATCAGCACACTCAGGAGTGCCCCATTACTGGGACAGTTGTATATAAACCATTTTTGCAGAGGATGTTGTTAAGTGTGATTCCTGCCAATAGGGAGCAAGAAAGCAGCATGGCACTTACCAGATGAAGAAGGAGTAAAACAGATTCTCTATTCTTGGCTTTCAGTTTGTCTATTTCTTCCCCAAGGTGCAGCAGACTTCCAGATGCCATCTGCAAAAAAATATCATATAAAAGGGAATAAGAAAGAATGACACTTTAATTTTTGACAAAACATTTACTGCATTTTTCTGACCATAAGACGCACTTTTGCCACCAGAAATCGGGGGGAATAAGTGCCTGCATCTTATGGTCCAAATGCAAGGCCACCTGCGGCCCAGTGCCTGGGCTCCCCATCAGCGTCTTCACTCCCAACAAGAAGATTAGCAAGGAGGTAGAGGAGCTGTCAGATGGGAGATTGGGCCATCCGGCATCTTTCCCTTCTTTCTCTGCCTGTGTTTGAAAGCTGCACTCACGCTGCAGTTCTCACACACACAGCGGAATGAGGAGAGCCATCTGCCAGCAGCTTCCCCAGTGGCCCCCCGATGTGTGAGGAAAATGACCTGATGTGCCATGAAATGTTACTACTCACTTCTCTTGTGGCTTAAATTTGGTATTGCAGGGGGATTCAATATAACATCAAGAAACAAATATTTCATACTTCAATTATAGTACAAACAGCATCATATATATTTAAGGGGGTTTTCTATATACAAAATGTTCTTGAATGAGAATGCCATGCAATGCCTGCAAAACTAACTATATTATTGAACTTAATGAACCATTAGAATTCTCCATCATTTAGGGACTTGTAGAAGGAACAAAAGATTTAAATCTAACCTCCCAGTTCTTCCCACTTTCCAGAAGCAGAACATTTATCCTTATTTCACTCAGTTGACACACAGTCTTTAGCAATTCTTAGTTACATAATAGGGCAGTTGGTCCTATGTCTTTAATTATGAAGTATAAAGACCTATGGCTGTGTAAGAAATTATGTACATTTTGGGAATGATTGTTTGAGAGATAGGTTATGATCATGTGAATCTTCGATTTTATGTTTATGAGCAAACTAAAGTCAGATAGATTTGAGAAGTAAAATTTGGATTATAATCCCTTGGCCAGAGATAATTGTAGTATTTGTAAATGTGAACCTGTTGCTGCCTGTTTTCTGCATGTCGACCCCAACTGTCCATGAAGCCACCATTGACATAGAATGGGGGCAAATGGGGGTGACTGAAAGCCACCAACTGACCACCCTGTCATTTGGATCTAGCCCTAATCAATACACAGTGTGGAGTAATGCTATACAGGGCACATTATTTCCAGTGCTCTATGATATGTCAAATTTCATTTTGAAACATTTGTAAAGCATGCCCGTTCAGCAGTAAGAAGAATATTATAATTGAAAAAAGAGAGAAGAAAGATATGGATGGGATGGACTACCAATATATTCCATAAACCAGTGGTGAGAAACTGGTAATGCATCCCTTGGCATCACTTAAGGGCCGCACATACCATTTTTAATCTATCCTCAATCATCAAAGCCTCTCCTCCTCTTCCCCCATATAAAAAGATCCTGCGTGAGGGCACATCAGCGCAGGATCGGCAGACAGGTTAGTGCCTATGTATTAACAGTTTTAAAAGGTTTTGGGGGTGCAAGAGGAGGACTGAAGGGGGCTGCTAAAGAACGCCCAAAGGGCCGCAGGTTGGGCACCTGAACCATAAATGCCCAATTCACAAACTATTTCTTTTAGTTTTAAAACAATAAGATTAATCTCTCAAAAAGTGAACCTAGCACAATAATTATCATTTTTTCTCTCCTCCAAGCATTTTGCTTGGCCTTTCATTAACTTTTAAATGTCTTTAAGCATGTTGTGTTAAATGATTTGATTATATATTTGCCTGGAGTTCTGTATTAACAGCTGAGACATTTTCCATGTAATGGTATGAAGTCAAAGTAAAGTAATCTCTGGAGTTTGTCACCAATTAAAATAATATCATATTTGTACTGCCACATAGTCATTCTAACGTTACATTATTATTCCTACAAGCAAAAAGTAGTTTTTAGCTCCAAAGTCACTTTCACTCATTACAAATGTCATAACTCCCTCCAACATAATAATACATTAATTAAGTCAATAGAATTTTACTACAATACGACTTCATCAAGCAACAAAAAAGGGTTTTAGGTACAAATTATTGCCAGGAAATTTAATATAACGATTATTGTTCTGCTAGTGTAATCAGAAATTCTTCCAGGAGATTAGAAAATGTAGTAATTGATTCTCAGCTGTGAGCTTTTTTGCATCCTAAATTGCCACCACAATATTTTTATGAATTTTAAAGAGTTTATTCTATCTGGTGTTGTGAAAGAAATCTGTCAGACATTAATCCGATTCAATAGATTAGCTATGAATTTAATTCAGCAATGATTAATGAGTAACTGTACTAAATAACTACATACACTTTGAATTTGCTTTTTGCTTGATTAACTCCAAACTATTTCTGTGTTTTGGAAGATTTTTGAAAAGCATTTTTGCTCAATAGATATGATTTTCTTATTTGCTTTAATGTTAAAATTGATTTAAAGTGACTCAACAAGCAAACATGATTCATAAGATGTATTTAAATCTATAGCTAATACATTAAAAAGTACTGATGTACTAATGCTAAACTATTTCTGCTGAAAAAAGGCAGCTAGCCTATCTGAACCAAGGTATATGGCAAATGTTTAGACTTTAAAAATGCAGAATTGGAGAAAGTATGGTCCAGCATTTATTCCAAAAAATATAATGTGACTATTTCTATTCACTTTTAAGATGCACTATAGTTAAAATTGAGTTTAGTTTTTATTTAATAATATACATATAATATATAAATGACTGGCTGCATGCAGTCTTTGTGTCTGATTGGAGGGAGGGAATAGGAGATAATTTTTTTGCCTCAAAAAAGGTCATATGTCCCTATTCTGAGGTTAGAACTATATATATTATACAGTCATTGCCTATTTATTGGTGGAATAGTGGCAACATTGACCCTACCCCTGTGTGCTGACTGCCCTGGCTGAGCACTTGCTCAAGTGCCACCTGGGTCGCTGATTGGCTTTTACGTATACCAATCAGCGACCCAGACGGAGCTTGAGCAAGTCCCTCGCCTCTTCTCCTCCTTCCACTCTAAGAAGATCCTGGGTGAAGACGGGTCAGTGGGGGATTGGCGGACAGGTGAGTTCTAATGCCCTATGCATTAAACAGTTAGGTTTCGGGGGTCTCTCATAAAAGAAAACCAGATTAAAACGGAAGTGATGTCCGGATACCGAAACTCCAGGTGAACAGACGAGGCGGACGCCGATCTGCCTGTGCGCTGAAAGCATTCAAGTGTAAAGATTAGTGGAAGGTGGCGGTGAATAACGGTAATGGGTTGTTTTTGGGGGTTGGGCTCCTTCAGTAAATTACAATATGAATGGTTGAGGATACAAAAACATTCTTGAAATTTTTTGAACACTGTGATGGCGGCTTTTTTCTGTTCCAACCTGATTGTGCACCAGTGGTGGATAAGCAGTTTTTTTGGGTTCTGAAGACTGACAAAGGAAAAGAAATGAGTGGATTTTCATTGTCCACAGAATTCACATCTGAGTTTTTCAACTGTGCAGAAGTGCACTATTATAAAAGCCAACTTTGAGCTGGAGGAGAACTCATTTTGATTCCCTGAGCTGAAAGTTTTGCCCTGGAATGCCACGTTACTGTAAATTGTAATGTGTTTTTTGTCTGTGAACAACTCCTTAAATGTTTGTTGTACCTGTCAATCAGAGAAGGCTATGAGTTAGTTGCTCTAGTAGTTGGTCACTGATGTGTTTTTGTTGTACCTAATTTGTTTGGCAACCACTAAAATAAAGACACAAGAGGATGAGTGATTTGGAAATCTCCTATCTCTACTCTGAACTGCACTGACCCTGATCTTCCTATGAAAGATTCCACAATATACACCTATATTATTTACCTTCTTAGCACTGTACTTGTGTCACACAATTACAGTAATAAACAAAGGCACACATACAGTTACATTTCCTTTTTAATAAAATCTGAAACTTGCATAGGAGCACTATGTCAGAGTGACCACATGACCAGGAGCCACTCTGCTACATGCGACATGTATCAACATCACCTAGATAATTTTTCAAAATGTTGCAGGTGCAGACACACATATTTTACATCCATGTTCATGGTGCCTGAACACATGCAAACATGATTTATTTGCAATGGTTTTTGCAAATTGTACTATTACTGCAATATTCTCTATCAATTGTGTCATTTTCTTTCAAATGTTCCAATTTGCATGCTTATTTTTCTTGTTTCACTGTTTTCTGAAGTTTCATCTTTGAGTTTTAATAACATTTCTAAATGTCTACATGTAGTTTGGGTCATGAGAGGATACGAAAGCTTCCCGGCATTTCAGATTACTTAAAGGCCATAGGATAAAGTGTAGCAAGGACAGAATAATCAGGCTCATTGAAATGAAACAAATGTATTAATGCTGGAATAATGTTTCAAAATCAGTACACCTAAATATAACCTGTGCACCTGCTGAATGGCAATGAGACCAAAGGGATAAAGTAAGTAAGCCTTAAGTACTTTATAGTTGTTTTATAGTGGGCAATATTCTCTTCATATGTCTTGAATAAGCTATCTGTAATATTAAACAAATTCATTTTATAGCTTTAGGGGATGACTTCAAAAACACTCTTGAAATGAAAGCACCAGGGACAGAACAAAGCTTATTACAGCAGAAGTAGTCCCATTCCCTGGGGTCTTATTAGCACCTTAGAACAGTCATTCAGAATCACCAGTAACCACAGCTAGGGAGACTATTTTAATCTATGATGTGCTCTAACAACTTGAATGATTGTTTATCAAATATATGTTTCTATAATTCTAATTATTCAAAAAATACTACTCTTAAGCTAGCCATACACGTGTCGGATTCCATGGCCAATTGATCACTCACCCAATTGATTCTGGCGATCTCAGCGGGAATGGGAGCTGCAATCAATCAGCCACTTAAGAGGATCCGATCGCTGCATACCACCTTGTCGGAGTGATCGCGTCCAATTGATCGGGGGCTCAGAATTGGATCCGACAGAGAACCAACATGTTGGTTCTCTGTCGGATCCAATTCTGAGCCCCCGATCAATTGGACGCGATCACTCGGACAAGGTGGTATGCAGCGATCGGATCCTCTTAAGTGGCTGATTGATTGCAGCTCCCATTCCCGCTGAGATCGCCGGAATCAATTGGGTGAGTGATCAATTGGCCATGGAATCCGACACGTGTATGGCTAGCTTTACTCATTAAATCTGAAAGAGAACTTACTATACATAATCAGGTATTTGAAATCCTTAGAGAACTAAGAAAAAGTTTCAAAAACAAAATGGTAAAGGCCATCTGGGGAGAGAAAAAATAATTGGATAAAAACATTGTTCTTACAGTATAATTGTATGTATAATTATTCTAGGGCTGGTCATATAGACGTTTGATCGAGAAGTTCATTTAATAATTTTTTAATCAACTGGATTTGATAGAATAAAATGAACCGAAACTTAGTGCAAAAACAAAAAAGAACCTCAATGGGTTAGGTCAGTGGAACTGTTAAAGAGTATCTTTCAGATATTTAACATCTTTCATTTGATTTCTGTTTGATCAGATATTGGAAATGCATATATATGCTGATCATTATTAATTGGGAGATTGAATTTGTGAACGTATACAGGCTTATACATGATCATGAATTGTACACAGATTCATTTGCATGTTTCCTTGCACAATTAATTGATTTTCAACAGTTTAAGCAATTGTTACATATGTTTATTAAACTGAAGATTTTAATATCTAAAGTTGATTTATTCATAGATCTTGAGTCTTTGCATTAAAGCAGTAGGGGAGTCTCATGGGCTAACTATATTGCCATCCATGTTTTCAAGTTTTTGTTTTTTTATCAAGGTATAGAGCCAACATATTACACAGCGCTTTACAGAGCATATATAGTCATATCACTAACTGTCTCTCAGAGGAAATCACAATCTAATATCCCTACAGTAGTCATGTTTATGTAACTAACACAGTCATATGTCACGTGTAACTAATGCTGGCCATACACATGCCGATAAACGGCCGGATTTTAATCTGACTGACTGGCGTGCGCGCTCTCGCTGTTGGTCAGGTTAAAATCCGGCCATTTATCGGCATGTGCCCACATGGGGCGACAGATCCCTGTCGCCCCACTTCTCGGCCGGCCAGAGATCCGACATGTCGGAAAATCTCTGGCCGATGGGAGCCGATTCCATAAGCAGCAATGAAGACGGCGTCTCCATCGCTGCTTATGGCCGTTAGCCTCCCGGAGCGATATCGGAGGGCGATATCGCTCCAGCTCGGCATATGTATGGCCGGCATAACATAGGAGAATCTTTTTGGATGAAGCCAATTAACCTATCAGTATGTTTGGAGTGTGGAGGAAACCTGAGCACCCAGAAGAAACCCCCGTAAACACAGGGAGAACATGCAAACTCCTTGCAGTTAGTGCCCAGGCTAGTGTTGAGCGAGAATATTCGAATTCCAAGATATTCGCCGAATATCCAACATTGGATAATTCTCAATATTTCATGAATGTGTGCTCAGATATTTACAATGGCATATATTCGCGAAATTACACAAATTCGAATATGCCATATGTTGCTCAACCTAGCCCAAGCTAGGATTTGAACCTAGGATTCTAGCGCTGCATGGCCTGAGCCTCTGTGATGCCCAATAACCTAGGATTGAGGGTTAAGTTGTTCATGGGTGGTGGGAAGACGAAATAAACATATTTTTTGTAAATTTCTCCTTAAATACCCCTTATTCCAGATTGCAGCCTGCCTTGTGAAAAGCCTGGTCAATCCTTGGTTCTGCACTTGGCCATGTCCTGATTTATTTTTTAGTATGAGACACTATAGCTCCTATATAGGACTTAAGCTATACATGAGTTAAGGAGACTGTGAAAATGAGCTGCCCTAGAGCCTGTCAGAGTTAAAGCTGTGTGGGACCACATATCAAAGTAAATATATAACACAGCATGTTGCACACAGAAGGAATTCGAATTTATTAATGGCCGAGCTGACTTAAAGTGAACTTGCCCTTTAAGAATATTCTTTACATCAGTTAATGTTGGTTTGCCCTTTAGAACCAGTATACATCAAAATAAATAAACCTTTAAAAGGCAAAGTGACTACATACAAACATTCCTAATTTCAAAATAAATATTAATAAAAACATAAGTGATAAATTGCCTTCTGGCTTGTCCTTGATATCTTCCAATGGAATGCTTGTTAGTTCCTCATAAATTCTTTATGTTACTGTGGTTCCATAAGAAATAGCTAATTTTACTGCTGGTGGGTTCTCGATCTCTGCCTGCTGAATTTTAAATATTAATACAATGTGCCAGACAATATATGAAGTACGGTTAATTATGCAACTCTGAGAATTTTTGACATGTGGTATTAAAATAGAACATGAGCATTGACACCAGTGCCGCTCTCCATCTTTAGGGCTGAAGGCCCAAACTAGCAGAGGTTTACCTCATCATTTGTCTGCACTAATATATGCTATGTATAAGTATGGTTAATATTTATCATCTATTAATTGCCATGTAAATCCATTGTAACCTGAAGTTGTCTGTATTTCCCCTAACAAAATAAATATGCGTTCATGTGTGTAATGTGGATTGTGTAATGTTGTCTTCGATGTAGGTCTGTGTTATTACCACTCAATGATTCTGCCTCATGTGCAATTGTTACACAAGACTGTCCCGGCCTTTAACTGAGCATTCCGCTAAAAGCATTTTCGGCGTTCACGTTCACTAGCAGTGTGCGCTGAGGTAATGTTTTATCTCATAAAGCAATCACTTTGTAGACTGTGGAATTTTCACACAGCGAGCAAGCGTTGCTTAATGCCATTTTTCCAGCTCTAATAATTACTTTCTGGTCGCTTTCTCAGGTACACTACAGAAATCCAATTTGGTGCAATTAGTTATAGTCCAGTTTTCTTACAGCTATTAATTGTTTCTATTCATTTTAAACACTATTTGGAGGTGTCCTGACAGGATGTAAATAAAGCAGTCATTTAAATAAGATTATAAAAGCATGTTATGTGAATGACAATGCAAACATTTCCATTAAACTAGACATTTTCCATTTGACTGGAGGGTATTACTGTAAATAGGATTGGTGAAAGGGAAAAAACCCTTGATGATGCTAAATTCAAAAAAAAATCTCATTTTTGGCAGTCACCATATTTAATCCTCTGTAGATGCTAGTCTTCTAATGTTAATATATTGCAGTAACACATATGGCAACTAGATAATTGCTTTTAATGGTGATAATGAAGCTCCATAAAGTTGTAGAGAAGACACAATGACGTGACTGATTTGGATTTTCTGACTGTCAGTGTGAGAAAAGCACTCATATTGTAAGAGAGGGGTGGGATGACAGGAGACGTTCTGGATCATCTCATTACAGGTAAGATTTTTTTGTTTTGTTACAGATGATCTGCATAATTGGGTGTTTGTCAGTGAGGGACAGAAAGTAGATGAGGTGAGGTTAGGTGTGCTTTAGGCAAGCCATACATGTGTTTACTTTTGCTCAATCGATTTTCAATTCCATCAAGTTGATTATCAACAGTCAATTCAGTATCAACTGGGGCATTGACTGATGAGTTCAAAGAGGAGTCGACCAATCTCTCTGTATATGCACCGTCTGGAGAGAAATCCTTGCTTCAAATTGGTGGGGAGGGAACGGCAGAAGATTATTTTTCCTACCCTCCCTGCCAATACTGACAACATTTTCCTATCTTTTCTTATATATATTTGTTGCCAAGGCAACATGCCCGCTGGTTGGTGCCCACAGAGAGAAGCATAGGACCTTCTCTCCCTGAGTGCACACTGACCTGCATGCATGATGTATCTGCCTCTGATTGGCTGTCAGCATAAGATTTTCTCTCTCTGTCAGTATTGGCGGGGAGAGAAGGGAAGGTGATATCTGTGTGATGATGTCACAACTAGTCGTCTCCTCCATGACTTTAGTGACCGATGACTGGACTTCACAAAATCATTAATGCCCTAACTACCACACAGTGTAATTGACGCAAAACTGATTCCTTACATTCTGTCCCTTTAAAATAATAAAGATTAATGTGTGAATCAAATACAAATAAATGGAAAAAAAACTAAATACTTGTACAATTAGTTGAATATTCCAATCTGAGCGATCACGGCTCTTTTGATTTTACGTGTCATTTCGATTCATAAGAAAAATAATCAGTTTACCATGGATCAACTTAAAGTATCAAGTTTTAAGACGATCAAACCATGGGTCATTTATAATCATCTTGGATTAAATTCTCGGACCACAACAGGTGATGTATGTTGTTGTACCGTGATCCATCCTGCAGAAACTGTTGTATTCCCCACACCAGGGAGCTCCCCACTCATTCACCCCTGACCACTCCAAATGAAAGAGTAGGGAGGTTGGCAACAATCGAGCAATGTGTCTGCACAGTGTTCAGTATAATCACTAAGGCTATGTGCCCACTTTGGTGACTTATCCTCCATAGACATGAATGGAGGCGATTGCGCGTGGAGGCGACCAAAAATCGAATGAATGGAAGCTCACCGTGAGCAGCCGCGCAAGTGGGGACAGCCCCATTGAAAACAACTAGCGGCTAAGAACCACACCACCGCCGCAAAAGCAGCTTTTGTTATGTATGTCTGTAGGTCTGCAGTCTTGAGCATGTAAAATCAGAAGGTCTTTTTTTTAACCATGATTATGTTTTTACAGCTTATAAATGACTGTAAAATATATAAAGATGGAAAGTACATGCAGGGAATATCTAAGTATCTTTAAAGACAATTTGGCAGTCTCCTTCTGTACACAAGGACGAAGCCAAGTAAGCTTGATTAGAGTCAGATACTTCTTGGAAGTGCAAATATCCATATTGTCTCATAATCATTCTCAAAGGTTATGATGATGTTTTTCACAAAACATTACTAAAAACATTACAAAACAGTACCTGTAGTGATACTGTAGTTGCTACATTGGTAAGGAAGCCCAAAAAAATTCCCAAGAGTACGAAGTAAAAAAAACTGGAGTGTTCTGCGATACAATTACAACAAGGATCTGTAAATACACTCAAACCTTGACTTACAAATGTAACTAGTTTTCCAAAACATCCCCTACCAAACAGAAAACAAGCAGAAAACATACTTAGATGATCATGTGGGGAACTAGCCTCAGAAAGTAAGTAGAGTGTACTGAATGCGTGTATGTTAATTTGTGTATGATGAATGTCTCTGCATGATTAGTGTGTGTGTGTGTGTGTGTGTGTGTGTATGATGCATGTATCTGCATGATCGGTGTGTGTGTGTATAATGCATATCTGCATGATTGGTGTGTTTGTTTTTATGATGCATGTCTCTGCATAATTGCTGTGTGTATTTGATGCATGTTTCTTCATTATTGATGTGTATACATATGATGCATCTGTGTATCTGCATGATTCATGTGTGTGATTTGTGTGAATATGTGTATGTATAATGCATGTGTCTGCATGATTTGTGTGTGTATGTGATTCATGTGCCTGTATGATTTGTGTAAGAGATTTAGGTTAAAGTGCCATGTTGGCACCTTGCAATAAATAAGTGGGTTTTGAGTTAACTATGGCCACTTTGGTGTCCAAAGGGTTTACCATCACTGGTATACGTTATCTCATGAACTACAGTATAGAAGACTTGATAGTTAGCACTTTCATGATGAAAAAGCTTAGGAATGTGGGTGCCAATACTCAGCAAAGCTGCCAAAGCTGCCAAGAGCCGACCGCCCATCAGAACTCATGGACCAGGCAAGGAGGGCATTAATCAGAGAGGCAGGGCATAGATGTAAGGTAACTTTGGAGGAGCTGCAAAGTTTCACAGCAGAGACTGGAGTATCTGTACATAGGACAACAATAAGCCGCACGCTCCATAGAGTTGTCCTTTATGGCAGAGTGGCCAGGAGAAAGCCATTATTTTCAGCTAAAAACAAAATGGTATGTTGTGAGTTTGAATGGGAGACTCCCAATATGTATGGAGAAAGGTGTTCTGGTCTGATGTGACTATTATAACATTTTTCCGCCATAACAAAACACTATGTCTGGCACAAACCCAACACATCACCCAAAGAACACCATCAACAGCTGGGACTGGGAGACTGGTCAGAGTTGAGGGAAAGATGGATGGTGCTAAATACAGGGATAAACCCGTACCACTGTGCATGATTTGAGGCTAGGACGGAGGTTCTCCTTTCAGCAGGACAATGACCCCAAACACACTGCTGAAGCAACACTCAGGGGAACCATGTAAATGTGTTGGAATTGCATAGTCAATGCCCAGATCTAAATTCAATCAAAAATCTGTGGTCAGATTAAAATATTGCTGTTTACAAGCAAAACTTTAGAAAACTTGTAACTTGAAGGAGCTGTAGCAGTATTGCAAGGAGGAATGGCAAGATGTGGCAAGTTTATAGAGACGTATCCAAAGTGACTAGGAGCTGTGGTTGCAGCAAAAGGTGACTCTGCAAAGTATTGACTTTATAGTTAACTTGACAGTTATGCACATTGACTTTTTCTGTTATTTTGTCGTTGTTTTGTCTCACAACAAAACATCTTTAAAGTTGTGGGCATGTTCTGTAAATTACAGTCCATAAATATTGGGACATCAGCACAATTTACATTTTGTTGGCTCTATTCACCACCACAATGGGTTTGGAATAAAACAAACACAATGTGCTTTAACTGCAGACTGTCAAGTCCAAGTTGTAAGGCACCAAAATACATAAAAACTATTCTCCAAAGTAACTGTACATAGCTAATATGCTTCCACCATGAAAACAACACAGCATTGGTGGTACAATGCAGTCTCTAGCACTTTGCTATCTGAACAATATTCTACAATAAACTCCCAAGATGCTATGGCAAGGGCTTACCAGTAAGAACTCCTTGAGGTGGGTCTCTATGTTCTTATGGTAGATGGTGAAGAATGCAGCAGACACCTGAATGATAGCTTTGGCCAGACAGTGGCTGTTGTTATGGTACCCTACAAAAGAGAAAAGCACGTTTTCTGAATATAAGGTTAGAGGAAGCATTTTTCAGATTGCATGTGAAGCAACATGGGAACGTATTGGTTCATTCATTACAAAAACAAATGACTTCTTCTGCTTTATTTGTTATCATAAAGCCATTCTAAGTCTACATTTATACAATCGGTTTCAGGGTGGCTGCCGACTGCACACAGTGCAGGTGGTTGAGCGGTGGTTGTCAGTTATTGACTAGCACCCCCAACCGCCTGAAAACCAGCAGCGGATTGTTGAATGCTCTTAATGGACTGTCTGAATGCAGCCCAATTGCAACACCCATAGCAAAATCCTAATATATACCAATTACTATACCTAATTATATACCTAATTGAAACAATACTAAAGGTCCCAAAGGTGGTGCTGCTAGGATTTATCAATTTGTACATGCCAAAAGCACTTTGATTTCTAACCGTTTTATAAAAAAAAAAATGACCATTGTCTTTTAAATGTTTTCCAAATTTTGTATTGCATATAGTGTGTAAACAATACATTACAAATGTTTACATTTTGCAATACTAAATGGGGCCCGACAGATAAGCTGTGGAGAGCAACGTGATGACATCATTACGCTGTTCTCCATCACTCACAGTATCAGTGGGCACCCTTTGTGTGCAGGACGATAGTTTGAATGGGGACACCGATCACCAATGCAACCAATGGCGTCAGCCAGAGATTTACGGACATGTACGTTATCTGGCCGACCAAGCTTTGGGGGCCACAGGGCCGGCGGCAAAATCGTCCAAGGCTTGTTAAGTGTGTGGGGACCCTAAGTGACAGAAAACTAGAGTTGATCTAGGAGAGGAGAGACCAAAAAAGCATCATAGCTAAAGTTCTGGTTTTCCTTAACTCAACCAAGGATGTCAGAGTGGGACTGTACAAAGTGACTAGCTAAACCTAATAAGTTTTTGGAAAAAAAGTCTACAATTGTGGAGGTTTTTGGCATCCGGCCTGGAGTTTGAGACCCCTGCCCTAGACAATAATTGAATTAATGTATCCCTAGAAGTGGAATGGAGAACCCAATGCAAGCAGAGAGAAAAAAAATCTGGACTCTTCCAGAAATATTATAACTGACAATTTTACCTATTGTTAAACTAAGTTATTTTTGTGTAATATAGGCAGCAATAGTTTGAGCTAATGTACAGAATGCAGCTCAGAGCTCGAGGTGCTCTATCTCATATTACCATCATGTTCAATGCTGTAGAAGGACATGGGATCAGAGGCCAGCAGAGGAAGAGACACTGCCAGAAACACCTGCAACAGACACGCCACTTTGTACTCTTCATCCAGAGAAGAACTTTCTGTAAAAGAACAGAGATCCACATAAACAAAGAATTGATATAATAAGGTGTGAAATTTTAAATCTAAAACAAACGTATTTCATTACTTTTCTTCAAAGCTCCATGTTGATTATAGAGGTCTAGTTTCAGGCAGAGAATGTGATGGACCTCTGCAAACTGACCACACAATATAGGGTCCTCCACTACAACATGCTGACAATGAACAGGCTTTTATATTTAAAATGTGAATTCTTCTTAATTAAAAAGAACTGTAAGTCTGCATTTTTTTTATTATACAAAACTGGGACTTCAATTGGACTTAGGACCTAATGTGTCCTAAAAAGTGTACAGGGATACAAAATTTAGATTTAAAACCCAAGAGTTAAGTGATGGATTTTTTGTAGGTGGTGAAAATGTTTTTCTGTCAAAATAACTGTTTTAGCAATTTTGTTGTCCAGCTACAAGTCATCATAGAAAATAATAAGAGCTGCTATGAAACATTTTGAAAAAGTTACTGAATTTGAAAATAACAGACAGAGAGTGGATGATCTGTGAACTCCTCTTCCATTTTTAACATGGTGAACTTCATACTTGGAGGTCATATGTGGTATTCATTTTCACATTGCGATTATATAATCGCAATGCATGGCAATAAGCTTCTCAGTGCAAAATATCTTGAATAATCGAAACCAAATTCTTGAAAAGACGATATTCATTGAATATATTTCAATATAAATATTCAATCTCAACACTACTTATATATAGGCGTGTATAGAGTGTGGCCGAGATTTAACATATGGGCTGCATTGGCATGGGGCCGGGGTCTAACACTGGCACCCTGAAAACGCTCTCTTATTTTGATTGCAGTCCTATGCCTTATGAGTCATTACTGTATATTTACAATACGGGATTATCTATAACATTAATTTAATGAGGTGTCTAAGATTTAGCGGTGCCAACCATGTAGTTTAAAGTTATTCTTGCTGGAGACAAAAGTGTCACTGAGGACCTGAAGTACGAGGATCTCCCTACTTACGTCCTGCTACCTAAGATGACTACCTCCAAACAAAGCAAAAGACGAAAATAAAAGCACTGGTGATACTCAATACTAAGGGCCTCCACCTTTTTGAGGCATGTACAGTACAGTTCACTAAACAGTTGATATACTTATAATTTACAGCCTGATATGTTAATATTTTACCTGTTTTCATGTTTGATAGAGCTGCCACTAAATGAGGGTCAATATCACATGGTATACCTGCTGATGTTGCCAGTTCGAATATACCGAGCGTCACCTGAACCAGAGAAGAAATCGTGGTATTGTCATGTAGCATTTTTTTAAACGATTCAAATCAATATTGAATTAAAAAATAAACTGTAACAGTCATCTCGGAAGTGAAAACAAATAAATAAAACACAAACTGCGGAAGAAGAATTGCCCCAGGAGGTCATAAACTAATTACCTAGTAGTCACAGCTACAGACAGCTGGGGATGGAAAATCATACTGTGCTATTGTTTTCTCTCGAACATATAATAGGATGGAATAACATTACAAACAGTGAAACAGGTCAGTCTTAATGTGCTGCATGGGGTTCCTTTTTTTCCACCTGCCTAGTGGAAAATTAGTTCATTACTATTAACTGCCAGAACACATTCAATTACCCATTAACATCTAAAGATTGTGCATTTATTTTTCATTCACCAGTGAGAAGATGAAATCCAGAGTTAGGGCTAGACAGGAACACACGGGACATGACAAAGGATGCATTTATTTTTTGTGATGCTATTCTGTGTGCTAACACATATTCATTTGTAAGACAACATAGACTATACAGCCCAATAGAGCAATCTGGCAGAGGAAGATAAAGTACAACACTAAACAAATACATAGATTTATAAACCTTCGCATTTGTTACTTTAAAACAAGAAGGCAATGGAATAAAGTTTATTTAAACAAAACATTTGTCCCATAAAAGGTTTAAATGTAGCCCAAAGGATTGGGGAGAAGTGCCTAAATACTTACCTTCTTCTTTGTTGAGTGGCAATGTGGTGTTGGCGCTCCAGTGAAAATTATCTTTAAAAGTTTAGAGTGTCCCTACAGGGCAGACCAGATCACTGGTCATGATCAACTAAATGGGGCTTTACTTTGGCAAATCGTATCACTCACGCGATCTAAATCACGTTAAAAAATCTTTAATATGATTGGACAATTTTTAGAAGGTAGTAGTGGGTAGGTTATTCAGGGTAAGGGAATCAAGAAAGAGAAGATCACCATCCCCCCACCTCAACCCGTGAGGCTTTTCTCAATATAGAACAAATACAAAATCACTCAAGGGCATGTTGCCTTGCCTATGTGTGACGGAGGTTTCAGAGGTGTCTCCTAACTTGATTATTAATTAACGACCAAAAAATTATATATTAAAAAAGAGAAAAATCTTTATTATACAGATAAAAACATGTAGCTCATTCTTAGAAGCATTTGCAATTAAGACATGTCATGGAACATCACATGTACCTCTCGGCCATAGGGGATATTTTTGGTTGTTGCTCGGGCATGTCCACTACTTGCGTGCAAAATGGTATTTCCTGCACTTTCTTTCCTAAAAAGGGAAGTACTTATTTCATTATGATCGTTAATCGAGATTTTTATGTCTAGAAAGGACACCTCTTTCTTACTGAAGGTATGTGTGAACTTCATTTATAGATTTTATAGAAATTGCGTTTGGCCAGGAAAGTTACATTAAGAAATGACTTTCCTGGCCAAAACTGGATCACTTTCAGCTAACTGAATTCAGAAAAAAGGAATTGTTTTTTAAATGATTGGTTTTACGGCTCAATCAAACAGAAAAATCAACTTGTATTTGTCCAGCTTAAGATGAATTGTGAACTTTATGATGATCTAGCACAGTGGTGGGCAACTGAGTTGATATGGAGGGCCACAAGTACGGCCCTCTGCATCACTAAAGGGCCACACACAACATTTTTAATCTATACTGACTTGTATAAGCATTTTATAATGAAGAAATGACAGCAGCTAGGGCCACGATCCCCAGGCATTGGCAATCTACGATTCACCCTATCCCCCCAAACCAATTATATACTTCTCTTATATCTCTTTTCTTTTATTTTACACTTTTTCTCTCTCTCCCTGTAACAGTTTTTCCAGTACTGCCAATGTCCTTAGTTTAATGTGGTAGGGAGCGAGGGCCGTCACAGACCTGCCCGGTGTGGCACCCAAACAGCCCTGTGTGCTGACCCAGGTATGACCTGTCTCTCACTCTCTCTGCCAGGCCGTCTACTGCATTATTGCAGAGATAGGATATCCCACTTGTGACTCCCAGTTGGCGTTACCGTTGCTCGCAACCCTTGACCTCAGGCTCCCGTGTTAGTACAGTTATATTCTGTTGACGATGGTCGGTGCCGGTTTGTTTGTCTGTCTGTTGTGTTGTCGGTTGTGTGTGTTGTCTTTTTGCGTGGGGTTTTTGTGTGATTTTCTTTGCCCAGTTCAGTTGCTCTCATTTTTGCTCTCAACTGTTTGTTGTATTTGTTTACGGTTGTAAAAATTTTCTCAATAAAAATTTATATAAAAAAAGAAAGAAAAAAAAAAGAAATGACAGCAGCCATAGCTAGAAGACATTATTTTTCATTTTTAAATAACAAAACTTGTTTTAAATTATACTTCAAGCATCAGTGAAGACTGTAGTATGGTAATGCACATTTTGTGTCATATGTACATAAGGATGTGTTTTTTTGCAGCCCAGTGTAATACACAAAGATTAGAATGTTTAGTGACATTGTCAGTTGTTTCCTTGATGCCCCAAATTGGTGAAAGCAGTAAAAGGATAAAGCACAGCAGTAAAAGGTCGAAAGTATGCAATACTTCTATTAGTCATCCAGACTATAATAAAGTTTTAAACACACAATTATAAAAAAAAATATTTCTACTTAAAATAAATTAACACAAAAATTTGCTGAAACAAAAAAAATACCAGCAATCAGTTTGTTGATGGACCAGGACCACTTCTCACTGACCTCCATAGAGTGGCTGTGTTCGTCATTATATTTGATGAGATGGATAAACTCCCACAATTGTAGAAATTATTTTCAATAAATATCAGTGTTGTCCAAGACTTTTATTTTGGCCCCCTGATAATTAGATTTTCACACCTCTGATCTAGAATATTCTATAACACCCCACTCCTGGTTATGGAGAGCTGAGTCTTATGTCTGGTGTAATTAGTAGTTTTTGCTGAATTTGTGACTTATTTACAACGACCCTAAACATTGTATCATCACCAAAATTACTGGAGATATAAGGAACTGTTGGGGGGAACACTACAATAAAGAAAGTATTGCTCAAGCATGTGCAGTTTGTGCATAAATTAAATAAAAATTTAAGTGGAAACTTCAACAACTTTACTTCATTAAAAAATTAAAAATGCTAAAGCAATACTTTCCTTTTTATTACATTTCTCCAACCCTTCTCTTCAGCAATTCGGAAAATGATAACAGGTTCGGGGACTTTGTAATCAATTCACAAAGTCAGAGAGTGGAATAATAAAAATTTACTGAGAATTACAAATTTGGCCACTAGATGGCACTGCCGCCTAAATTTATCTACATGTCCCTGGAGTCCCTACATGTCCCTGGTGTTCCGAAACCCAAAGAAAAACAAAGATCAGCTGTGAGGAGCTGCGAGCACCTGCAGAGGATGTGTCGGCAGGGGCCGTCAATTAACGGTGATCGGGCTGCAGGTTGGGCACCTACGATCTAGAAAATTAAGTTCAGTTTTTTCTATCTGCAAATGCAAATTAATATGTTGTTTTTTACCTTGACATATACGAATAACTCATGTCATACTTTTTTGTTATCACAGGGTTGTCACCAGGACTTTGATATACTAATATTCATAGTCATGAATTCTGTCACTCAACTCCAAAAAAAAACATGTCTCAGTGATATGTGGCAGAATATGTTTCGTAAACTTCTTCTAAAGTTCTTTTTAAAAAATATCTGCCTGTGCACATCCCCAGCAAGGAAAAAAAACTGCATACGGCAAGACAAGCTGTTTTGTATTCCTTCAAACTCCAGCCCCTGACAAGACATGTCTGCTATCTCTTAGTCATGTCAAGTTTTCTCTCTGAGCACGCATCACCAGGCAGCTCACAGCATGGCATCACACCATGCAAGTCCTGTAGTAGACACAATCCATATGATTCTGCTGCCACAAGTCCGGGGTGCTGGGAATTGCAGGGGAATATTTGGTTCTATTTGTCACCAATTTGTCCTCATCTGTAAATTTCACAAGTTAACATTTTTCCTTTAAATTAAAATACAAGGTTAAATCTACATTCAATCTTTTCAGCCCAGAAAACGAAAAGCTACCACATTGGCACAAATGCATATTCATTTTCTACATATAGGCAATTTCAGAATCAGGCTTTCGTCATTTGAAAGAATAACTCAAGGGCAACATGTAAAATTGTACTTGGACACATTGTAAAATGATTGAGCATATTGTCCTGAAATCACTAAATAATCATAAGATATCAGATTATGGCTTTATTCAATTCAACGCAAAGTATAACAGCTTTTCTACATGACTTCTGAGCAGACATAAACCTACCCTGTTTCCCTGAAAATAAGACATCCCCCGAAAATAAGGCATCTCCTGAGAATAAGGCACCCCCCAAAAGAAGGCACCCCGAAGATATAGTATTGTAACTCTGGACGGGGGGATGAGAGGGGGCAAGGTTACTAAAATCCCCTTCTGAGTCTCCTGTGCCATTTTGATTCCCCCCTCTAATCCCCCTGTGTCATTTTAAGTGACCCCTCCACCCTGATACCCCAGTGCCGTATTCTTCTTCATGGAAAAATAAGACATCCCCCAAAAATAAGACGTAGGGAATTTTTATGAGCAAGCACTGTCTTATTTTTGGGGAAACACGGTATATTTTTTGATCTGTGCAGACAACTTAATATTTCCAAACTTTTCTGGTCCATAGCCCAGAAAAAATGAGATCTTTATAATATATGTATAACATATACTAACATATGTAACTTCATGTTTAAGGCTTAGGCTCCACTATGCGTTAAAACCCTGCGTTTGAGGTAAGTCAAACACAGGGATGTTCACGCATCCATTAAAAGTCAATGGATGTGTCTACACATCCGTTGGTGTGATCGGTCAGCTTGCGTTAAATTCAACACAGAGCATTGCATTGACATTATTGCAGCATAAGTCATCGCTTATGGTGTTTTGACGCACCCATAGAAAATGAATTAAGTCCATCAAAGGGCAATGGTGTGCATTGTTCAATACGTTGATCAATCTGTTCATGATAAAAAAAAACTAAAAAAAACATTGCTTACGCATCCCTGACAGATCACTGACGGATCCCTAATACATCCCTAATGCATGGGTTGCGTTTATTGGATCCGTTAACTAAGCGCATCCTTAACGCATAGTGGAGCCATAGTGGAGCCTTAAGCCTCCCATAGATGGGCAGACTCCCGGCCATAGTTGTAGCAGACCAACCTGCGTGCGCGCTCCCGCCGAGCACATAAGGTTGGTCTGCCGCAACTATGAGGGAGCCCACCTTGATTTTAGTTGAAAAAAAGCCGACAGGTCGGATCGCACACGGTTCCGACCTGCCGGTTCTTTTTCTGCCCGACTGACAGGCAGAACAGCTGCAGGCTGTTAACTCGAAAGGGGGAGTCTCCTCCCCCTCCAAATTAATTGGCTAGAGTCTGACAGGAGTCCCGTATGTTAGTGGAACACACAGGATTCCTGTCCGACATTTAGCAGACTGCTCACAGCGTGGTGACGTCACCACACTGTAATAAGTCTGCTAAAGGTCTGCCATAGATCGAGGTGTCTATGGCTACCTTAAGCTGTTGGAGGGTATCTATCTATCTTTTATAGGGAATCTATCTATGCAGAATATGATTAAAGTGCATGTACACTCAAACTCTAAAAATTATATATGTAAAATTAAAGTTTGACTTACCTGTAAGCAGGTATGACGGTGGTGTAGCGCTTCACAACCCCCAAAAATATACTAACCTGCTGTTTCTTGAAATCATATGAGATATGCCATCTTTTTTCTACCCACCATGTCAATGAAACCTAAAAAATATTTCCTACGTCTACTCTTGGTCTGTCAAACTGATGAACCCATTGTGGCCCACAAATCAAAACGTTTGCCCTCCTCTGTTGTATCTATTGCCATAATCCCTACCATTCTGTGACATGAAGATTAAACTATACACTTTTTCACTAAAAACATACACAACTTCTTTAAGCAAATTGCTATATTTCTTCAAACAAATGACATTGGGATTATCGTTATATTAGATATATCTTAATATTATAAGATTGGTTTCAATCCTAGACATTGGTTTGGTGCTCAGTACTGTCTTACTGCTAGATAAGTAGCACACAAGAAAAGACAGCTGTACCAGCATTCTACTGGTGGTGCAGATCAAATACACAGGTTTACCTTGTAATTCAAATATTTAAACAGGCATGGCGAGTTAAATTAAAATACTTAAGCCGGTGACAGTTGCGTCGTTAATTCTTTGATATCCTTGCAGATCAACACGCATGGCCAATGGCGTCGTGCAGGGAATAGGCTTCGCACCCATTGTGTGCTGGCAGTTATTTTGGATGGGGACCAGAACTTGGTCTAAAATTTACTGACATGTCTGTAAATCCTTATATCAATTTCCCGGCCGTTATATATATAATACTTATATTACATAATATGTTTCTATAGCGCTCTCTACCTTGCATTGGTAAACTGTCTGGAGCCATGCAAATCACATTTTTCTATCCCTTTAAGAAAATGTTTGCTCAAGTATCACTTTCAGCAATCACTGTACTGTATGAAACCCTTGCATTTCACTGAGAAAATACATTGGACCCGATTATTTGGGTCTATTAGTTACCATAAAGCAGATGGATTACTTAAGCTGGCCATAGACGGGCAGATTCCGGACAGATTTTTTGGCCGATTGACTGCTGTGCTCTTTCTCGTCAATTGGCCGGAGATCGCCCAAAAATCGGCCGCGCCAACCTGGCAAGATTCACCAGGAATCTTACACATGTTGGATTGCACGGTGATCCGAAATGCTGGTAACTTCCCGGCCGGTCCCATTACTTTGGTAGCCCCATCCAAAGTAATGGGTGGCACACAAAGGGTACCCGGCCGATTCCCCGCACTAGCAGCAGTATGTGATGATGTCATCACACACGGACGATCTGCAAAATCAGCAGCAAAACGACCTGTCTATGCCGGGCTTTAGTCATAAAATAATACAATTTATGTCTGTGAAGATCCTTGTTTATCCAAGTCATGGTATAACTGTAGTAACAAGTCACAGCAACTTGACATGTTTAGATGGTAAAAAGCCAATTTCCAAGACATTTCTTTGCAAGAGAGAAGATTGGAGAGCTGGCAGAGTTTTGGCAGAGAATATGTACAATATTAGAGACATAGTGTACTGCTAAGGACACGCTTTCCATTTCATCGTATGGGGAATACATCTGCCTTCGGTTGTCTGCTATTCTATTGATCTGCAAAAATACCACAAACTAGATTTAGAGATTGAAAATATACTCCCCAAATCATTTGGGGGTTCATGGATGGATTTGAAAGCACAAAAACAATGTAGCATTGTTATATTTTTATTATCCTTGTAATGGACTTTTTGTAATGAGTAGTGATGGCATGGAACATGGAACGTACAGTTGTTCGACTTGCCACGCCGGTGAGAAGATGATTATTATTAATCTACCGGCCAGATCAGGAACAGAAAGATCCGGCCAGAGGAAGAATAGTTTCACAAGAGACCGGGTAGAGAACCCGGTCTTCTAATGAAAAATCGTCTTTAAAACCACATCAAATTCCCTGCGACCAGGTGGGGGGCCTGCGAACAGGCGGACGTCGCAAACGTACGTGGCCAATGTTCAGCCATCACTAATAATGACCCTTAAATAGAAGGATAACTTGTCACATCTTATTATTTCCATTACAACCTTGCATCAGTCTTTTACCCACAGGAATCATTTGGGATGAAATTACTTAACCTCCTGGGTGTATGGCCCGAGTTTACACGGGCTGAGTTTCATGCATCCTAAAACTCAACCCGAGTAAACTAGTGAAAGACTGACCTACTCAAACCCTAAAATGAGGTCACGTCACACTGACTGACTACTGGGCAAAGTGATATGTTGTTTTCAGACTGTCCTAGCTGTCACAGTTTAGGATCAGAGGTTCATACAGCATTCGTGAAAATGGAACTATCTCCCAAAGAAAGAAACGTCCACTATTCCTGCCACTGTGTTTTTATTTCCTTTGTGTACAGATCTATTTAAACCCAAAACCAAAAATGTTATATACTGCTTCAAAGCATTCATTAGATCTGCCAGTTGCATTAGTTTTAATTTTTTTAATTACAATTCTAACTACATTTAGTAATGTCAAAATATTAAACCACTCCCACAAAATGCAAAACAATGTAGATGATCACAAACACAGCGCATTGTGTACAATGGCAAAAATTCTTTGTACTGATCCATACAAATGTTGATTAATAACTGAATCACTGAACTGAACAACCCCCTTTAAATACCTGTTACTAGCTGACATATTTTTCTTTTGAAGTAACATGATGCTGTGAGGATGCTGATGAGCTCAATTACAGTTGTTATTTTTGCATATAATTACTTAAGTGAATACGGAGGGAATGTAATGACTGTTCTTGTTTAACATTACATTATTGGTTATAATTGAACTTGATGAATCTGAATAAAGTGGGCAGAGGTAGCTACCATCCACCACCCTACTGTATAGAGAGATCTCTATGAGTACGGCGCCCTCTAGTGGGAAAAGGTGCAGCTTGCAGCATAATAACAACTCTTCATGAATCTTACAATTGTATTATGCCTGAGAAGGAAGCCTTCCGACAGCTTGTATCTTAAATGATTTAATTATCAAGTAGAGGGCACGTCAAACTCCATGGCTTTTTCAATAAAAACTTTGCCAATCATGTATAGAATATGGGAAAAACCAGTTTACATACTACAATAAGGGATAGAATGTAATACAAGTATATAAGGACTGAAAGTTTAAGGACATTTTTGTTGTATGCATTCCCCCTACCTGTATAATGAGACTCCATGTGTTGAGGCATCAACTGAAAGAGTGTACCCACCCCAACCCATGTACCTTTGTTGATATGGTTCTTGTGAGCAGTGCAGTTTACTTTAATGTGGATAGGGCCTAAACAACAGCATATATGTTTAAACCAATCAATAAGACATTTACCACATATTTATTCCAGGTATATTGATGTGTTAGGTTGCAGTGGCTGACCCCCAACCCACCAGATCTTAACTACCATTGTAAGATATTTATGGCACTGAACTTAAAGATCTCTCATCTATGGTATGTTTGCATTGTACAGAAATGAAATAACAGTCATTGTTCACCTGTCTGAATCATTTACATAGTATTACAATAAATTTGCTGTGTTGCCTGCAATAATAGACCATTTCAGAGGTCTAGTGGAGAATACATAGAGAAGGAAACTTTACCAGCGTCTGGTGTCTTCTTTATAAAGGAAAGCTGACCTCACATTCGTCACTGGTAAGATGATGGACTCTCTGAGATCTTTTTTAAATGAATATCTCTGTGGCATATTGTTGCCTGATATTACCCTTTTTGGTTCCTCTAGTTGGTTCAGATGTGGGCTATGCTTTCAAATTGGCTCCTACTACTGCAGGTGACCAGTGGGGCATTCTACTGATTAGTTCCGTGCAGATAGCAGGATATGCATGTCTTGGCTTATACCAGTGTTTCTTTAAGGCTAATTGCACTCCATGGTTTTTATTAAACAGATGATTGTTACACCATATTGAAGGGGTGTTGAGGCACCAGTCACACACTATGGTCCCTCCTCGCGGCATTCATTAAAGATCCCCTATCCAATTAATAAAACAATCTCTGCATTTGTTCTGTATGTAATGTATAAGACCAGTATCTGTCTGTGCCATCAGCCATGCAACATGTGTAAAGTAAGTGCCCCCATCATCCACAATGTCATATGTATCTCAACTTCATTTAAGCTTGTATACTTTTTGGATTGTAACAGCTCTTTTGTTCTTTTTGATTTATTGTTATAAATAAATAATATTCTACTTTTTCAAACACTTAGCAAGCCAACATCGCAAAACAATATAGTATAGAAGAGGATCAGGGTGATAAGATAAACCTATCATGACCGATCCGAAAATTCCCCCTGTATCCCAGGGGCACAGAGACTTTACAGGCTTGGTAAGTAAAATCCAATCATCAGTGTTATACGTAAAACATTTGTCATTTTAATAACAATGGTAAAGGTTAAATCAAAGCCATGTATCACTAGATTTATCAAAATCAGATGGTGTGGTCAACGTCCAATAACACATTGATGAAACCCCGACGTACATTTCGTCAATGTTGACTTCTTCAGGGGGTTCTTGAATCACATATCTCTAATAGAAAAACATCATGATAACATCATCAGTAATGCAAGTACATGAGTATATAGGTTCAAACGTATTGTTGGGTGTCAGTGTTAGTACTCACATATCTAAAAGAGTACATGGCATGACACAGTAGATAACTCATTGGGGATCACCATGGTCGGGGAGTTCAATGGGAAGTTAGGAAGTCAACATTGACGAAACGTGCGTCAGGGTTTCATCGATGTGTTATTGGACGTTGACCAAACCATCTGATCTTGATAAATCTTGTGATGCATGGCTGTAATAACCTATTCAGAGACTTTCAGTTTTGCTTTGATTTTACCTTTACCATTGTTATTAAAATGACAAATGTTTTACGTATAACACTGATGTTTTACTGGATTTCACTTACCAAGCCTGTACCAAGCCAAGCCCCCTTGCCCATGAGATACAGGGGGAATTTTCAGATTGGTGATGATAGGTTTATCTTATCACCCTGATCCTCTTCTACACTGATTTATTTTTCTAGTGCTGAGTTTAGGAGAATATGTTTTCTGTACACCTTTATGTCCCAGATGAAGCCTGTTTGTTGGCAAAACATGTAGGACATTCCATCTACTGACGTCATCACGCTGCCTGCTACTGCATGGGATCGGACAAGGAATAGACGGTCATTTTAGACTAATTTACTTTAGTTTTTGTTTCTCTTTTACCTTTTCACTCACATATTCTCCTCTATTTACATATCTAAATGACAGCCAGGGATTTCTATACTGTACAAGCCAAAGTGTTATGTTAACATTCAGTGACATCTCAATAGAAGACACTGAGATCACTGCATAACAGCAGATGCCAAAAACTTCCCATTCAAATCAACTCCGCTAACTTACCTTTCCATCGCTCTTTGTTATCCAAGACATCCAAAGTTTGGCTGGTTCACAGTATCACTATATTCTTTATGAGTTATAAATGGGCATTGGCTCTTCATATACTGAGCAGTAAAATTGGTAATTGGCATATAGGAAGCATTTTAGACTATGAAGCGTATGTCATCTGTACCCAATGTCACTGTTAGCTCTAGGCATGGAGCTCATTACAAAAAACACATTTGTGCAGCCCATTTGGAAGCATAGAGTATATGCAACAGCAGGTGGCACAGACTATGAAAAGAAAGCATAATCCTTATTTTAAATAGACCAAATGGGTGAGATGCTCCTTACGCTGTTCTAATATATGTTTCTTAGCTGCCCAGATTGCAGGAAGCATCGATGTGCAGCAGTTTGGTTGCAAATACGCTATTAAACCTGTCACCAGCCTAAATTTCATTTGATTCATGGTACATATATTCCCATTCTATTTTCAGGCAACAGCCATTGAGCAGTGAGTAATGGGAAAGTCACTTTTCATTGGCTAATTGGCCATCACAGCCAAACCAAATTGGAAACCTGTAAAATGGTTCAGGCCGGATGTCTGAAATAGCGACACCACACGGTGCTACATGTATGTATATTTACCTTACTATGTGTAACTGCTCAGAGACTTTCAAATTCCCCTTCCATTGTGCACAGTGCTAAATTTCCATGGCACCTAACCAACTCTGGTTTACTGAATATGAATTACATGACCACACAAGTGAGGTCCTCCCTATCAAGTTTTCCTGTACTCCCAGGATTGGTAAAGTGATAGATCTTGAATGAAATATGAAAGGATGGTAAAAAGTCCAGGATGTGAATCAGGTTATTACAGAATCTACAACAATATACAAAAGTAGTGGGGAATGCCTCTGCATCACTGTATTATCTTATAATAAATTGTATTGCAGCATGTACCTCTATTCTTTGCCAGAACATCATTATGATAATACCATTATAATTTATCTACTAAACAGAAGGGGAACAATAATAGAAATGACTGCTTTGGTTCTTTTTCCAAACAATCCTATAAACATAAAAAAGAATGTTATACTTTAAAATCAGTTGATTTTCTCATAATAGTTTTTTAATACTTACTAAGCTCAAGAGATTACATTTTGAAAAAAGAAAGGCGTTCTCCAATGTAATTCACTGACAACGTATTTTTTGCGTACAACTGTATGTCAATATTGGACATACCGTAATTGTATTCTCTTGAATGGTCCGAATGTGTGTTAAAAGTATATTTGTTTGGTGCCCCTGCTGTACAGACAGGCACCGCAGCTTGTTGTGGCTGTGTTCGAATTGCTGTCAACCAGAGAGGGGAGAGATCTGCAAGTGTTTACTGGGGGTATCTTGTGACTGAAGTTGATATTGCAGGGAGATTTTTTTCCCTAACTGAATTGTCAAATGTGAACATTCAAAATCCTTAAAAGAATAAAAATGGCAACAGAAATTTCAAATACAACCTGAAACAATTTCCAGATACTACAGAATCTTTCATCCGCAAATTTGAATAACCATCAGAGTTTGGTTGATGGCTTGAATTAGAGCTCTATGGGTCCCATTTCTTTTGGTCGCTCAAAACCAATACTCGTGTTCAACCTGCTTATTTCAACAGAAATAAGCACCGGCAACGCACCCTGAACCACGAGCAAGGTAGCGCGTCCTATTGCTGCGGCAGGGAAAAGAAGCGGAAAATCAGCGTCCGGACAGCTTCAGCCCCTGTTTTCCCGACTCTTGGAGACACCTCCATTGATCTGTAATACAGTGAAGATGCGGTAGTCCACAGCTGCAAAACAGCACTGCGGGTGTTCTGCTAAGAATTAGTTGACACTAGAACAGGTGTCCCTATTGTCCCTTTTAAACCCCCAAGATTTAAATTGCAGACAAAGGTCCAACAGAGAAGGTGAATCCCCCAAAAACCCAAAAAATAGAAAACGTTTATCTCTTAATATTATTCAAAATGGTCCAACTTTGGCCCAGTAACATCCATGTGCTGTAGGCATATATTACACACATTACTACACATTAAGGTGTAAGTTAGGCCTTATACTCAGATATCTGTGATCAGTATGCAGTCGCAGAGCAGTGATGAGTGCTCCTGAGTCCATACAAATTGGTGTCATAAGATCAAACATCAATACACTTTACATTTGCGTCATAAATTATGAATAGCCATGCGTTACTATATGATACCGAACAGTCTCTGCAAGATGTGATCATTAGCAATTGCTAGAGTACATTTTCTAAAGAGGTTTAAGTGTTAGACAGTGTTTATATAATTTAATGATAACTGATGGCACATGAGTGTTAATGCATCAGCCTGTGTCCGCTTTGTCCATTGGAAAGTTGTCAATCACACTGCAGATGTGTGTCTTTCCTTATGTACTTAACATCAATCTACCTTTCTGTTTGCTTGAATTGATCTCCAAGGTTATTCAGCTTCAGCAAGTTACATAAATAAAAAGTGTGAAATAACAGAGAGCGCAAGATACTGGAAAGACAAGAGTTCTTGAAGGTCTCATCAAGTAAGATGTCATTGTATTGGTAAGCTCGGCTGAGATGTCCAGAAAATAATATCATCAAGATTGCATTTTAGCTTTCACTTCCTCTCGTTTTTCAAATACACTCCAGATATATAGTTCACATGCTTCATCCAGGTCCAACTAAAACATTTCAACTGCATAAGTTTCTTTCATAGTAACCCTTACTTGCGTATTCCTCTTCCGCATATGAGGGTAATATTGGTTATATTGGGGCAAAAAAGTAAACAGGAAGTACTTGTTAATCTTAACTATTATGGAGAAAAAGAAACTAGTTGTATCATGAATACAAGGATGTGAGATGAAATACAGTCAGCTAAATGGCTTGGTGAGGGAGGCACCTTCTCTTTCCCATATGTCAAGGGTTTTACCACTGTGGAGCTTTTAAACCTCGTCCAATACACAAAGTGCAATAGTCCAAGTAAGTAAGCTGCATACTGTTTAGTGATTTGTCAGGGTGATGACCACGAGCAACAAGCATTTATTAGCATCCCCACCATTAACTGTACACATTGGTGCATAGAAATATCCTTGTAGAAAATACTTATTAACAAAGAAATATAGCAGTTTATCACTTATAACTTTAATCACTATTTTTAGAAAATGCTCTCTATAGCACATGGCACGCTTTTTTTGTCCTCCCTCCCTCCCCTTACCCTCATCCCCATCGTGTGCTGGAAAAAAGCGACGGCATATCCATTACATAGAGCAGTGGTCTACAAACTTTCATTGCAGGGCCCCCCTTTTCTATTTAGGAACAATATCAAGCCCCCCCATCCTATTTAAACACATGTTAAGAATTAGGGCCAATGCCCCCTTCCCGAAACACTATCACGCCCCCCAGTTTGGGAACCACTGACATAGAGGATAATGGCATCTCCCTCCCGGCCTTTCCTGAGTTGAAGTCATCCAGGCACACCCTCCGATACGGAAGGGACGACATAGGCTCCCTCTGGACAGGTGAATAAGCCGGAGGTTCGTTCTGAGTATTGTTAGTAAACAAACTCATCCCCTAAATAACTAAGGCTAACCGCTCAGGAGATTAATACAGAAGCATAGCAAGTTATAGGCCAACTTCGCCTGTGGGGACAAGCTCTTTACTACTCTTTACCATTGTGGGCAGATCATAATAATACAATTTCAGACTCCTCTACATAGGAAAGTGGCCATACACAATTCAATATTTGTTAGATTGACTTAAAACAACAGATTCCTGCACACCTGGCTGGATCGACTAAAGGTGATCGAAATCAAACATAAAATTGATCGGGCTGTGATCGAACATGTTGGGAAATTTTAGTCGATTGCACAAGTATCTGACAGGTTTTCTAGGATCGTACCATGGAGCACATGCACCGATCTAAAGGAATCAAATGTGTTTCAAACAGTGTGGTGGTACAATCAATCAATGTTAGACTGATGATCAATATTTAAATTGCACATGCAGATTGAATCTAAAGGCCCCCATACACGTGTCGGATTCCCACCGGATTCCGGCACGATCGATTCCGGGCGCGTGCACGCAAAGCGATCGTGCCGGAATCGCGTGCAGCCCACCTTGTCCGATCGTTCGCGTCCGATTGATCGGGGGCTCAGAATCGGATCCGACAGAGAACCAACATGTTGGTCTTTCTGATCCGATTCTGCACACATCAGGGGGAGTTGCCATTTGGGAAGTAAGTGATCGGACACGGAATCGTCCAGGAATCCGTGGGACAAGGTGGTATGCAGCGATCGGATACTCTTAATTGGCTGATTGATCGGAGCTCCGATTCCCGCTGAGATCGCCGGAATCGATCGGGTGAGTGATCAATTGCCCATGGAATCCGACACATGTATGGCTAGCTTACGATTGATTGTGTAAAGTCAAACCGCTTTGTGCTATCACTTAGCCTCTCTGAGCTCCAAGAATCTGTAAACCTTAAAAAAATATGTAGACCTTACTTTTAAAAATGTTTACTTAAGCCACTCAATAACTAAGCACAATTTGATTAATAGGCATTATCAGAAGTAAGCAGAATTAATCATAGATTAGCCCATTATGTTGAAAATGTAAAAACAAGAATATCATACCTGAATATCTAGATCAGGGGTAACAAAGTCCTTTAAAAATTCAATAGGGCTCATTAAATATGGGCAATGGTTGGTGAAAACCTGAAAAAAACAAATTCTTTATGGCAGGTATGTCAGGTTGTTTATAATTAAGTATATATATAAAGTTACATCTCTATGTCATTTAAATTCTGTATGTTAGTCTCTAATTAACAACCTAAGGCCCCCCATACAGGTTCCGATTTTTCTCCCGACCGATTTTTCGTCTGATCGGGTCACCCGATTTTCACTTAACATGTTATGGTCGATCAGTCGGCTGACACGAAAAAGCTGAATTTGAACCAATTAACAGATTAGTGTGAATGATAACCTGTACTATGAGCAACAATACCATAAATCCTAGATTTTTCCCAGGATTTTAAATTTGTGGTAACTTAGGAGGCGGGAGGTGTTACCACCCTGCTT
>CM070033.1:35426485-35438051 GCA_036250615.1 Ptychadena robeensis | reverse complement strand
CCCCCCCTGGAAGTTAAAGATATCATTTGCATGTAATAGCCTTAACAAAAAAGTCCAAAGCAATGTATAACATAATTATATATTATTATATATATTTTATATATTAAATATATATTATATATAACATGTTATTTGTGTATTCGTTGTAGTATTACACTGTATGCTTAGCCAAAAAATAATGTTTTGGAAATAGTGATGAAAGGTTAAAAGCACTGCTGTATAGCTGACCACTGGGTAGTATTGCGCACTATTTGTAAAAACATACATATCATAAATATATTATACATCAGTCACTTACTCGGAATTCCATGACATCCACAAATGTCAGATAATAGCCAGACAAGTATTTTACAATCTCTGCTTTTTCCTTGTGCACCTGACCTAGATGTTGCTGGATTCAAAAGTAAAAGGTTTCCTGTTAATATTTTAATATGGATTATGTGCATCACCTTAGATATTCATTATCACAAATATAAGTACAAGTCAATGTGAAAAATCCTGCATTAAATAATGATGGGTGCACTCAATGACACTGGATGTTCCTAGGCTATGACCTTAAGTATGAAATGACCAGAGTGCAGATGACAACACTGGATACAAGGATTCTCATTTGTTCTCCATGTCATTGACCTAGGTAGGCATGCATATGTTTTTTTCTAAAATCATTCAATTTAACATTACATTGAAAACCAATTATATATCTGACTCTATTGAATTCAACATTGTGTTGCAAAGTGAAACAAAAAATAATGTGAATTAACTAGTGTCATAGCAGGTTTAATTATATGTGAATTCAATTGCCTTTTGTATATGAAAGGAGAAGGAAAGGTCTAATTATCATTGTGCATCTTCACATACCAGTTTACTAGATAAATACCCAATAACATTGAGAGCCAGAGAAACCATGACACTAAAGTCTTGATAAAGTCAGGATCCCTAACAAACCTTAAGATCTGGTTTACAACTTTCAATTTGTACACATCTTGGCAAATTAACATATGTGAACAGGCCATGTGATGTGATGAGAACCTTTTGTGTGCCAGCGCTGTCCGTCGGGTCCCCCTAATCCCCTGTCAGTAAGCTTGCAGCCTCTCTGCTCACTGAAACACGAAGGGAGAGGGAGGAGCTGCTAGAACCTTCCCTCTCCCCCACCCCCTTCTTGTGAGGGAGAGGCGCAGCCAGCTGCTGACAGGCTATGTCCTCAGCCCCATTATCCCAGACGGAGCTGAGGAGACATACCTGTACTTTGGACAGGGATACTTGTCCCTGTCTAAAGTATTAGACTGATCTAAGAATTCCGGAGATGTCCGTAATGGCTTAGATTGATTTGGCGGCCGATTTCGGCCATTTAAGCTTTAGTTTGGCAAATTTAAGAACCTATTGTGGCCCGAATTGAAGGTTATGTGCCCCATCGATATAACCAATGGCTTTGATGATATACATGACACAAAATTTGCATTACCATACTACAGTGTTTCCTAATGCTTAAAGTATAATTTTTAAAAATTTTGTTATTTAAAAAATGAAACATAATGTCTTCTAGCGATGCCTGCTGTAATTTTTTTCATTAGAAAATGCTTATACAAGCCAGTAGAGATTGAAAATGTTATGTGCGGCCCTTTAGTGATGCCGAGGGCCGCACTTGTGGCCCTCCATATCAACTCAGTTGCCCACCACTGTCCTAGTAGCTATTCCAGCATTTACCGTACTGCTGCGGACATCGATATTTGGAAACTTCTTGTTGATGTACTTCAGAGATGACTCCATTGATTTGTCTGTAAAAAACGGGGGTTTTGATTTGGGATCTGAACATGTCTGCAAAAGAAACAGCAAAACATTTGTTATAATTACATGATTTTCTGTAGCTAATGGATACATTTAATATTAGTTATTATTTAAATGGTCTATACTTATGAGGTTATTCAGTGTGTAATCAAGCAATTGTTTTAGGACAAGCCCCAGTATGGAATCCAAATAGAGTTGCAGTTCAATGACAGGCAAAAATCTTCATCTCACTATCTCAGTCATATGTGTGGAATGGACTCCTAATATAGAAAGCATCTTTAAGTGATAGCTTTTATTGGCTAATGGAAGTTATTAATGCAGACAGACTTCAGTAAGCTGGCCCTACACAGTTCGAAATTTCCGTTTGATCGTCTTAAAAAAAAAAGTAAATTGTATGGAAATTGATTCCCGCACACCTGGTACGATCGGCCAAAAGTTATTGAAATCGATCAAAAATTGTTTGAAAAAGTGATCGGACATGGTGGTAAATTTTGCTCAATCGTACAAATATCTGATGGTTTTACTAGGTATTTCTACTGATTTGTTTACGATTGCGCCATAGTACAATTGTACATTTATTGTGTTTAACTCGATCTCACGGTGTGGTGGTACGATCCATCGTTATTAGACATTGTCATAATATTGCACAACGCAAATTAATCTAAGATCAATCGTGCAAAGTCATCTAGTATTTTGAAGCTTCCAAGGCATAGCGTTATCTACCTTTTACTATAAATGCCATTATGTCCTAAGCTATCAAAAAGGTGTTTGGGTACACAATGAAACTTAAAAGGTCACATGATTAATGACAGTTGCAGCTTATCCAGTGACTAGACCTCAGTCTCTCTACTCAGAATTCTGAACAACTATTTTTAGTTGCCGGGGCAACTGTTACCAGACCTCTGATTCAGCCTCAGGCAGAGTAAGGGAAGCAAGATAAGGGAGTAAGTAGGTAGGTAATAGGTAGGTCTGCACTAAGGAATTAATCAACTAGTAGATTAGTTGACTAGTTGATTTTTGAGGGAAGTCTACTAGTTTCTTCTCTGTGTGATGCACTCAGGTCAAAGCGCACACAGAGAGCAGTAAAAAAACTTCACTCTCTGACACACTAACCTGTGTGCATGCTGTCTCTGCATCGGATTGGTGATCACAAGACCTTCTCTTTGTCAGTATTGGTGGGGAGGGAATTTGAGGTGATGTGTGTGTGATGACGCCATGAGTTGTCATGGCCGAACATCGGCCGCGTCTGTTCACAGTATGGGTACTTTTATAAAAGTCACTAACATAACTTCTGGTACCTGGAATGCACAGTTCCTTATTCCGAATACTGGACGTGTTGTCACTGACGTCACATCCAGTTTTCAAAGCCGATTTCTTGCTAGAGACTGGGGTCTCTAGAAAAAATTATTCCTTCGGCCGGATCTTTTTGTGCCTGATCCGGAGGGCAGAAGAATAATAAACTTCTTCTAGCCAGCGAATGGGGTGGATTGAACACCTGTACTGTTCACTAGAGATGGTCGAATTTTTTTTCAAAAATTCGACCATCTCGCCGGTTTCGACTTAATTGCAAAGCCCCTGAGCATGGTATCGTCACCAAACTTGCTGGAGATGTAGAGAAGGGTTGGAGGTACACAGCAAAAAAAGAAAGTATGTCTCTAACGCAAATAGTTTTTTCACAAATTAAGTTCAAAGTCAAGTAAAAAATTCAAAAATCGGAATTTCGACTTTAACTTTGAACTTAATTTATGCAAAAACTACATGTGCTAGAGCAAAACTTTTTTTTTCAAATGTTCCTCCAACCCTTCTCTACATCTCCAGCAAGTTTGGTGATTATACTATTTTCAGGGGCTTTGCAATAAGCTCACAAAGTTTGCAAGTCGAAAAATTCGACCATCTCTACTGTTCACTAGTGATATGAAAAGCGAACATTCCATGTTCATGGCCGAACTGTCCACCTTGCAGACAGTTCAGCCATCCCTAGTCATGAGACCCATTACTAGTCAGATCGACCATGAATTTACTGACCGATGACTTGACTTTACAAAATCATTAGTTGTTAACGCCCTGGTCTGCACAATTATTATAATTTAAGTCTAACCTTGTAGAATGTAAGCCAGATTGGGCAGGGTCCCCTTCTCTTCCTGTTTTATACTTTGTTTCCTTATGTTAGCTTGTGTTGCGTATCATGTGAAGCACTGCGTAATATGTTGGCACTTTCTAAATGAAAGTTAATATAAATGAATAATAACCATTGTCCCTCAACATAGTGGGAAATGTAATGGAGCCCAAGATAGCAGCAAAACCTGACAGGGGTTCTAGCCTTTCTAACTTAGATATTTAAAAAATCTTAAGGTAGGCATACACAAGGCGATTCTGCCTCGATAGATGAGGGATCGACTGCAGTGGGATGATGTCATCCCACTGCAGCCGGCGCCTCAGCTGATCGGCGGGTACCCTTTGTGTGGACATTCAAAGAAATGGGATCGGACGGGAATTTAACGGCATGACGGATCACCGTGTGATCTGACATGCGGGAGATTTCTGGTCGATCTCACCAGGTGGGCCCACCCGATATTCAGCCAAGGGACCAAGGGTCAAACGGCCGAAAAATCGTGTGAAAATCGGGCCGTGTATGGCTACCTTTAGAGGGCTACGTTGTTAATATCATTTATCATGATTAATAAAACAAAGCAATAAAGTTGATGGTGATTAGTAACAAAAGTTGGGGATTCGGTTTGTGTTCATTGCTACCATGGGCATGTCCTGAGTGAATTAATGAGCAGATTTTTATGCGTTAAGTGTAAACCATAATGCTTAGCAATTACCTCTAAAGGCAGCCATACACGGGTCGATTTTGCTTTTGATTCTAGAATGATTTATCTCCGTGAGCGTTTGCGGCAATCAATCATTAGGGAAACGACCGCTACTTGCCTTGACTGATTGGTCCTGCTCTGAAAAAATATCGATCAAACTGGGTACCAACATGTCGATATTTTCCCGTTCGATTACTTTGCATGGGGACCCTCAGTATCGGCCAGGTATCAATTCCCTGATCGATCGTTGTGCGATCATTGTGCAATTCTTGCATAACCAAGTTTGATGGTGAATCAAGCCATGTATGGCCACCTTAAAGCTGGCCATACACCTTTAGCTCTCTCTGTCAAATAACCTTTAGATCTACCAACAACTATGTGGTGCCGGGTCCTCTGCGATTGAACACAGGCAGACTTGATGGTTTAGAAAGTCCCTCATATTGCATGGTTTTGATAAACATCTTAAGGAAATCTAAAATGTTTGGGGGCCCTAAGGCTCTTAGGTTAGGTCACGCAATCATAAACCAGTAACAGGACAATTGGTCAATTGATTCAGTTACAAAGGAATCCATTTTCTAATGATCAACTCAAGTAAATAATGGAATGGATGGAAAAAATGATCCAAGTATGGCCAGCATAAGTCAAATATAAGTACTAACAAAAGTAAATTTATCGGCTAATCATTTTCGATGAATACATTGCCATTGTGTACATTGCATTCGTTGTTTTGTCTGTATTTTGTTATTTTATCTGACAATGTGCATAGACTTTAGTGAGATTGGTATTTTACTATAAACAGCATTTATTTTTTATCATTATAAATATAGAGTATATCCATGTTGTGATAACATTTCTTGTGACACACACAGTATATCTTGACTGTACAGGGCTGTCTATACTTCCTCATAACTATAATCGGAAAGTAACCGACAGGAAATGGCAGTGTGTACATCACACCCATTTAACTCTGAGAAGTGCTAAGCGCACAGAGATACATTTATCTAGTATGAAAGCTGATCACAAGAAAGTGGTCCCTGTGTACTGTATTCACCTAGGATTCTAGGGACTCCATGGGGTTTGATTAGACTCAATTTTGGACATGTTAATATACAAACCTAGATTTAGAATTGACAAGGCCTTAAAGTATCTAAGTCTTGGAGTTCTCATTGTTATTAGGTTCCCCCAGAAAGTCTAATATCTAACTTACCACTGCCTGGTGCATCAACAGATCAAGTCATCCTTTGCTAAAAGTTGTGTGTTTTGTTACCTGTGAATATACTGGGTCTACGTTCAGCTTAATGTCAACATAATAGGACAAACTCCCAATGTCCTGTAAAGCCCCCCATACACCACATACAATTACCATGCAATTTCTGTACAATCAACTTTTCTTCTACCAAAACCATGTAATAGGAGGACCTTTCTAAACCTTCCAATCACTATGTATTCTATCAGGGAGGTCACTATACTACATCTATAGTGACGTTGTTCGTAGATCTGATGGAAATTGTATGGAGGAATCTGAAGGTGTATGGGGGGCTTATGGCACCTGAATCTACGTCTATGGCTCAGTTTACACCTCTCCATCTAACACACATGTAAACAGACACATTGCATATAATATTAACTTGTTGACCCAATGCACATTAATACTGATCTATTATTTTAGCACTGATCTATAGAGTTATTTCCACAGAGAAGTGCTACTTTCTAAAAACTGCAGTTGTTTCAGCTACATTTTACCATAGATAAGGGACACAAATGGGCTTTGCACTTGTATAGTATATTAAAAAGTACCTCAGACATTCAATGTTCATAAATGGAAATGAGAGGTGAATAAAAAATTGTCCAGTCCCATTTTTGTTTGAAAGGATGGGCACATGGGCAGATTTTTTGCCAATATTTAGAAATACTGTTTTAAAAAAATTAGTGATGGAGTTTATAATGGTTTTTCAGCTTTAGAAATGTAAATCTGTTCAAAAAATCTAATTGGCTTAAATGGTTTTAATTTTAAAAGTGTTGAAAAGATCCAAATTTTCACCGGTAAATTTTCACCGGACTGGATATTGGAATAGTGTTCACGATTAGTGATCATGATTAGAATATTTGCGATCAACACTTTTCTCCAATATGCAGTCAAAGAGTGGTGAACATGTTAGTTAAAACTATAAATCTGGTGATCGGCAGCATTTTATTGCGAATATCGGCACTTCGAGAATTCACGAAGATCTAGAACAGTGATGGCGAACATTTTAGAGACTGAGTGCCCAAACTGAAACCCAAACCCTACTTATTTATCTCAAAGTGCTGGTCTGGAAATTTTACCTGAATTACATACACACAACTCATATAAACAAGCGAAACACACATTCCACTTTCTTATAAGATAGAAAAGGAGAGGGTATGGGGCGCTTTGTGCAATCAGAAGATAGGGAAAGAGAACTGACAGCATTGACAGCCAATAGTTTTTCCTCTTTGCTGGCTAACAGAGAGGGCTCCGAGTGCCACCTCTGGCACCCGTGCCATATGTTCGCCATCACTGATCTAGAATATAGTGCTATATCTTCCTAATTGGGAATATTTGGATTTTTTACATCAGTACCCGGAACTATCATGCATTGCATTTGCAAAATGCGCATATACAAGTGAGGTCATTAATATACATGTGAATATGAATATTGCCTATGCTGCCCATCAATATTGGAGAACCCCATGGGACACAATGGACAGCAGGGATATTTTACTTTTTAACTCCCATTTCTAAAGAAAAGAAAATGTGACACCGACATTTAAGTTCATGTTTATCATTTTTTTATGGGTCCAGTTATGTTATCAGCTAATCAGAACGCCACTGAATGCATTATCCACTTCAAACATTTCTTAACACGGCCTTGTAACTAACAAAAGCACAGCCTACCCCACCCTGCCTTACCAAATTCACACACAAAGAAAACTGATGCGCTATAGCAGAAGACGGTTTACTTCAGGCGCTCTTACCTTCTTGATGTTATAGATTCGGACCAGAACTCCCTTCCCCCGGTCGTTTAGTATTAGCAGCTTTTCAGCCAATTTGTGTTGATACGTTGAACCCAAAGCCATCTTTGTAGGGACGTTATCGTGTCCTGTACTGTGTTGAATTATCTTTTTCTCTTCTCTGTATGTTTAAATCCAGCAGCCACAGAACACTTAACATTTATTGATGGAGAATATGAACTCTGCCACAGCCCAGTGTCCAGATAGACCCTGGAATATAAGATTTTGAGGCGACTTCTGCTTCCTTTCTTGAGGCGTGCACTAGTCATCTACACATTTGCGTACACGGTTTTCGACGCCCGCTGACACAAAACTTTCAGAGTGACACAATTTGCAGAACCTCTCAGTCATACCACTTCCTCTTTGTGTCTGCCTGTGGTGTCAGTTTTAGCTTGTGTATGAAGTTTAGGATATTGATTGTGTTACCATTTGAAATGTGCAAATCCTGTAAATAACATTTGTAACTAAATTTTGTTATTCGGATAGATAAGCAGCATGCTGGAACCACTGTCAAGTGTTTACTTTTGTGTTTTAGGTCACCAATGTCACCATGAATGGCAGTGAAAGATAATACAAAATTCACATAAACAGAGATATAATTTAAACCTTCCAATAAGAAGGGGATTACGCTCCATGTGTACATAGCTTTAAATATAAATATGATACAGGAGAAAACAAACAAGAAAAACAAATAGTTTTCTGACTGTAGGTTCAGCTTCCAACATATTAAACCTGTATGATATCCTATGGACCTTTAGTTGCCACATATTGCTCATTGTGCATTCTGTTTTCCTAGGTGGTTAGCTACATCCACGCTGAGCTGCTTCCACTTTTATTTAGCCAAATTGTGTAGAATAGAATTACTGTCGTTGCATACTCTGTGTATTTGCTGCATTTTGATAACACATGGTTTTTCTGTACCCTGCTGTATTTGAAAGTCCTGATAAATTCCAAATTATCAAATGGGAATTGCTAAAATTATGCTATGCTGACACCTACTGGTTGTTTTTGGTTATAGCAGTATAACAGTATCTGACAGTACCAGGCAGAGAGGGACTAGGTGACATCTAGTGGTAGATTTGGAGTATAGCAGAAAGATTCTTCTGCAGCTCCTAGCCTCGTAGTCCCTCTCTTATCCTCCACCCCACCCAGTGGCGATCTTGTCAATGCATGTTTTTGTCACTACAACTCCAATCCTACACACGGAAGAGCAGTTGATTCTCCACCCTCTCACAGCTCTCATCTCTACAAGTGGTAATCTTGGCTACTCTCTCTTCCCTTCAACATGTATGCATTACAGGACAAAACCATTACAAAGAACTTACCAGTGGCCAACTTGTGGGCTATGGAGGAAGAAAGGTCAGAGTAAGAATAGAGATGGTCGAAATTGTGTACAATTCGATTTCTACTTAAATTTCGATGTTTGCCCAATCGAGTTTCGAGTCTACTGCGAAATTTTGACTTTTTTCTACGGTCGAGTCGAAAATTCGCATTAATGCCAAAAAATTCGCTATAAACACCTCAAAAATTCGCATAACTAAAATTCATAAGTTCAAAAATTACATAAGTTGTGGAAATTGGATTTGCTGTAGAGCTTGAGCGATACACAGAGAATCAGTGTACATAGTAGCAGAAGCTTTACAATCAGAGCTGAGATTAAACCCAATTTATGCACAAACTTGACATGTTAGAGACAAAATCCGGCAATTTTGTGAGGATACCATTTTCAGGGGGCTTTGCAATAAGCTGACAAACTAGCTTCGCCCAATGCGAATTTACGCCAATGCGAATTTACGCCCAATGCGAATTTCCAATCACTCACCCGCATACTCGCACGCGAAATAGTTGGCACGGCAAATCAAAAGCAAAGTTATTTTCAAGTTGAAATTTCAATTTTCAGTCGAAACATCAGGCTGATTTTCGACTTTTTCAGCGAAAACTCGAAATGACCCTATCAAAATTCGACTATGCGAATTTTCGGCGAAAAAAGTTGAAATTTCTACTTAAAAATTCGACGGCGAATTTTCGACCATCTCTAGTAAAGAAGAGGTTATTGGGGGTATTGGTTTAAGTTGCCAAAGATGTGTAGATTTGAATTAGATCTACAGACGCTAAAGTGGGGTGTGATGATGGGGTGGGGTGTTGTCAATCCAACTGTAAATCAATGAGCACAACTCGTGTACATCGATCCCCGTTAATACGTTCAAAGGATCAGTGATCGATCAGGGAAAAACGGACATGTCCATTCCTGTTCGATTGGGTTGTTTTACGATCAAACATGTGCATTGTAAATATTAAGGCTCTAAAGGACTCTTTCACACTAGCTGGATTTTTCCCTTGCAAGTACCACAACCTACCAGGCTAGGTTAACGCAAAGTACACAGAAACCCATGACCTTTCACACTAGCCCTGCGTTTGTGTAATGGTTATGTGCGATGCGGCATGCAGTTTTGCAAGGTCTACCATAATTTCATGGGAAGTGAAAGAGCAGTGCACTGAAAATCGCAGCAGGGGTTTTGCTGGTAAAATAACAAGGTAAGCTGTCATGGTATGTACCTCTGCTATCACTTCCATACTGCCTGAAATCACACCAAATGGAATGCAGTGTGAAGGACCCTAAGAGTGTTGTCTTTATATGTATCCTTATGTTAGCCCTGAGTATGAATGTGGGGAAATGTACATGGGTATCGAGGGTTTCTCAAAAAAAAAACAGCTGTATTGTAGTAGTATTTAATGCGCCTCCAATTGACATTTTAATTGTAAGGGAGATGGTAAACATTACTTCCAATAACTCTTTAACTCTAATCACTATCTCCACCAATAATCCTTCATTCCTAACACCACCAATCAGTCACATGTGTCTAGAGAAAACATTTGTTTGTTTGACAATATTTATGTCCTTATAACTTGTGTATAAAATATGAGCTTCTAAAACCAGTAATTGTATTAGCCTGAAGAAGGGATCTGTGACATCCCGAAAGCTTGCTTTTCTCTAATGACTTGAGATAGCCATAAACGGTAACACTTGAACTCCAAACTGCTGTACCTGGCATATAGCTGACTCCAAACTATTGTCATGTACTCTGGTATCATACTGTATACTCCAAATACCACAGATGCCACTAGTCCCTCTCTTACTGGTACTGTCATAATACTGCGTATACTCCAAATCTACCACTGAGATGTCACCTAAGTCCCTCTCTTACTGGTACTGTCATATACTGCTATACTCCAAATCTACCACTAGGAGTCCACTAGTCCACCTCTCTGCCGTGCGGTACTGTCATATACTGCTATACTCCAAAGTACCACTAGATGTCACCTAGGGCCTCTTACCGGTGGTTACTGTCCTATACTGCTATACTCCAAATCTGCCCACTAGATGTCACCTAGTGCTCTCTGCCGCTACGGTACGTGACTTCATATACTGCTATACTCCAAATCTACCAATAGATTCACCTGTCCCTTCTTTACTGGTTACTGTCATATACTGCTATACTCAAATCTGCAACATAGATGTCAACCTAGTCCCTCTCTACCGGGTACTGCATATACTGCTATACTCCAAATCTACCACTAGATGTCACCTAGTCCCTCTGCCTGGTACTGTCATATACTGCTATCTCCCAAATCTACACTAGATGTCACCTAGTCCCTCTCTGCCTGGTACTGTCATTATATGCTATACTCCAAATCTACCAATAGATGTCACCTAGTCTCTCCTTATGGTACTGTCATATACTGCTATACTCCTAAATCTGCCACTAGATGTCACCTAGTCCCTCTCTCCGGGTACTGTCTATACTGCTATTACTCCAAATCTACCACTAGAGTCACCTCAGTCCTCTCTGCCTGTACTCGGTCATATACTGCTATACTCAATCTCCACTAGATGTCACCTAGTGCCTCTCTGACGTGGTTGTTATACTGCTTAT
>CM070033.1:35381720-35405633 GCA_036250615.1 Ptychadena robeensis | reverse complement strand
GGCGGAGTACGCAATGGTGTAATAAATCACAAAGCATTCTTTTTGAATTCTAAGACATACTAGCTCTACTGTTGCGGGTCACCAATTCATCCGACAGACCTGCACAGTTCACCTATCAACTAGCCACATAATGAAATGATTGTATACTTCCCAATATACCCACAATAGACAGAACTTGTGTGGAAAGCTCTTGTCTGTTTACAATGGATTATGATGTAATGTCTTACTGATCCAACAATGACAGGATGCTTGACTGAAACGACAAAAGAATCACATGCACATCTAACAAAAGCACAGACCGTATTATACACCAACATCCATTCAAGATTATAACTATTTGTACAGCTTTCCGTGACAACAAACTTAGAAGACAATGGTCCCAGGCAGTAATGTCAGGCAAAGGACAAAAATATGTAACGTATTGAAGCTTGTTAGCGAATGTTTTTGCTGGACAATGGGAATAGTATATGAGATTCTCATTGCACAGGGTAAACTACACACAAAATCCTCTGCTGTTAACACACATCATCGGGGGGGAGTTAGCAGGCAAAGTGAAAGATTCCAGTGGCACGTATGCTAGCATTAATCACGTCATCTCTAGTAACGTGAACTGTTTGGGCTCTGTACATAGTAACGCTCTGGCTTTCCAGTAGACCCGCCGCTGACTAGGGTTATCAGGGCTGTGAGAGTGTGCAGGCTACCTATTATGGCAGAGAGACCCTCATTACAGTTTATGTCCAGAGATGTTACTTTTTATTTACCAAGCCATTGTTATCCCTCTTAATGTAGACAGGAAACTAATGTCCGTTTCGTCTGTGTCAGGTCTGCCCATATCTAAATCTTATATTCCACCTCACCCTAAAATAGTCTTGATGACTACGCTGCTGTATCAAATGGCACATGCAATTCAACCGAATGACAAAAAGCCAACTTATATCCACAAACAAAACATGTAAAACACACACCTTACTTCTTATAAGATAGATTACGAGAGGTAAGGTTGATGTGTGCAATCAGAAGAAAGAGGATAAGAAACTGACAGCATTGAGAACCAAAAGGCTGAGATCTTCCTGGTGCGGGGGACAGCTTCTCAGCCCAGGGGGGGGGGGGGGGGGGGGGGTTGGAGGGCTCCGGTTGAGGAGAAGTGTTTTGCTTGGCAGTAGTAAGAGCAGCATGAATTGTTGATGTTTTGGCCTTGTAGATGAGAAGTTGCAGTTTAGACCAGGGACTTTCTCCACTGCCTCTGCACAGCGAGCGTCTTGTAGGGAAGGCAGCGAGGTTACCGGGGCCAGGAGGGGGTTAGTGGGGCGGGGAGAGCTGAGGGTGGCGGGGCAAATTTATTAAGGGACTTAACCAATCATACATTAAACCTGGGAGTTAGTAGGTATGCCGGAAGCAGTCAGAAACGGTTTGCTCATAAAACACGACTGGTCGCGCCAGGATCGGGCAAACATACCTGTGCGTTGAGCGGCCGTGATTCTGCACATTAGACCTCAGGCCTGGCTCTCACGAAACATAGGTGATGTTTAGAGGGAGGGCAGGAATAACGGCAAAATTACAGTGTACTCTGCCGACCACATGTACCGGCGCCAGTCAAAAGTCCTGAAAGAGCCATACCGCCCAGGAAATTAAATAACATATCGCATCATACAACTGGCATTAGGCAGGGTATATATACCGTATAGATTAATGGGGCCTAAAGCTTGTGTTTCTACCAAATCCCCATACTATCCAAATAAAAAAAAAGTTGACTTTAAGGTATAAGCTGAATATTACAATATAAATCGGAAAATAATGAGATCATATAATTTTGTTTCCTGTAACACATAGTGAAAAATAATGGAACAGATGATCTATGTCCATAATGTGTAGCAAATGGGCGTCTGGAGGGAGGAGTTGTCATGGTTTTCAGGCAAATCAAGAATGCTATATAAAAAGGTGAGAGATCCATCAGACAGAAGGGGTTGGGATGTGGATGTGGGGTAAATAGTTAAAAAAATATAAATAAAAAATGCTTAACCTTCTGGTGCTCATTCCTCTGTGCAGCAATAATGTTTTGCACAAACTAAGTGTAGGTATAGACACGGTTGTGCGTGTGTGTGTGTGTGTATAATATGTATATATAAACATACATAACATATATACACACACATCCATCTGCCTTAAACAATATATATGATTTATAGCAGCTTATAATAGCGTCTATTGGTTTTTTACATTTACATTCCTGTTTGCCTGGAAACACTGTGGTACATTTTAAATTTACCTTATAAACATTTTGTGAAACGCAACCACTTTAAAAACTATATATATATATTTTTTTAGCAAATGCATGTCGGATTTTCTTATAACGTTGTTCCAATAGAAACCTAGAAGATGAAGTCAGGAAAAGATCTCCTAATCGGGTATCAATTCCTACGTTTCTAATTTCGGCATGTGCCCCTACTCCTATTTCCACGTGCTATGAGGATGAGGTGCGGGAGGAATTAGGAGGCGGGCAAGTAAGCCCCATCCCTTCTAAGCTAGGAGGGAACGGCGTTCATTAACTTTAGTTTATTTATATAGTGCCAACATATTCACGCCAGCGTTGTACAATAAAAACTCGATTTGAGACACAACCAAGATATCGCACAGGTACAGGATATGACACAAGACGAGTGGAGGACCCATGCCCGGACGGGCTACATTCGTAATGGTGGGGAACACAAGAGTTGGGGGATGGGAGTTACTTAAGTTCTTATTCCCACCCCACTTGTGGGCCAGCAGTGCTGTGCAATTTTCACAAACATGCAGAATCTGGAACAACTCCTCCTCTGGTGCACATCCACTGATAATCAGATACTATTTGATTTGGATCCGCCAAGTCTTTTAAAAATGTCAGAAAGTTATAAAGAAGACCTTTCCCCCAGATTTTCTAGGTAATGGGTTGCCAAATTTAAAGGGGCATTGTATTGTACCCAGTGATACCTGTCCTTTGCCTGATACGACTTTGCCTGCAGTCTCCCTGATGACTTCTGCTAGGATACAGATACAGAGTGCCCGCCTGAGTTAAGCCTGAATTCTGACCATGAATTTTGTTACTGACAAAGACAGGACTTTTTGATTCCTTTAATACACTCTCAACCATAACCTTCATTTTGTACGGTATATCGTAGTGCTAATTGAAAACTATAACTATACAATGACCTGGATGAAAGTGAGAAACTTCACAGGACTCATGGTTGTTCCTCTTTGTTCGGCTCCTAAGCCCTTACACATGGTTTCATGCACGGCATTGATAATTTTTAGCAATGAGCCGAAACCGCTGTATGCAGTGTGAATAAATGTCTCGGTACCATAAGGCTATATTTGCCAACTGTACACAGGGTTTCTGCAGGTCATTTGGCTGGATGGCATAAGGAATGGTTCAGGGCTTCACCCACTGTCGTGAAGTGAGGATTTTATTTTTTCCTTACTTTGGGATTTGGCAATGTAAAATACCTTCTGTTTCGGAAAGCTTGGTTTAAAGTTCAAAAATGTGACAAGATGTTCAGTACAACTCGTGCGGTTAAAGCTTATTTATGTGAGGATAAGCGGTTTGCATTTCAATGGATATTATCATGCCATAGGGTATAGTGTACATTGCTGCAGTATTCACTTCTGTATGCCTCACTCTCTAGTGAGCAAGAAGCAAAGAACGAAGCTGTGTGTAAGGGGCTCAGCCCCTCTGAGCACATGTATTACCAAGTGAAATGAACACGCAAAAATGCGACAGCTACTCCTCCGAGGAAAGTTAGATTAGATAGCAATCAATCATGAAAAAGTTTGGCCTGGGCTGAAACTATTACACCCAAATAATGAGTTTGATCCCCAATGGGCCTTGTACATAAAATATTTAATATGCTCTAATAGTTCAGTAATCTTTTCCGTACTTAGCTTGGAGCTTCTATATTTCCACTTGTAACAGCATGAATATGTTTTACTATCTTTATCTCCAAGGAATTAAAATCTCTGCAAGAGTGAAGTGGTCCATGAAAGTGGTCCCCAGCCAAATAACAATAAAAAGCTGATGGTTTTAGCACTTTATACACTATGCCATGATATGGTTAAGTAGGACTTGCTATGGCTCCTAATAGGAAAAGGAACAAGCAGATTCTACATGAGACCAACATTTTTTTCCTCCATGGGTATTGTTGTTGTTAAGTCGAAGGGTCACAGATATGATCATGATAGGTGGCAGTGGTTATCACAATGCCAACATGCTCATTTAAATGCGCGATGCATTTGTACTGGTGTCTGTCTACTCAATCAACATACTTGGGATAGAATTAACAATGGCAGATTATTGAACAGATAATTCTGCCCTTCCTCTCCCCAGAGACCACCAAAGTCCGGGTACACGCTCTCATCATGTCTCGTCTGGGCACCGCAACACCATCCTCGCTGTCCCTCTACTAGACTTTCGCCTTTCAGTCCATCTTGAATGCTGCTGCTAGATCATTCACTCCGCTAAACCGCTCATTGGGCTCCTCTCTGCAAATCTCTTACACTCTCTGTCGTGCTTTTAAATACCTCCACACTAAATCTCAAACCTGGTAAGTAAAAAACACCCCGAAACCGCCCTTTGCTCCTCTAGTGACCTACTAATGCCCATCCCTGCTATAAACATAATCACGATGCACGGCTTCAAGACTTTTCTAGGGAGCTCCTCGCTGGATTCTCTCCACCTGCCTCATTAGACTGCTCCTACTTTCTCCACTTTAAAAATCCCTGAAAACCAACCTCTCAGATGTTAATATGTTGGGCGCTATATAAATAAATGATAATAGTAATTATATAAGCGTATAAACATTTAACTAAAAACCAGTTACCCAAAAGGGGTTTCATAAGACCACGATATATACATTTTTTTTGTACAGCATTTGTAACCCCTTTGTAAATCAAAATCTAACTTTTGCAACATTACAAACAACTTCTCATGGTGATCTAAAAAAAATAGTATTATCTATATCCACATCATTCCCGGTTTAAATCATCACTAAAAATGTCTGTGTGTGGGCCCACCCCTGGCCAAAACCATTCCCTTGGTCTTTAATTTCGGCCTTTGTCACTGGTGTAAAGATGGAAGAAGAAGAGATTCGGTTCCTAATGGCCATGCAATGAATGTACGATCAAAAGCTCTATCATATATGTTTATATACCGATTTGGCGATAAAAGACCCCCCCCAACTTTTCCAGTTAAATATCGAAGTTTGGGTTATTCTAGCCGATAACTACCCCCTTCAACGCACACAAATAAAAAAATTAGTCTACTCTGCTTCACCAACAGATCTCCACACCCTTAGAAGTCCGACTTTTTTGTATTAGTAAGGATGGATATGAAAGCATGTATGCAGCAGAGTATGCTTATGATAGAGAAGCAATATTATGGGGGCTTTTGTAGGAAGGATTGTGCTCAGGGACCTGAAAATTTGGTTACTAGGGGTAACTAGTAACCACAAAATTTCAAGGTTCTACCATGCAGTATTAAGATATATGTGTTCAATGTAGGCAGTTAATGTTGCAATAGGAGTATCACTGGTGATGAGAGCATTGTTTGATACGATTTAGCTGAAATGTAACTATACGTTTTGTATTTAGAGAGGTGAACTCGGGTTAAGATTATAGTGAGGCATACTGACCCTGAAATTATCATTATACTATGATGGTTTCGTGTATGATGTCAAAGTTTAAGTTTTGTTCTACAGAGGTGTGTTCTCTTCAGAAATCCTGTAGCCATGGTAATATCCTTATTCCGATCTGTGTCTCTCCTTGCTGTGTGGGAGGCTCGCGCGCCCAGGGAGCACAGATCCAGTTATGGCTCCCATAATGATCCCCTGCACCCCCTGCCAGCCACACCGGCGATAAGACGACCCACTTTTGAACACATGTCTGTGTTCAAAATGCGATACGCCGGAAAATACGGTATATATATATATATATATATAATATATATATATATATAATATCGGTTTTGAGAACTAAGGACACCTATACTGGGCGGCCTTACAGGCTTCTTCTTCCAGCCTTCTGACAAACTTAAAAACCATTATGGCCCCGAGCAAAAAATGTGCCCACCCCTGCTGGAACTTTGACAATTCCTCATCTTCAAAACCAACAGATTTTATATAAACTTCTTTTAATGGAAGTTTTTAAGAAAAATTCAAAGGTTCAGCATATACTGCAGATGGTAACATCTCAGCAAGTGGGATAGGTAAAACTAAACCTTCGAAGTGTACTACAGTACAATGAAGACTAGCAATTCTTTCAATGGGTATGGTGGCCAGTCTACATGGTAAATAACCATATGGGACGCCCCATGCCCTTAGATTAATGGGGTCGGATACGCACTAAACAAGGCAATATTTACCAAATACCCATGTTGCAAGCAAACAAACTAACTTTTTTGCCTTAGCTACTACATCCACTGTGATTTTGAGCAACATATATTTTCCAGTATCTTAGTGATTTTAAATAATGCTTTTCCAACGAACAGTACATTTGTAATAAATATTACTATAGCTGCAAGGAAATCATTCACGCATTTTTACTTTTGTTGCTTCTTTAGGAATATGGATATTTCAAAATCACATCAAACACTGCAAATAAAAAAGAAGAGCAAGGGTGGGCAAACTGACCTCTAGGACATCCACAAATTATCTTCTAGGGTTATCTTCACTTTTGAGGGATGTGGGTAGCCAGAGAATCTTGACACCAGGTCAAAGGCCAAATTAATGGGAAATTTCGACTTACAGTGGCTTGCAAAATATTCGCCCCCTGAACTTTTCCACATTGTCACATCACACCACAAACATAATCAAGTTTATTGGATTCCAATGAAAGACCAGTACAAGTGGGTACACGTGAGGTGGAAGGAAAATCATACATGATTCCAAATTTTTTTTACAAAAATAACTCAACTTGGGGTGCGTATTATTCACCCCCGAGTCTTTTTGTAGAACCCCCTTTGCTGCATTCCAGCTGCCAGTCTTTTAGGGTATGTCCACCAGCTTGCATATCTAGAGACTGAAATCCTCCCTTCTTCTTGCAAAACACTCAGCCAGTCAGATAGATGGCCAGCGTTGTGAACGCGTTTTCTTGCCACAGATTCTCGATTGGATTAGATCTGGACTTTGACTGGACCATCTAACCACATGGATAGTTTTGTTTAAACATTCCTTGTTGCCCTGGCTTTATGTTTAGGGTCGTGTCCTGCTGGAAGGTGAACCTCCGCCCCAGTCCAATCCCCAAGATTTTCTTCCAAGATGCCCGTATTTTTCCATCTTCTTCCCATCAACTCTGACCAGCCCCTGTCCTGTGAAGAGAAGCACCCCCAGAGATGCTACCCAACCACAGTATGGTGTGTGGTGATGTTCAGGTTTAGTTTTCCCCACACATAGCGTTTGCATTTTGGCCAAAGTTCAATTTGGTCATTGACAGAGCACCTTTCCACGTTGATGTGTCCCCCACATGGCTGTGGCAACTGTAACGAGATCTTATGCTTTCTTTAACAATGGCTTCTTCTTGCCATCTTCCATAAAGGCCAACTTGTGGTCAACACTAATAGTTGTCCTATGGACGGATTCCCCACCTGAGCTGTAGATCTCTGAGCTCGTCCAGAGTCACCATGGGCCTCTGACTGCATTCTGATCACGCCTCTCCTGTCGGCCTGGAGGTAGGTGGACGGCCTTGGTCTAGTAGGTTTACAGTTGTGCCATACTCTCCCTTTCTGAATACGCTTGAACAGTGCTCTGTGGTATGTTCAAGGCTTTGGAAATCTTTTGTAGCCAGCCTATTTACATTCTCATAACTTTATCCTGACCTGTCTGGTGTGTTTGGACTTATGGTGTTGTGCTCCAATATCCTTAAGCTAGCCTACACGTGTCGGATTCCATGGCCATTGATCACTCACCAGATTCATCTGCTACCACCGTTCCGGGTGATCGCGTCCATCAACGGGGGCTCAGAATTGGATCTGAAGAAACCAACATGTTGGTTCTTTCGGATCCATTCGAGCCCCCGACAATTGGACGCGATCATCGAAAGGGGATGCAAGTTCGGATCCTCTTAAGTGGTGATTGATTGCAGCTCCCATTCCGCTGAGATCGCCGGAATCAATTGGGTGAGTGATCAATGCCATGGAATCCGACCGTGTATGGCTAGTTGACAACTTGAGCAGTCACAGGCGCTGATTTGTACTGACATTAGATTACAAGTTCACTCTCATGTGTACACCACTTTGTATTAGTTTTGCAAGCCACTGTATCGTTGGCCTTAGTTCATTGATAGGTTCATTGCAAAAATATTGTGATTGGCACTTTAATTGCTTAAATCTGAATATAGTACTTTATCTCATAATCACAAAAGTAAATTCTGGGCGAAGTCATGATGCGTTATGGCAGTGCCATTGCGGCAATGGTAAAGGTAATTTCAACACAGTAGACCAGTCCTGGGCACTATTTGTTAGATTCATTCAGGTACTATTACCAATCAAACGACCATCTGCTTCCATGCGTATTTTGCAGGAGATGTAGAACAGGTTATTCCTAACACTACATGAGTGGATCTTAAAAACTATTAGTTGGTATGACCCACAGTACAGATAACATGTGAGTGAACATGACAGCTCCAGTGAGATTTTGATGTTGGTTTTTGACAAAAAATAGCTGCAGTCTATTAGATTCTCCACCCCTCAAATGAGTCCCTTCACAAGCACTTTAAGTGTTGATCATTCAGCTCAGTAGATCATGTACATCAATGTAGAAAACATTTAGCAGGTGTGAAGAATGTACACATGTCCCGTTCTACACACATACAAGGACAAAGTGCTGGTTGCAAGCAGTTGTATATATATTACAATCATCAAAGCATCATAGGCAGCTAGCATTACCAATGGAACATGGGGTGCTGCGCAGAGCTGCCAAGATTGAGGATGCGGCCTGAGACATCACCACAGAGAGCTATACCAGTAAATGTTTTGGAAAATACTTTTAAGCCTTTGGATATTTTACACTAACAGGGAGTAGAATTATTAGGCAAGGAGTATGTTGACACACATCCCCTCTTTATGCATGGTGTCTTACTCCAAACGGTATAGCTCGAACCTACTCCAATTAAGCATATTAGGTGATTGCCCCTCTGTAATGAGAAGGGGTGTGGTTCTAATGACATCACACCCTAATTAGGGTGCATATTATAAGGCAATCCTTTCCTTTGGCAAAAGGGTCAAGAAGGACTTGACAGGCTTAGAAAAAAAAAAAAAAGGGAATCTTGCAGAGGATGCAGCACTCTAAATTGCAAAGCTTCTGAGCGTGATCATCGAACATCAAGCGTTTCATTCAAATGTCAACAGGTCGCAAGAAGCGTGTGACAAAGGCGCCAAATAACGCCATGAATAGAAAGTCAAGCGTGCAGCTGCAAGATCACAGTTTGCCATATTTCAGAGCTGCAAAATCAGGAGTGCCCAAAAGCACAGTGTGCATACTCAGAGCAGAAAGGCTGAAACGACCACCACTGACAAGAACACAAGCTGAACGTCAAGACTGGCCAGAATATCTCAAGACTGATTTTCTAATTTTATGGTGATGAAATGAGATATCTTGGGGCCGATGGATGCACGGCTGGATTGGAAAGGGCCGAGAGCTCCAGTCCGCTCAGACGCCAGCAGGTGAGGTGGAGTACTGTTTGGATGTTCATCAGATAGTGTGGGCCTTTTCGGGTGAGGATGGAGTACGCTCACTCCAGTCCTACTGCATTTCTGGAAACACCTTCTTCAAGCTGGTACGGAGAAGTCTCATCTTAAGAAATCATGATTTCAGCAGACAATGCTCCATCACACGCGTTCCAAGTACCCACAGCGTGGCTGGCAGAAAGGGTATAAAGAAGAAAACTAATGACATGGCCTCCTTGTTCACTGATCTGAACCCCATTGAGAACCTGTGGCCATCATCAATGTGTGATTACAAGGAGGGAAAACAGTACACCTCTCTGACGTGTCTGGGGGTGGTTGCTGATCACCAATTATGGTTCAGATCAAAACACTGACAGAACATGTGCAGCTTTTGAGTGCCTTGCAAAGAAAGGTGGCTTATGGTCACTGTTGTTTTGTTTTGATTTGAATGTCAGAAATGTATATGTGATGTGAGATGTTATATTGGTTTCACTGGTAAAAATAAATATTGAATGGGTATAAATAGTTTTTTGTTAAGTTGCCTATAATTATGCCAGTATAGTCACGCACACACAAATCCCCCTAAATAGCTAAAACTAAACAAACTAAAACTACTTCCAAAAATATTCACTTGAATTAATGATTTTTTGGGTCATGGAACATGGTTGTTAATAAAATTATTCCTCAAAAATACCACTTGCCTAATAATTCTGCACTCCCTGTACTTTGACATTGGTCAGCTGCATTGTGCCCTATTTTATTGTCTGCCCTTTTTGTTTACATTTCACCAGCTCAAAAAGCTAGCCATACATGGGTCATTACCGGTTTGATCAACCCACGATCGATTGCAGTGCGGTGACCGAGCAGGCAACCTGTGTGCCTATCTGAACTCCGCCTCCACGATCAACCAGGATTTACAGACATCCATTCCCGGTTTGATCGGCCTTTTTTCGGGCAGGATCAAACGATTCTGCTTGAAGGAAGGTATTTCTTTCTCGAATGGTGTATGGCCACCTTAACTCAGGAATGCAGTAGATAGAATACTGAATACACATTGGACCCTTCACTGAGGCTGCCGGTGCCTGCAGGACCCTGATTGTTAACTTGAATCAAGTATAGAGAATAAGGGCTTTTTCAGCACATATGTTGTGCTGAAAAAGTCACTTATACATGAGTGTATAGAGTTTATAATATGTATTCACTAAGTAGGTGCAAGCTATTTTTATTGTGACCCCTACAATGATGTCCGTTTTTTTCTATTGTTATTCAGCTTAAATCAGCTGTTTGACTTTAGTTGTTGGTTGACTGCTTCATGGCCTCATTAGTGATATACATTTGCATTTTGTAATACCTCACATTTGGTCACACATTGGATGCAAGCTTTCAGCCATTTTCATAGTGATTTTTTTTTCATGGTTAGCCTACTTGAATCCTTCTATCAATGAGCATATGATTTTTACAGCAACTACAGTTGGTAGATAAGTTTGAGGAATAAATATGTGGGCTATACGATTGTGTCTTGTAAGGCTAGGGATAGGGAGTAAAATCTTTGGCCAACAGGTAAAGGTGGGGTTAAAAAAAAAAGTTAGGCACACAGAATAAAAAACATTTTACCATGGTGTTTAACCTCCTGGCCTTTAAGTTAATTGGGGGCGAGCTTGTTTAGCAACAATACTCACCTGTCAGGAGGTAGCCCGTAACATCCCTTCGTATTCGTATTGGCATTCCTGCAGATCTTTCTGGATCCGCTTCGATGAAGGCGGCGAGGCAGCTTTGTTTACCCCCATTTAAAGTAAACGTCATCCTGGGCATGAAGGTGGGAGGGCTGAAAATAGTGGCGGATTGCATTGTAAAATGCCTAAAGGGTTCAAGCAGACCTACGACCTCCGTCTGCCTTCTAATGTTGGCACAAATAGGGCAACAAAGGTCAAAAGTAATTTAAAAATACTTGCCTGGTAAAACCTCCACCTATGTCCAGCTTTAGAGCAGTAATTCCGCTAGTTGTCATTTGTGGAAAAAAAGAGAGCAACTCCAACTGATTAAGGGCTTGTTTCCATTGTACGTCGGGACCCCTACGCTAAGCGTATACGCTTAGCAGGGGTCCCAACGTATCCCATAGACTCAGCCTGCCGGCGGATGGTCTGTTTACACATCCGCCGGTGTAAAGGCTGAACGTACTCGACTACGTTCAGCCTGACACCGGCGGATCGGCTCAACGCAATGAAGACAGACCCTCCGCCGAGCAGGTAAGTCTATCTGTTACGTTGGGACCCCCCGCTAAGCGGTCCCAACGCAATGGAAACAAAGCCTAACTCCAAGGAGTAGCATTTTTAAGAGTTCCATGTAACAAAAAGTTTAGAGTTTGTGATACCCTTTATTGGTTAACTTTAGTAATGAAAGAAGCATTTGGGATGTCTTAGGTATTAAAGCTGAAAGGCTTGCTTCTTTAGTTACAGAATAAAACTCCAAACTTTCTGCATTTATCAATGGCTAACAACAGTGCATATGCATTACCACATGGTAGACAAATTTCCATAGGTAACCAGTTTGAACCAGACGTGCGTGTTCTGCGCTATTTGTTAACGAGCAACGCAGGACATTAATGCACGGTCCTCTGCTGTACACATCTTATTACCGGAGCGCAAGCCTTTCCCATACACTAATGTGGCAAGCGTCCCATTCACGAACGTGTGTACACCCATGTGTGTACTGTGAAACATGAGTGCAGTAATAGTGCATGTGTGCAAAACATGAAAAGGGTGATTTCTTTACACATCTTAAACCGTTTTCTATACTGTTATTCTGACATTTTTAGAAATGAGAAACCCAGATTCACTCCAATGGAAGATCAGTAGAAACTAAATATGTAATGCTGAGAAAGAAAATACCGTATTTTTTGGACCATGAGACGCACTTTTTCACCCCCAAAATTGGGGGGAAAAAGTGCCTGCGTCTTATGGTCCGAATGTGTGACCGCCCATGGCCATCCGGCCGCTGGTGATCACAACTTGGCTCCCCGACATCTCTCCTGGCAGATAGGTCAGCTGGCAGATAGAGGAGATCAGCTGTGTGATCTCCATTGGCAGATAGGGGAGGAGATCAGCTGTGTGATCTCCATCTGCCGGAAGAGCTGTGGGGAGCTGAACCATATTGGCTATATTTGCAGAGCCCCGCAGATATAGCCAATGCAGAGTTTGCATGTGAGGAAAGCTGCACTCGGCAGGCAGCTTCCTCACACAGCCGTAGCAGAGAAGGGACAGGGAGACTAGAGTGCCGATTCCCCCGTGGGGGGGGGGGGGGGGGGGGGGGGGGGGGGGGGGGGGTTGCTGATGCTGAAGTATGCTCTCTAGTGACACCATTTTAGTGGCTGAAAAAGGGGTTTTTCACATTCATTTAAACAAGTGAAAACTTTTTTTTTCTGATTTCCTGCTCTAAAAACTGGGTGTGTCTTATGGTCAGTTGCATCTTATAGTCCGAAAAATACGGTAAGTCCAGAGAACTTAAAACCCACAAATGCTGAAATGAGCAAGTATTTATAAACCACTGAAAACGCCAGAAACACTGGAAAACAGAGCAACCAGAGTAGAACAGAGATGTGCAAACTTGATGCTATGGACACTATATGATTGGATTTTTTTTATTTGCCTTTTAACCCTCTGAGCGTTTGCCACGTGGCACGGTTTTTTTATGACCGTGCCACAGGCAATCGCGGCGGAGCACAATGTGCTCCGCCGCGATTGCCAGCTCAGCTCAGCTCAGCTCAGGGTAGTAAACATAAGCCCGGCATCACTGGAGACGCCGGACTTATGCTGAAGAAAGGCGACGCCCCTCCAGTTTGACGGAGGTCTATGGCGCCGCCTACCCCCGCCCCCTTCGCGTCACCGGTGACGCGATCGGGGGCGGACACGGAAGCATCGGCATACATGCCGATGCTCCTGACCGCCGTCAGAAGACGGCGAGACCTCGGGCGCTCCTCCGGCTAACTGGGGCTGAGTTTCATGATGCATGAAACTCAGCCCGAGTTAATTCGGGGAGAACGCTCAGAAGGTTAAACAAAACAGAACATTAAAAAAGGAACACAATAAAATCAACATGAAAAGTAACAAACCAATGCAGCAACTACATATATCATTTAGTAATAAATCAAGAAGAAGCAAAATAACAGGGGCAATGGACAGCTGCCGAGTTCAACCTGTTGTAGGCAGCATGCATTTTCCCACCTCAGCAGACTGAGACTTCTTCATTAGCCCTAAACTCCTCATCCCACAATTCTAAATCTGTGACATTTTTGTATTTGGGATAAAACTGGTCTGAAGTAATGATATCAAGAACTTGAGCAGTTTTTCCAGAACCAATGAAGCTCCTGGGCATTATGCCCAAAGCCAGTACGGGGGCAGTTTGATCTTGGATCAAACTGCGCCCATGCCACAATCGCCGGCTCTCTGCGAGCCTGTAGCATTTCTGCATAGCTGCAGGCTTACAAAGCTTCTGCGGGCCCGAGTCTGGAATAAACCTCAATGTTAATGGAGGGGGTGTCGCTTTCCCTAATTGACATGTGAGTAGTGAGCCGGGGAGAGATCACCGTGGGCAATCACGGTTGGGTACAGTGTACTCCGCCCCGATTGCCTGGGAAGTGGCTTTTCGCGCCATGAAAAGCCTGTAACACCTGGGAGGTTAATAGTTGCGACCACACAGCTAAAATTGGGTAAGCCAGAACAAAGACAACAGTACACCTGGCACACATATGTATGTATGTATGTAATCTGCAATACTGCTAAACGTGCATGCATTTCAACAAAAATTCTACTCGTCATTTTAATAAGAACAGCAACATCTTTAATATTTTAAATCTGTAAACTTACAATGTACTAAGTGCAAAACTAACGTAGGTGGGAGCTCTAAGCATGGAATGTAATTAAGGAGCCCAAACAGATCCTGCACAGGGTTAAAGCACCGATAATTGCACAATAAACACTTTATAGAAATAATGCCATAACCTCAAAACTAGACTTTCTCTAAAAAAAAAAGAAACACAGCTTTTAGATGCACTAAACATGCTAACAAATGCAATGAATGAAAATGCTTGTCTGTCTGGACAATTTAAGTAAAACTCAATATAGGGAGCTCTGAGAGCTAGTACAACCTTACAACCACCTACTTAAAGGGAACCTTGAACATAAAACAAACAGTCCCTGCACTCAGGACATGAGAAGACCTTCCACTGATTCATGCATCTGTAAAAAAACAAAAAAATACTATATTTAAAAATGTAAACATACAAGAATTAGTGCTCATTCTTTTATAGCTTTTAGCAATTAAGATCAAAATGATATCACAATACATGTTCTCATTTATTAATCTGGATGTTAAAAAAAAGTAACAGCAGCATTCAGCAAACAGATAATCGTCAAGTTTCCTTTCGATTCTTATGTGTTTTAAAGCGGTTGTAAACTCCCCCATAATTTTTTTTAAAAGACACATACATTACCCAAACATAAAAACATGTGAAAACTGCTACACACGAAAAAAAAACCATACTGATCATCCTTACTTCCTCATTCCCAGAGGCAGCATCTTAAGTACTGGAGAACTGAAGCCAATTCTGCCCATTCAGTTTGCCAGTATTAGAGCACCCTTCCCCAGCAGGCATCCTCCTCCTTGTGCTCTCCCCACCCAGAGAGCATCAGGTATCTCTGGCAGCTCCTCTCTCACTGCCACCACAGCAAATCCCCCCAAACTTATCTGGAGACGAGCCGGAGAATAGGGTGTGAGTTGTTGTGCTGGCAGTGAGAGCAGCTGCATGTCAGAAAGCCCCGCGGCTGTGACACGGACATCACAATCCCACGGGACTGGATGGGCACAACATTATACAGCCCCAGGGGCATCAAGGATAGATTTTGGCTGTATGATGTAATGCCAAGGCGCTACGTCACAGAGTTGCTTTCAGAATTTTTTATTTTGGGGCAGTGACTGCAAAGTAACCTACCATTTGGTAGGCCTGACTGAGTGGGAGGACCAGCAAGGATTTTTTTTTTGCAGGGAACCTTCATGTTCCTCTGCAGGTGTTTTCTAAAGTCTGTTCTGGGGGTGGTTTGATTCCTGATCCAGTGTTTACTTAGACTCAGAAGCCAATTTAGAGTACCTGGTGCTGAGCATCAGGGGCCGCTGTGTGTGTGAGAGAGTCTGTCTGATCTGAGAGGACAAGTTTACTTTGTTTAGAAGCTAGGAGGCTGCTGATCTAAGTTGTGAACTTTTCTGTTGCTGCTGCCAACCACTGCGAGGGTTATTTTCATAAATATATCAAATAAATATGGGCGAGAGCCCTAAAGAAAGTCATTGTATGGATTAGCCCTCACTGGGAGCCCCATTTGAGACTTAATCCCCACAAATTATATACACAAACACATATGTACACACTAGGAATTTGAGGTTGAGGTCTATATTCACGATATGAAGAAATTGTGGCTTCCTACTTACCTGAAATCAGGGTTTGTTATCTGTGAAAATGAAAAGCATTTGCACAATTAGTGTTTTGCATTTTTTGGATGCTTACTATTTACTGTTCTGATTATATGGAACAACTAGAGCCGCTAATAAGTTATTTTAAATCAAGGTGTTTTTATTTATGGTAACATATCACTGAACTTAGAACATAAAACTGTGTTCTCAGTTAGGATTGAACATTTTTCTCCATCATACTGCAATGATAACTATTCCAGCCATTTCATTAACAATTAAAAAAAAAGCTGAAGTTCTTAACTTGAGACGACTGATAATAGCTTTTAAAAAAAGTTTAAAAAGTAGAAAGATCCATCTAACCTTTCTAAATATATTGTGAACCTGGGTAGGAGGGGCTGGGGGTCCATGTTTACCACAGTGGATGTCAATGTCTTTTTCCAGAAGGTAATTTGCACAACAAGTATGGCTTAAATGCAACCACACAACATAACAATACTTCCTGGCTAAACAACAAAAAAAGTTTCTTCCTTTCTTGGGATATTTCCCCAGCAACAATTTGTCCAGAATGAAAAAACAGTTCTGTATATAATCACAATAAATTTTAATAAAACAACTCAGATGCAGTTGAACTGTAGACTTTCAGCTTGCATAACATTTTGAGGGGCTAAAGACATTTTTTTTTTTTTTTACACAAATCAATTAATTTCAGGGGCTCAAAAGTAATTGGACCCAAGGCTATTTCATGACCAGGTGTAGGCAAATCCTTTGCTGTGATCAATTAAGCAGATAAAAAGCCCGTAGTGGATTTAATGTGAAGGCGGTGCTTGAATGTGGCAGATTTTTCCGTGAACAGACAACATGCAGTCAAATGAGATCTCCATGGAGCTAAAACAAGCCACCCTTCAGCGGCAAAAACAAAAATCCCTACAATATTCCATGCAAGAAATTCCTACAATATCAGGAGTGGCAAAATCTACAGTGTGGTACATCCTGAGAAAGAAAGCACTGCTGAATGCAAAAGACCCAGATGTTAATGGAACACAACAGTGGTGTATTATGGCAGAATGCCTTCACAACAGCCAAGCAAATGAACAACTCTCTGCAGGAGGTAGGCATATAGATACGCAAGGATTTAGTTCCTCACATATCTATGCTATATTTTTGTTCAACACACTGAATTAAAGCTGAAAGTCTGATGTTTAACTGCATCCAAATTGTTTCATTTAAAATTAATTCTGTTAATGTACAAAACCAAAATTAGAATAAAACTAATCTCTGGTTAAATATTTATGGACTTACCACACACACTATAGTAATGTAGATACATATGGCTTCTTCAAAGAGTGAAAACTGTATTTACATTCAGACCAAAAAAGACTGCATGAAGCACTGAACAGCAAACAAGGAATAAGCTGTACGGCAGCTCCCTCTGTGCCGCGCTGCAGGGTATTACAGATGATCCAAGGTTACTTACGGACTTTCCAGGGCAGCACAAATGGTACTGACTTAGGAGCACGGAGATTAGGGCCAAGTCCATTCTTAAGATCCATACCACCTCCAGAGCTGCAAAATAAAGAAGTAATAAAAGAACAATATTTCAGACAAAGTACATTCATAGTAAAAAATTTATGAAATGTTGCACACAGAAAACATCACTTTGTATTGGCAATGGAGTCTTCTCAGTGTTCAGAGTCTGTTGTGAATCAGCATTATTAATGCTTTGCATGAAGAGGAGTTTTTAAAAAAAAAATAAAAAATTATTTAGGGCTCTTTCACACACATCGCAGCTGCGATATTGGAGCGCAAAGGAGGGCAGCTAGGGTCATTGCACACTAGAGCTGCGTTTGTGTTTCTGGTAACATGTAATGAGGCGTGTTACTGAAAATGCCCTGCTGCCCAAGCATGGGAGACGCAAGTGCAGCACAAGGCAAAATGCTTTTATGTTTTGCTGGTAACAGACGTGGTTACCGGCCATGTGAAAACTGCAAGCACAGCACGGACATTGTGAAAGGGCCCTTTATCTTTGTTAAAACGTCCATTTACCCTTGCTTGCAAGTGTGAAATTATTTTATGAATGCTAGTTGCCTTTGGGCTCTTTCATACTATACAGTCTGCATTATTTACTGGCAACGCATGCATTTGCACTCACGCAAGCATTTCACAATATACACCACATGCCTCCGCAAGCGTGATACATGTAAAAATTGTGCTTTCGGTTACCGCAGACAGAAAAGTGTAAACATGCTTCTTGTTTGCTGTTCCAGACTAGTTGTGGTGAAAAAAGGCTAATTTTTTTTTTTTATATAGTTGCTGGTTCCTGCCTTAGGCTATGTCTCCACAGGGTTTTGGGATCCTTTGGTACCCCTATGTTAAGCGCGAGGGGTCCAGGCAGATCACATACACTTTACCTCCCAGCAGATGCTCTGTTATCACAGCACTGAGCTGATCCGCCGATGCAGGGGTTACCATCGTGCAGTACGTTGTCTGAACAGAGCATCCTCCAGGCAGGTAATGTGTATGTGATCCAGCGGGATCCCAAAAAGCACTGTGCTTAACTTAGGGACGGATCGCAGAATGCAGTGGAAACACACTCTTAGAAAAGGCCCATGACTGGATCATTAAGTAGCTAGAGATGCACTACAATGTCATTGTTGATTTTTTGTCAATTTTCTATCATGAAGTCTAGCTAGGTCATATTTAATTCTTCCCATTACAAGTTCTGCTTGAAGTCAAATAACCGTTCAAGTTTATATTATCTAGCTTGGATTTGGAATATGGTGCGTGCAAAAAAACTCAATGGCTAAGAATTTGACACAGATTTAGATCAATGGTGGGCAAACTGCAGTCCTTAAATAGCCTTTCATGCCTTTCAATAGCCACTTTCATGCCACTGGTGGGGGTGGCACTGTCCTGCTCAGCTCCATGCTCCCCTGTCTCTCTGTACGTCAAATGTAAATAAACTAAGGCCACAGCACCATCTTGCGGACAATGTACTCAGTGTTTAAAGTTTAAACAATTTTTGACCCATTTGTGATTTCTACTCTTGGTCCACCCCGTGTCGAATTTTCAAACCCATTATGGCCCACAAGTCATGCCCACCCATGATTTAGATGGTATTCCAAAGAAGGCCCCACTTTTCTCCTAAAATGTGAAGACAAATGGTCAGTGTTTCAGCAGCACTGTGAAAGTAAAGCACAGTAAATCTGTTTCTGACAATATTTACCTTGGAGTAGTCCAAGAAGGTGTCCCCCACAAGAATGCAGACCTATTGGACTCCAAATCTGCAGACAAGATAAGTTATTACTTAAGAACAAATGACAAAAAAATTTTAAGCACTGGAGAAAGATGAAAATCCCACAGGAGATCTTTTATAATGATTCATGGATAGTACAATCCATTCTCTGCTGTAATACAAAAAGTTATTCACAGGCACACAACTCCAACTGGACTGTGACAAGAAGTTCCTTCTTCCCAACACTGCAGGGAAAATTCATTGGAGAAGCCCGTCACATGACTGAGAAGTGACTGCGCCATGCTTACATTTTACACCATATCCATGATAATCTCTGTCATAAACTTGTCAGTTATGACTTAATATGTAAAAAACAGTGAGGGTACAGTGTATGAGGAAAGTCCTGAGGCACCTCCCTGGTGATCTGCAAAACCAACTCACAAACAAAATAAAAACCCATAAACTCATCCCGAGCTGGGATCGGGCCTACTGACCTATCCTCGACGATTCTGATTCCAACACCGCCTCTTCAGTGGGGCAGTGCCATTGACCTCCATATTAACCTCCCTAGCGGTTTGCCCGAACTCAGTTCGTACCGTACCGGGATCGGGCAAAACCCCCGTCTCTCTGTGTGCCAGCGGCTCTGTAGAAGAGCCGTCGACACACGGAGGGGGCGGCGCCATAGACCTCCATGTTAATGGAGGGGGCGGCGCTCTCCTCTCCACACGAAGTCGGCTTCTATTTGACGTCGGAGGTGTGTAGAGGGCTGGGCGGAGAGCTGGCAAGCACGGCGGAGTACAGTGTACTCTGCCGCGATTGCCGGTAAAACGAACTTTTCGTGCCATAAAAAATGGCGCGAAAAGTTCAAACCGCCCAGAGGGTTAAGGGAGCAGCGTTGGTTGCCCATCCCACATCACCGGAGATGTGTACAGGGGAGGGGAAAATGTACTCTGCTTTGATTGCCTGAACGGCGTTAATGAAAACAGAGCGGTACAGTCATTCCCACCAGGGAGGTTTAACGGCTGACACCAATAGGCGCCATCTGCCCGGCAAGGAAGCATAGAACCAGTGGTTACATTCCAGTTAAACATTGTTCCAGTTAAATCAAGTGCCGAACTACAGCTTTTTTCGATTTTACAACATGGCTGCAATAGAGAGAACAGCTTTTAGCATTTAACCATGTGCTATAAGATTTCCAGCACCCTGAAACAGAGGTGCAGAATGATGACCAAGACACAGACAGCAGCTTAAAAGACCTTGCCATGGTAAACCAAAGAAGCTCATTACATGTGCTCAGCTTCATATCCAGAGGTTGTCGGGAAGATAGATGTATGAGTCCTAGCTGCATTGCTGCAAAGGCTGAAGGTTGGGGTCAGGCTGTACACTGCATCAAAGTGGTCTGCATGGCTGTCATCCCTGTCCCTGAGATGATGCACAAGAAATCCTGCAGTTTTTTTAAAGACAAGCAAACAAAGGACATGGAATACAGGAACATTGTCTGAGGATGCCATTATACACTTTTTTGGTTCAGATTATGTCCAGTATGTGTGGCAGCAACCAAGAAAGTAGTACAAGGACAAGCGTGTCTTGCCTACAGTCAAGCATGGTGGTGGGACTGTCATGGTTTGGGGCTGCAGTTCATTGAGGGAACCATGAATGCCAACATGTATTATGACGCAGAGAAGGATCCCCCCCTTTGGAAACTGGGCTGCAGTATTTAAACATGATAACCACCCCAACACTCACCACTAAGTCAACCACTGCAGCAACCTGTGAAGCTCATAGTGACCTCCATGCCCAAAAAAAATGGTGGTCACAATTTCCTCATGTTTCGCTTTCTTTTGTTGCCAGAAGTTTAGACATTAATGGCTGTGTGTTAAGTTACTTTCAGGGGAAAGCAAATGTACACTGTTATACATGTGGTTCACTGGCTACTTCAAAGTGTCTTATCTCTAGTGTTGTCCCATGAAAAGGGATTATTAACTATTAACCATAATGTCAGGGGTGTACTCACATTTATAAGACACTGTACGTACAATTTCAAATGGGGGTTCTATCGATTTTTAAATGTCAAAAGCCTAAAGATTTAGTGATGTATGATCCCTTTCTTAGAACTCAGAATACCAGAGACTTCCACTCAAGACAGCGACAGAACTTAAGCCCCAGTTTAGAAAGTCCCAAATGTCAATATGCAGCAAGAAACTCTTACAAGTGCTGTTTGGGCATGTTGCCCAGACGAGGGAGCCGCTGCAGAGATGGGTGTGTGCTTCGCAGTAGCCCTAGCAGAGATGGACAGAGCAAGGAACATAGAATAAAAAACAAAATAAAGGGATAAAAAGCTGCTGTCCTTAATTATTATTGCTTGTAGCTGGGAATAATAACCTTTTACTGTAGGTTGCAGGCCTTTGTTCCTCTTTTATTCTAATTCAGACCTCCTCCAGAAACCCACCCGATTCTCATCCTAAACCTAGACATGTGGGTTGGGAATTACCTTTAAACTCCCTAGAGTTCATGACGAGCCCAAACTCTGGATGAGCTGGGCTCCCATGGATGCCGCATATACACAGAAAGCTGTGGTGATGTTCTCTCCGGCCGCATTTCCGTGCGACGTCACGGATCGCGTCACGGTGACGCAGAAGGGGCGCCATAGACCTCCATGTTGGAGGGGTGTTTGCTTTCCAGCCCCCACAGCTGGCGTCATTAATGACGCCAGCGATGTGGACAGGGGAGGGCAGGAATTGTATGCAGTGCACTTTGTACAGTGCCATGATTGCTCGCACCGCGCTGTTAAAAACAACGCAGTACAGGCAGAACGCAAGGGAGGTTAAAACAGTCACTGTAATCAGATGACACTGTGAATGGCCATAACAGAAAGGTGAAAGAAGCTAGTCACTATAGTATGGTAAATAACAGACCTTCATCCCAGTTTTCCTCACACGGTGGAGAATTCCATCGGCTTGGGCTGACATTTCGCTTGAAAAGGCTTTTTTCATCCGCTGAAATCAAGCAAAAAATTATGATGAAACAACATCCTCTATAATGGTTGAGGCGTGATTTTGCAATTCTGATTCTAACAATTTACATGAGATAGCTGAGCACATTTTGACTTAAGTATCTTTATATTTAACCCCTCTTATTTCACAAAGTGAAAGAAGTGAGATGATTATTGGAAATTAGCAGGTGCCAAGTATAAGTATCTTTTCTGTTGGTGCTCCGGCAAGACCTTGGCACTTCTGGGGATACAGAAAGTAATAGTCCAGGTGGAACCCCACATCTTTAACTCTGAATCAGAGGGGGGGGGGGGGGGGGGGGGGGGGGGGAGTGGCTATGGCTCAAACCAGTACTGTGGTGAATTAAAGAGCAGAAGGAATAGTTATTTCTTGTTTTAAACTCATAGCTTCTAAAACAAACTGCAGATTTATATTATAAATATCTAAAATCAGAGCAATAGGCCTAGAAGATAAAGATTACATACCAATGGCCTGTTCGATGCTTCCTTTGTCATCACATCTAGAAATGTGGAAACTTAGCTCACCCCGAGGTATGATGTGGCGGGCATTAAATGGGCACGTGACAAACTGAGAGGCAAGAGCCTCATGATTCTGTTTAGGGGAAGAAAGAAATTTTACACACATCAAAAACACTGCAAACACACACACCTTACTTCATAAAATGAGCTTCACCCCATCTCACAGATGAAAAGGTTTCTGAGGAGGAGGTGCAGTCAACCCAGAAAGCAGTAGGTAGGATTGGGTGTTTTTATTTTTTGTTGTCCCTAGCTTTAAACCAGTGTGTGTCTCAGGGTGAATTTATTTACCAGTTTTGGTAGCCCCAAGTTACCCAGGGGTGGGAAATATGGACAGATTACATTGTAATTTCTTTATATTGCCTATACAGCTTTTGAAACAGAAATTGTGCAATTATTACCGAAATATTATTCTGTATATGTTTAGTATATCATTTAGTTCAGAATATTTTATTTCTGGTTTTTCTGCTCAAAACCTCGTTGCGTCTTGTGGAGCAAAAAAAGCGGCACAGCAGATGTACGTTACATTTATCTAACTGCAATGTATTTATTGTAAAAGGGTGCTGTTCATGAGTACACAGTGTATGGTCACTATACGCAGCACAAGTATGTCTAATTTAAGGATAAATATACAAACACGTACAGCACCCATTAAGCCATCAATATTGCAGCCATTATAAGCTACAGTAAAATACATATGTTCCTCACCTTCCTGCATTTTATCAGATGATAGGGAAAACGACAAGCTCGTATTTGGTGGTTAGAATCATAAGGACACTGTAGAAGTTTATCTGGATTTTCTGAGTCTAGAAAAGAAACAGTCCAATGCATTAACAAAAAAAAGGTTCACTGCATGATAAAATCACTTTTTGGCCCCCTTAACTCATCTTAAACTTTTTAATCAAATAAGGAAGGAACAACCATGAAGTTTATGGTGAAAAGGGATTAACGGAATCGCAAAGGCCTCAACTCAAGCCATAAGTAGCACAGTCCAGACGTCTTAAAACA
>CM070033.1:35354514-35367542 GCA_036250615.1 Ptychadena robeensis | reverse complement strand
GTCATTGGACAAACTTACAAAATCAATGAGGGGTCAAATAATTATTTCCTCCACTGTATCCATGAACAGATGTTGTAAATCAACACCAGCCAACATTGTCTACAACAGACAATGTAGACAACAATGTAAGATGAAGCATTTGCATCAGCAGTATTATTCTTTATACCTCAGCAAGTGCTGAAAACCATAAGATAAGATTAATTATTTCCTGAATAAGGGGGGCCCAAGGCATAGAACCATTTAAAAGCCCCATTAATAACTGTATATCGAGCATACAATATTTATTTATTTTTTCCTGAATATTATGCTTGATTTTTATATTTACCTCCATGCTAGACAGCGCTACACATCATTGCTCCTTTAAACAAATGTTGGCCATCTACTGTAGACAGCAGCCCGGAACAGCACTGTTTATCCAGCGTGTCTTGTATATAAACGCAGCTCCATCTGTTCTGGCTCTGTGTCTGTGGGTCTCCTTGGCTCTGTCCAAACTGACATCTGTTATACTACAGTAACAGTGCTGAGGCATTCCTTGAAAGCTGTGACCACCTGCAAAACAATGCTCCTACTTTCTATCATTGTTGGTGCTATGATATCTGGCAACATCCAAGTGTGAGCAACTACTCCTCAAAGCTTTATATTTTACCCAAACTACTAATACCCTGTCTGCAAACATGCCTGGCATTGCAGGGGAAAACAACTACCCATACCATGCCTTGGACAATACCTCAACAATGTGGGTGTCCTTATATTGCAGGTAGGTGGCCACTTTCCCACAACCATGCCCCAGATGATGCTTAAACAGAAACCTTTATTTAACTGCAAGGCCTCGGCAGTGGGTCTCGCTATGCAACAAACAACTGTTAGGAACAGAATAGTCCTTGAAATAAGGTTTGCAGAAAGAGTCCATGGAATGGGGTCCCGTTACCAGAGTCTGTTATGCTGGGCAGCAAAGATCACAAACAGCTCCTCGCCTTGGCCAGGCACACGGCAGACGAGGATCGTTGCTGGCGGGGAACACCGGAAGTCCGTAACAGTCCAAGCTCTACTCAGTGAGTGGGGTCGGGCGTCCACCCCACTGGAAGGATAGTATGGATTCCTGGTGGTGGACGCATGCCGGAATGTACTGTGAGTGAGAGTAGGCCTCAGCAGGAGCAACTGCGTAGTGACAGCAGACTCCTTCCTTACTCTTTTCAAAAGGCACGGCCTCCTTAAGTACTCAGACTGACCCAGGGTATGCTGGTCTGGCAAATTAAAAGGGGCCTCACCCTCACAAAACAACTCCCAGTCACTACGATTGTAGTGGTAGATATCTGTCAGATTCCTAATAAGTAGGGGCATCACATCACTATTCAGTTATGGAATACATGTCTGCAGAGGGGGGCACACACCCACATCCTCCCTTTCTGTTTGTATAGGTTCTGCCGGGGGCCTGGTATAGGCAAGGGGGGAAAACATACTTGTTGTGCCTCAGCAGTAACAGGAGGGGGCCATGAAGACTTGACATCCTCTTTCTCCTGTCCTTTTAGACCTCATGCTTAGTGGGGCCTTGGACAGACAGAAAGGTAGGGGATCGTGTTTAATATATCCCTTCTGTTAAAAAATAGGGGGGCCTTCATCATTTTATTTTCTTAGTTATACAATTATGCTGAGTTGTTATTAAAAAAAAGCTTGTGATAACAAAAATAAACAAACGTAGGTATGATTAACATTTATGTTCTAAAATGTGGTTTCTAGAGGGGTCCGTTAATTATTATTATTATTATTATTATTAATTACCACCAGGTAGATGGCTGATATTCATGTCTGATGGTCCCTTCAATAGTTTTAAATCCTAAAGCCCCCCATACACCTTTAGATTCCTCCATACAATTTCCATCAGATCTACCAACAACTATGTAGTATAGTGACCTCCCTGATAGAATACATAGTGATTGGAAGGTGTAGAAAGGTCCTCATATTACATGGTTTTGGTAGAAGAAAAGTTGATTGTACAGAAATTGCATGGTAATTGTATGTGGTGTATGTGGTGTATGGGGGGCTCAACAGGCAATTGCAGATGTTTTGTAAGTTTTCTCTTGACTAACACCTGCATGCCTGCAATTTGACTGGACTGGTCCATGTAATTTTATTCTGTTTGGCACTTGTGTTGTGTAATCCAACAACCTCATTTATGTTTATCTGAAACTGACAATCTAGTTCTTCTCCAGTCTCAGTCTCTCAGTATGATATACAGCTACGTATAAACAGCCAAAAAACAGTTCACCCTAACAAAATGTGCTTCCACTGGGATTACCTATTATGTACAACATGCTGTATGTCCCATGCAGTAGGTTCAATGTCGTGCCATTGTGTCCTTAATTGGAATCTTGGCAGTTTAGCCTCCAAAGATCCATTTATATAGATACTTATCACTGTGATGAAGTAGTAACTGTTGTATTTGTTCTGTTTAATGTAAAGATTGCTGAATTATGACCTGTGCTTCATCTGTTTGTAATAATGGTAGACAGCAATGTGCAGTTTTGTCTGTAGGGTAGACATATACAAGACGTCAGAGACAAGAGACAAAAACAAAGGAAACAGCAGGTGAAGTGTAACTTCAAAGATAATAAAAACGAATTTGCACATAAAGCTCCTAAAGCCCCCCATACACGTTCCGATTATTCTCCCGACCGATTTTTCGTCCGATCCTGTCACCCGATTTTCACCTAAAATGTTATGGTCGGTCGGTCGGCTGGCACGAAAAATCGGAATTCGAATTATCACCGATCCATCAGCCCGACCCTATTTATTAACGGCAGATCGGCCAAAAATTTACGGACAGGTCCGAAGTGGTCCCGACCAATTTTTCGGCCGATTTTGAGAAATCTGGATCGGTCGGGTACATAATTCCGAATCCGATTAATCTCCCGACCGATTAATCTCCCGACCCGATCGGTCGGTCGGACAAAATTCGTACGAAAAATCGAAACGTGTATGGGCGGCTTTAGACAGTATTAAATCCTCTAAACTCCAAACTTACTTATAACTTCTACTGTCTCCTCTTCTCTCCACTTAGTTTCTAAACTCTCGCTTTCCTCTTCTTCCCTAAATACTTTTCCTCTCTCCCTCTCTATATCTTTCCCTGCTCTGTTTTATTATTATACTCACGTTTTATATTACTGGGACTTGGTGCAGGCGTCTAACATACAATGACTTTTCCATTAGTAAGTGTGATCTGTGTGATGTCACATGACCATGGTAGTTCTTCAGACCTACCACCCAAAACCTCAACCTTATTTTCACCCAATATTGGACCAGACACCTGATTTGTAATTAGATTGCCAAAGTTGCCCTTTTATTAACAATATAACAATGTTTAATAAAACCTTAAAGAACATCAGTACATATCTCAACAATAGAATACCCTTTCCCATACAAGGTTGCCAGTCTTTAGAGGTTCTGTTTGAAGGTCTGCTGTGACTCGAACCATATTATCCCCCCAGCCGCAACACCACTGATGGAATCACGTCACTGCATCCCCATAAACACCAATGATACTCTCCACTTTAAGGACCCCAACCGGCAGAGCTACTATGATGAAATGCAACCACCAAAGAACGTATACAAATGGACGGGAGGGTGGAAACTGTCGACAACCCTGCCATGTCACGCCCTATCCGATCACATCCATTTAACCTATCTTGGGACCCCACTTTGTTGACCAGATAAGACACGCTTTTTCCTTGCACCTGCCACTTGCAATTTTCATTCAATGATTTTCATTTCCATCACCCCTTGTACTTCTGCAGAGCCTTCATTCTTAAATTTCTCTTTACCAATTTCTGATTTTGCTTCATCATGGCCTGCCCTGAACTTTGGTCTGTTCATGCTTCTAATTTTTTCCTGTTATTTTCTCACCTTCTTCAGCTGTTCTCTACACCAATGTGTCCAAGAGCCACAAACAGGTACATCCTTCAATAAACAAAAAAATAATAATTCCCACTGGCTTGCTCTGGTGACAATCTGGTTGGCGTGATTCTGCCACTCGGCCCTTTCTGTGACACACATTCTCTTATATACTGTAGCAAAAAGAAACTACTACCTTTACTGTCCTCTTCCAGTGTATTCAGACCACTGTCCAGGAACCTCAATGATAGAATCCCGAATCGGTGCTTCTCCAATGTGGCGTCAATTGTTTCTTTGGTTTACTGGAATGGTTTAACTCTGATGTCGATTGGGAGTCACTATGAAATGGTTTGTTAAGTCTTTGGCTACTGGGACACCCAAGAACACTTTTCACCAACAGTACTCAGTGTTGTTATGTTTGTTGGTCATTGTGTTTTAAAATAATATACCTAAAAAAGGGCTAATGTAGCCATTTAAAATCCAAGTAGCGGTAGTAGTAGAGTTTAATGGGAATTGGTATATGTGGGGTATATTAACAAATCCAAGTGTCTGTTTTAAAAAAATAATAAATATTCTTCAGAAAATTTACCAGATTCAGATTCTATGTTTAATATCCTTAGACAATAAAATATGAACCCAGTTCGGTTTTATATTCCATTTTACTCCACCAGCCAGAGGATTTTACGCTAGTCACCCAATTATAAAAGGCTTTATCAAATCAAACTAACCTTATCGGGTGTATAACATCTGCATAATAATGACCGTTATTGACTTTTTATTCAAGTAATATTTATCATCAAATGTATTTGTTTGTATGCTATGATAAATCATTCATTTTATACAATAGTTTGGTGCCCTTATAGTCCCGTGGAGTCCCTAGTCTCCACACCGGGGGGTGATTAAGGATGGATTTAGTAGCGTCCTTCTTTCTTTCTCCGAATTCCAAAATTTATGTTTAATATCCTTAGACAATAAAATATGAACCCAGTTTGGTTTTCTCTCAAAAATATTCCATTTTACTCCACCAGCCAGAGGATTTTTCGCTAGTCAAAAGGCTTTATCAAATCAGAAGTACAGAACAGTCAATTCAGAATGAGAAAGACTGTAAGATTACTAGCAATATGTATTCAAGAAAAGTTTTATTTGCTTTGACTTATTACTGCAGATAAAAGCATGTTCCTTGTTTTAAATAGTTCAATAGGTAGATACCCACGTAAAAAAAAGGCTCAGTTAAAGGTTCCCGTGTTGAAATAAAACTTATTATTAGAGGTTCTAAAATATTTTGGGATACATCAACGCTAGTGCACAAATCGTTTTGTGATCCCTGAAAGCTTTTGGTCCTACCTGCACCTGAGTTCAAGCACCCAGACCAAACATTTCTACCCTACAGTATATCATCCTGATGAAGTGACCAGTGGTCACAAAATGCCTTGTTCACTAGCGTTGATGTATCACAAAATATTTTAGAACCTCTAATAATTTGTAGAGCCTGAAAAGAGTGTTTAAAAGAGTGTTTATATTCTCTTATGCTGGTCACTGGTCCACCGTGTTTTATCAGTTGCATCTGGAGACAGCTCTCTGTCAAAATGACATTCACACACAGAGAGAGTATCTCTCTGAACTTTCTTATGCATTATTCAAACGTCAAAGATTATAAAGACAAGAATAAGGGAATGATTTCAATGGCGCAGGTGCAAAATATCAACAGGCAACTGAAAAGTACAAAAACCATAGCATGTTGTTTTTCTGCATCAAGGCTACTTATTGGTTATAAGAAATATATTTGATAAAGACAGCTACAGCCTGAGTGTATCAGAGCGCTGTGACATTCTAGGTTGTAAATATCATACTTGTCAAGTTGGAGGATAAAAAAAACCGGGGGACGTACCGGAAGTGACGTCACTTCCGGCACGCAGACCTTGGTTTTTCCGTGTTCCATGTATGGCAAGTGACGTCACTTCCGGTGCTGGGTGCACTTCTTGGCTGATCTAGCAGGGTTACTTTCCCTGCTAATGTTTCATCCTGCACATTATCAGCACAAGCGGGGTGGGACATTAGCAGGGAGAGTAACGCCCTTTTCCTGCTAGATCAGCGCGATTTAAAAAATTTGGGATTCCTTGAAATCGGGATTTGGCCGGGAAAGCCGCATCAAAACTTGACTTTCCCTGCCAAAACGGGAGGGTTGACAGGTCTGGTAAATATGCTGATCTTGCTATAAACTGTAAAACAAGTAAAACTCATGGAGTGCACAGTTTAAAACTGACCTTATAACAGCTGTTGGAGACGAAATGGAGAGGAGGATACAAAATGGAGACAACCTATACTTCCATTGCCTTTGACTGAGCCTTTTTTTTCATCTTTATTTATTAATAGGACAGTGTACATGAATTACAGCAGGGCATGGACTGAGCCTTTTTTACGTGGTTACCTGTTGAACTACATACATCACCAGAAGCACAGTTCCAGCAACCCGTGGCTCCTTAATTCCCATAGGTTAACTAAAGTGTGACCAGAATCTCATCTAACTACCACTTCATAGAGGCAGTGAGTGAAGAAAAAGATCTCCACGTGCCTCTACTCTTTAAAAAGGGACGCCTTTTTATATGGGAACCATTAAACAAGGGTCCCAAATCATAAGTTGATATTCACTTTCAATTCCTATTTAGCCAAATGGTTATTCTTGCCACACCTCCCCTCCATGTGTCCCTAAAGAAAAAAATCTTTTCTTTTTTGGGTATTCTCCCTATTTTAGAGTTGCCCATATTGCTCTCACTACTTGTTTTACCTGTTTAGCATTAACTGAGTCAAAAGACATTCCGGGCCATACAAATCAGGTGAAATTAAGCCTCGGAACTCCTTTGAAAATTAACTGCTCAATTAATGTCAGTGAAATTTAGCTGATCGCTGTTTGAGGTGGATTCCAGATGCAACTCAAAAACAGTAAAAACAAAAAAAAAACCCTAATAACATAAATCTTACCCAAAGATAATAAGCATTACTAAGGTATCAATTACAACTCTTACATGACTTGAAATGAAGCATGTCTTCATAGGCTTGACTCACTTTTACTCAAGCAAGCACTGACAGTCACGCTAGGCAGTGTAACGTGTCCCATTACAAAGAACCTGGGATTCTCCCTGTGAGCTCCACGGAGTCATCACCATAGACCAGACAATACTATAAAAGGTAAGGCCGGTGATGCCTATATCTTCCGCAAGCACCGTCCTGTGATGCAGAGGAATCACTTTGACTCTCTGAGTTTTGTGCACCAAAATTAGAATACAAACTGTTTAAAATGATAATACCGAGTTGGAAGTGATAGAATTTGCTGGCACGTTACAGGCTGTCGAACAGATATTCTAACCGTTAACATTGGCCAGTTGCCTGGAGAGAGAAAACACAGTTAAACCGTTTTACGTTTATCTCCCAGGGCCGAAAGGAATGTTTTTTCATCTGTGTTTGAAAGCTCCAAGAACCGTTGGACTTATGACTAGGACGATTAAACCAAGAATGAAGTTTCTAACATAACGGTTATTGACCATGCTTGGTTTCCTGGGGCATTCCCAGTTATTAGTCCTTCTTAAAGGGAATGGGTAACATGCACTATGCAAATATGTTTTTGGGATATTATTATATGAGGCATGTGTGATTGTGAATATCACCTGCTTTGGTGCAGATATAAGCAGCAACACGTAAACAGGAGGGGCAACAGGAAGACAACCCACAAAAAGAGATTGCCTTTCCAGGTTGTGGCCACAGACCCGTCTCTTTATTTTTCATCCTCATAGATTATTCTATATGGTTCGATAATTCTGTTTGACCGACCCCCCAAAAAAAGACCGTTTTAAGTTGATCAAAGGGAAATTGTTTTCCACACACCTGATACGATCGTCCAAAAGTAAATAACGCTTAAAGTGGTTTTACACTCAAAATAAAAAGAACAGACATACATTACACAGACACAATACTCACCTGTCAGCAGTTCAGATGCTGGGAAACTGCTACACAAAATGACTAAACTGTCTTCACTTGCTTGCACTTCTCATGCTGGCATCTTGGCTCCTGGCCTTTGCACACTTCCACCCACACTGACCCCCTATCTCCTCCCCACTCCTCCTCCTGTGTATTCTGATCAGAGCTGCAGACTCTCGTAGTTTGTGAAGAGGGGGATTCTGCTGCTGACGATTTCCTGCCTGGCACAGATTTTCCAGACACCACTTTGGCTGCCTAGGCGAGACGTAAGGCAGTGGGAGGGGGAGCAATCCTGACAAGCTTCTCTCCAGCTGTCAGAAGAAGATTTGTGATCAGACATGTTGGTAAATTTAAGTAGATCGTACAAGTATCTGACGGGTTTTCTAGGTATTTCAATCGATTTGTAACTGATTGTACTATGCATGAGCATGCACATCGAACTAATGCTAGGCATACTGTACATGGTTCGATGCCTGTATGAGCCAGGAGCCGTTTGAGCTCAAAGCTCAAGCTTTCTCGATATTAGCTGCATCTCGATCAAAGAATTGCAAATTGAACAGGGTTTACCAACATGTTGGTTCCCTGTTTGACCAAACTTTCTTCAAGCGGGATCAATTGACGGCTTTTAAGCTAGGCATACACGACTCCATTTTTTAAAATAGATTTGAGCACAATCGTGGACCGTGCGCATTCACATCGCTGAATTGTGCTCAAATCTAATAAAAAATAAAGCTGTCCAGCCTTTAAGTAAAGGAATCTATCGGGTTTGAATCAATTACACTGTGGGGTTACAATCAATTGTTGTTAGATTGACAATCGATATTTAAAGGCCCCCATACACGTTTCGATTTTCCCGTTCGATCGACCTAAACAATTTTTAAGTCAATTTTAAAGCCGATTGATCAAAAATCAATGCCTGTCCCCATGGTTCGATTGACCTAGTTCGATCAAAATTGGACAAAAGTTCGATGTAAAAATGATCGGACATGACGGAAATTTTTGATCGATCGAATGTAATTTTGTTGCGCCCGACCGATTTTGGTTAGATTTAAATAATAAGCATACTTACACATCCTTTGGCAAACATTTTGGTGTGTTTACCATCGACTTCCTTCGATTATGCTTTTGATCGATCTAGTCAACATCTATCAAATATTGGTTTCTCCATGTGAGAGGTAGTTTGATCGTACTTTGTTTGATCGAACCAATGGCAATCATAAATTATGATCGAATCTGACATCGATTGTAGGAAAATTGAAACATGTATGGCGGCCTTTAATCACATAAGCTGATTGAATCTAAGATCTATAGTGCAAAAAATTAGTCAGGAGATTTGCCTCTATTTAAAGACAGGATCATAGAAAGGCAACAACAAAGCAGTAGAACCAGTATCTGTATCTGGAGGAACAGTGTAGCACCATTAAGCCTTGTTATAAAATAAGGTATTTACATGGCCCAATCCATCACAAATCCCAAACATTAAGGTAGAAACCCTCGTTTCAGGACAGTGGGCGGAGCAAAAAACTGTGTTGGATTGGGCAATGTAAATACATTCTGTTATAAGAAGGCTTGATTGTGCTCGAGTTGAGGGCTTTTCGATTGCTTTAATCCCTTCTTTCCATAAACGTCATGGTTGTTCCTCTATGGAGGAAAAAGTAGCAACTCTGCCAGAGCGGCTGCTCGTGTGCGTGTTTTTGACTAAACTGTCAGAAACAACTCCATGAGGGTGCCATATGGGCCTTATGTTTTGTAGTGTGATCTATACTCACAGCCTGACTTTGTGTACTTGTGTACTTTGATTGGCATGCACAATTGAGAACACTACAACTAGTAGGTTTGCCATTCGTGCATGTCCAGTTTGGTTTGGTAAGTAATAGTCAAAACCTTAGAGGGCACAACCCTCACACAAATGAAATCTTTAAACCCACCATAAAACTATATTTGGTGCAGTGTTCTAGGTTCCTTGTGGTGCAGAATAAAGCCCTGACCTCATGTGGCCAGAGTGTGGCAGCAAGTCCTGGAAGATGAAGGAACCCATGCAAATGACTGTATGCCATTGAACCAGATATTCCATGCATAGATATCAGAGCTATGGATTTGTAAAGGTTGCTATACAGGGTTTGATCCCTGCCTGATTCTCTAGCGACTGATGCCAGCATGATGAAGTCATCACGCTGCAGCGTGATCAGAGGATCGGCGGACACCCTTTGTGTGCTGGACATTGGTTCGGATGGGGACACTGGTCTCTATCAAAAGTAATGCGATTGGCCAGGAATTTACCGACATGTCCGATCATTGTGTAATATGACTTGCAGTGCAATCCTGGTTGATGTGTCTAGGGGGGCACATGTGATTTGCCACCGAGGAATGTGCGGCGGTTGATCGCCCGCAAAATCGGGGATCGGACGGTGTATGGCTAGCTTAAGAGCTCATTCATACCCTGACCAAGGTGTTGGCCACTTTCAGGGTCATATACAATACTAAACCAGGATATGAGTTATCGTGATAAGCTTAGCTTATTCTGGGATTACTGTTGTTTTTTTCTATGGTTGGTGTAATTTTAAATGCAGATCGGTTTTCATTGGCTTTTCCTACATCATTTTGTTCTCAATAAATCACACAATGTACAGTCAGGTCCATTATTATTGGGACATCAACACAACTCAATTTTTGCCTCTATACACCACCACAATGGATTGGGAATGAAACAAACGCAATGTGCTGTAAGATCCAAAGTGCTGTCACTATCAGTGAAAAAAGCTATCATTAGGCTGAAAAAACAAAACAAACCCATCAGAGAGATAGTGAAAACATTAGGCATGATCAAAACAACTGTTTGGAACATTCTTACAAAAAAAGGAATGGAACGGTGAGCTCAGCAACACTAAAAGGCCTGGAAGACCACAGAAAACAACTGTGGTGGATGACCAAAGACTTCTTTCTCTGGTGAAGAAAACAACCTTCATAACAGTTGCCCAGCCATTCACCTGATTTGGATGTAAATACCCTCAAATTAAAGCTGACAGTCTGCAGTTAAAGCACAGTGTGCTTGTTTCATTACAAATGCTTAGTAATGGTGTATAGAGCCAAGAATGTTAGAATTGTGTCAATGTCCCAATATTTATGGACCTGACTGTATATCAATTAAGATTATGAATTTGAATATTTAATTAATAAGGTCTGAGGTATATGCATTTTCTTTATTACATTCAGAAATAAAGCAAAATAAAACAAAATGAAATAAAGATCTTTTTGTAAAGAATACACTTCCTATGTCTGACAGGTAGCCAGTGTGTCAGTGTGTCAGTTTGTCAGTGAGCAGGAATGCCAGAGCTAGTCCTAAATGTTCTTTCAAGTGCTGCAATTGTTATTAGCAGAATACGATTCCCATCAGCAGTTCCTTCTGTTTTTTAATAATGCAGTATATACATACAATTTATATATTTATAAAAACATACAACTAAACGGCATTGGCAAGAGATAGGAGAGTCAGTCAGTGCATCAACTCCGGGGTTAAGTACCAAGGATATAGGATTTTGTATTGATAAAATGTACAAATTGATGATTCCATTGCTGAGAACCACATAGCTTTCCAGTCATCCATTGTTCTAATGCCAAGGAAGTTGAGCATTTTTATTATTATTATTATCTTGTTTTTATATAGCGCCAACATATTACACATCACTTTACACAACATATATAGTCAGATATACACCTTTATAAGCCCCCCATACACCTTTAGATCACTCCATACAATTTCCATTAAATCTACCAACAACTATGTAGTATAGTGGCCTCCCTGATTGAATACATAGTTATTGGAAGGATACACCCACCCTCTCCTGGCTGATACATGCTGGCCACACCCCCTTCATACACTCAGCCGTAGCTGATCACACAGCCTGTGTGTGTGGCTCAGCTGTCAGCCCGTCCATTATATTGCATGGTGACTCGCGGTCCCCATTCAATGTAATGGATTTCGACCAAGGTTTTCCAACATGTTGGAAACCTGTTTGGTCAAGTTCCTTTGAGCAGGGTCCTTTGATCCTGTTTGAAGGAACCATGGATGACTCAGATGAAGAAACAGATTAGAGGAACATCAGGAGCTGTGACTGCTCACGGCGCCTGATGTTGCTCTAATCTGTTTCTTCATCGAGCCGTGTATGGCTAGCTTAAACAATCAAGTCTACCTGTGTTCAATCGCAGAGAACCCAACACTACATAGTTGTTGGTAGATCTAAAGGATATCTGACAGAGAGATCTAAAGGTGTATGGCCAGCTTTACTGATAATCTATGTTGTATATATTTTCTAAAGAAGTCAGATATAAATAAAAGGTGTAAGGTGGATGGGTAGAGAGAATATTGAAGGATGAATGTACAGTAGCTGAAGAATGATTGAGTAGACATTTCAATGGAATTTGCTTTTCCTATTTAGATTTTTAATAAGATGCACAAAACAAAAAATTAGCTTATTATAACCAGAAGATATTGGCGAAGAATATAACTTTTTAATAATGTATATATAATAAAAGTCACATTAAAAGTAGTGAAAGTGTATAAGCCCCATATAAACTCTGCGGTGACACAGCACCAGCAATGTGAATGGCCAGCTGGCATGAACTTGTTTAAACATTTTGACATCTGAGAGAGAGAGGATCTGTGTAGGAGCCACCAAGCTCAGTGCGGTGATAAAACAAATTCTACAAGAGACTTTGGATCATCACTTCCCCTGTTTTGGAAATAGATGCGAGCTAGGAAAGGGTTTGATGAAGATAAAAAGTAGTGAGAAGTGGCAGCAATGTTCGGTCACTCAGCTTTATAAGTAGTATGAAAATGCTCTCAATATTATTGTGCACTACGCTGACATGAGCATTTATACATTTTATTTTACTGCTGACTGTTAGTAATATTCAAAAGAACTTTACATAACAGATGTTTCCAGGAATTCAATGTGCTTCATTTTTAAAAAAATCAATGCGTTTTGTCATAATCTTTAATTTAGTCATTTAAAGTCTATGGTGATGTGGCCCGTTTCATGACCGATAGGTTGTTATCTAAACATACCATGTAATAGAGCTGGCAAAGGCCTCAAGCCAGCAAAAGACAGTTAAGCCCCCCATACACCTTACAATCTTCCCATACAATTTCTGTACAATCAAATTTTGTT
>CM070033.1:35294583-35319985 GCA_036250615.1 Ptychadena robeensis | reverse complement strand
AAACATCTACACCACTTGAGGGGTTCACATACTTTCAAGCAGCACTGTATATATATAAACCATACTCCTGTGTAGTGTTGACAGCAAATATTCTAATTACTATTTTTTATTGCAATATCTGCACTTCAAGAATGTGCTCTAGTGCTATATCGCTGAAATCGTGAATATATTGTTTACATTAGTACATTTCATTCACAATATGCGCATGTAAAAGTACCAATTTACTCAATGATGGTAATAATTACTGGAGATCAGAGATGGAGATTGAGAATATTAGGCGAAAATGTGCGATAATTTTCAAATATGAATATTGTGTGTGCTGCTCCTCTGTACTCCTGTGTAACTATGCAGCTTCTCTGTATTTCTGGGAGGCTGCTCATAGTCATATAAAATAAGCTTCCCTCATATAACCCTTTGAATCATCTTTCCTCCTTTGCTCTATTGTCATGGTAATTTAGAATTGTTTGAAATATATAGGCATTCCATTCTCCTTCCTGAACTCCGTTCACATCTTGAACAGTGTGAAATATAAATAGTGCCTCGTGTAGGAAAATTTTGTAGACTAATAAATTCTGACATGTATATCCGATTGTAAAGTAACATATCAGCGCCCAATGCTCAGTGTAAACCTTCAGCTATAAATATATGGTATGAATTATCTTTATAGCTGTTATCATGATAGAAAGTACATCATACGTACAAAGAAGGAGCACATAACAAGTACATCATAAAATAGCATTTTGGGGAAAATAAGATGATTTATTTATTTGTTCCCTTCCTTCTATAACAAAAATACAAACAACTGCTGTAGAAGCTGATGGGCTTGGCATATGGTGGACAACAAATGTTTTCTTTTTGCTTTTTTTATGTCTTAAGGTATACATGTGTCGTTTTTTTGTTCAAATGACCGCAAATTTATCATTTAGGTTGATCGGTTAGGAATGATCTGAATTAAAGTATAGATTGAACAGAAGGTGACCAGTCATGTCGTTGATCGATGTAACATTAGTGATGACCCTCGATCTATTCCTGTTTGAGCGGACTATTGAAGTTTATACAAGCATTTCAGATACACCCACCCCGACATAATTTCGAATGAGATCGCCAATAAATCTTTTAACCAATGTGGTGTGCCCATTAAACAATCACATGTTCTGATCAAAACGAGAGACTATCGCAAAAGAATGGACCTGTCTTTAAAAGTGTAAAGGTAGCCATACATTGATCGGTTATTCGATTCAATTGTCTTGCGCAATTTAAAATTGGTTGTCATTTGAACATCGATGGATTGTATCACCACGCTGTGTGATTCCCAACTGCTCGATTCCTTTTCTGAGTTTGATTTTAATGCGCCATAGTACATTTAAATACAAATCGATCGAATTACCAAGAAAATCTGTCAGATACTCATACGATAAACAAAATTTACCAACATGTCCAGTCACTTTTCGAAAGATTTTCTGTTCAATATCGATCAGTTTTGGTCTATCATACCAGGTGTGCGGGAATCGATTCCCATTCGATTGACGTAAACAGATAAATTTTTTCGTCAATCGAGCGGAAATATCAAACCGTCTATGGCTACCTTATCCCTTGCTAAACATTTTATCAATGGGAAAAAAATTATCTTGTGTCCACATGGAGATTTTCTTCTATTTTCACAATATTTAAGGAATATTTCACCCCTGATTTTTGTCACCTTACCATGTGTCACAATGTCAAGATATCTTTCTTATTCCTTGTGTACACTACATTGAAATCCTGTGTTTTACTCGCTTGAAACGTAGTGATTATGGTGCGTGATAGACACAGCTCATTGTTTACAATGTTCCTCTCTCTACAGTGCATCATGTCAATGACAACACAGGTCCAGCATCAACATAGAAAAGCATTGGACTCTTCGTGAGACACACAATGGATCCAATGTAAACTTTACACTTTTGTTAAGTAAGGTTAAATCTCCCTGCTCTGTCCAAAAAAAATAGTTTTACCTATCAAATATGCTTTATGCCAATGGAACGCAGTGTTCCTAGCACACTGTTGAAATTGTAAGAAATAATTGAATTGGTTGTTGTAAACAAGTGATTACTAAAATTTACTTATCTAGCATACAGTGGTTAAAAAAAGTCTCCACACCCCTGGTAAAATGTCAGGTTCCTGCGCTGTACAAAAATGAGACAAACATAAATCATGCTTTGGGGTCTTAGTTAAGACAGAGGGAATTATAAACAGAAAAAGGCCCCCATACACGGGTCGGATTCCGACCGGATTCCGGCACGATCGATTCCGGGCGCGTGCACGCGAATCGATCGTGCCGGAATCGTGTGCAGCCCACCTTGTCCGATCGATCGCATCCGATTGATCAGGGGCTCAGAATCGGATCCGACAGAGAACCAACATGTTGGTCTTTTTGATCCGATTCTGCACAGATCAGGGGGAGTTGCCATTTGTGAGGTGGAGTCGGAGATGGAATCGGACACGGAATCGTCCCGGAATCCGTTGGACAAGGTGGTATGCTGCGATCGGATTCTCTTAATTGGCCGATCGATCACACCTCCGATTCCCGGCAGAATCGTCGGAATCGATCGGATGGGTGATCGAGCGGCCATGGAATCCGACTGTGTATGGCTGGCTTAAGAAATACCAGTCAAAATAGGCACAAAACCTTCAGGCTTCTGCTAGAAAGCTGAACATGAAGAGGAACTTCATCTTTCAGCATGACTACGACCCAAAGCATGCATCCAAATCAACAAAGGAATGGCTTCACCAGAAGATCAAAGTTTTGGAATGGCCCAGCCAGAGCCCAGACCTGAATCGGATTGAAAATCAGTGGGGTTATCTGAAGAGGGCTGTGAACAGGAGATGTGCTCGCAATCTGACAGATTTAGAGTATTTCTGCAAAGAAGAGTGAGCAAATCTTGTTACAATGTGCCATGCTGATAGACTCATACCCAAAATATGCCATGCTGATAGACTCATAAAATGTGCCATGCTGAAATATATCGACCCAAATGTGCCTGCCTGATAGACCATGACCCAAAAGGTGTCATGCTGATAGACCTACCCAAAAGGTGTCATGCTGATAGCACATACCCAAAAGTGTTCACAAATGCTGATAGACTCAGACCCAATATGTGTCTCTACTGAGAGACCCATACCCAATAATCATAAAGTGATAAGACCATACCCAAATGGTGTTCATGCTGATAGACTCCTACCCAATATGTGTCATGCTATAGACCCATACCCAAATAATTCCAATGCTGATAGACCCCTACCCAAAAATGTCATGCTTTAACTCATACCCATTGTGTCATGCTGATTAGACCATACCCAAATGTGCCATGCTGATAACTCATACCCAAAATGCCATGACTGATAGACGCATACCCAAAATTGTCATGCTGATAGACCCATACCCAAATTGCCATGGCTGATAGACTCATACCCAAAATTTGCATCTTATAGAACTCATAACCCAATAGGTTGGTCCATGCTGAAGAACCCACCAAAATGTGTCAATGCTGATAGACCCTACCCAAATTGTCATGGCTGATAGAACCCATACCCAAACTGTTGACATGGCTGATAGACTCATACCCAAAATGGCCATGCTTATAGACTCATACCCAAATGTGTCATGCTGATACTCAGACCCAATGTGCCAGGCCCTGATAGACTCATCCCCAAATTGTCATGGCTGATAACTCTCCCAAATGTGCCCTGCTGATACTCATACCCACATGTTCCATGCTGATAGACTCATACTACCCAAATGTGCCATGCTGAAGACTCATACAAAACTGTGTCTCTAGAATCGACCCATACCCAGACTGTGCCATGCTGTAGACTCATACCAAAATGTGTCATGCTATAGAACCCATACCAAAATGTGTCATGCTGATAGACTCATCCAAAAGGTGTCCATGCTGATAGACTCATACCCAAAGTGTCATGCTGTAGCACCACATAAACACAAAATGTGTCATTCTGATAGACCCTACCCAAACAGTGCTGTCATCACATCAAAGGTGCTTTCTACAAGTATGTGGTAGTGTGTGCACTCTTATGCAACCACATTATTCTTGTTTTATATTTTGGCTCTTCCTTTTTCCTCCACCTAAAACATTTCAGTTTTGTTTTCATTTGTAGTGGTACAGATTATAGGTCCACTATTAAAGGTGGAAAAAGTTCTTACAATATTTACTGTCTATCGTTTGTACAGCCGCAAGGAACCTGACATTTTACCAAGGGGTGTGTAAGAGTTTTTATATTCACTGTATATTTCTCTATCATCTTACTCTATGGTGAAAAAATATTGATATCATATTTTCAAGAAAAGTAAAGTAACAAAACCCTTTACATTGGTAGTTAATAGTTTTTTTATTTTTTCATGGGGGACAAAGCAACCACTGAAGATAGTAGCTCTTTGATACAATGTAGATAGCCTCTTACAGCTTGTACCCAGCGTACGCATGTCTAAACCTGTTGTAACAATGAAGTACAGTCATCTCTAATAGAGTGTCCAAATTTGTTCCAAAGTGTCAAATTTTTGTGGTGGGCCACGATTATTTAGATTTATAAACTATTTACCAAACAAGGTGAGGTGGTGCACTCACTTTTGGTGCCATTGAGCCATATAGAGGGTCATCTATAGTTTTGAAGGCTGTCTTTAGAATTGTTGTTCCATGAGTCCATCTTCATATCTCCAGTGATAAATGAATTTCCTGTATAGCGCATTCATTAGGAATAATCTCTAGTGTGCTTCCTATGTGCTGTACAGTACATGGAAAACTTGTCAAGGGCACTTGTGAAGGTTTTCTGATAAACACCGGCCTTATCAAGATCTGTTCCACTATCCACTTCTGTCAGTGCACACTGTGTCATCCGCACTGCATCCATTTACTTATTATAGTACAAGGCTTATATTTTCCAAGTTAGGACATATTTCATTGAGCAACATGAAGCCCTTAATGGATGCTAATCACACAAGTCCTTGACAGCAGCCTCCTCCTTGTTTGGAAGTGACATGTGTGAGAATTATTTCTCAATCCCCTTTGTTTTAATGTTCTGCACATGTCAAGTGAAGTGGGTATACAGAGCCATCCTCTATAGACTGTTTCTATTCCTCCCACAATAAACAACTGCGTTTGTACAGCTCCTTAATAGTTGCTCTTATAAGTGAGAAGGAGCGCTCATTGTGGTGGGTGGCATTGACATGTCTTCTGGATCAACGCTAAAAAGTTATTTAATTCAACAATATGAATTCTGATTTAGTCGTCCACAATATTGTAGTTTTATGGTTACTCATTAAAAGGAATTACACCTTTAACCAGTTGGCTGATACAGACAATTCCTTGTGAGAATTGAGAAAAGAAAACCGGATTAGGAACATAAAACAACTGCTACTTACATGCATCAATGCTAGCAGTGTCCTCAGGAGCCCTCAGCTCGTATACTTTGTTCTAAGGGTCCATCCAGGGTGCGTGTGGAACAAGTCATATGGTGAACTGGACAACGGCTTTTGGAGAGACAGAGGGGCGAGTCAATGGGTGTTTTAAAAAAACTGGATCTTCCTTGTGTCCCCTTTAATAACATGATACGACTTTTTTTTTCATAAAACCCTTTGAGTTGCATGAGTTTTAGATCAGGGGTAGGCCGAACTAAGCTCGGGTGCTGGATCTGGCCCGTTTGTTTTCTTTTAAACCTTTGTCACCTTGTTTAAAAAGATGCTTCTTTCTGCTTGTTCTCTTCCAATGAGTGCACATAATACCTAGAGGTGTCCTAACATTAGGAACGATGTGATGACAATGTTGGGCGGCTTCTCATGGTGACAACAGCCCTCTAGAAATGTCTCTGTTCATTGGCAAGATGGACATTTTCAATGTGAAATTTAAAAAAGAGAACAACATCCTATCTGTTTCAGATCCAGCCCCGTCCACTCCTGCTGGATCGGCTACCCTGACAACCGTACCCTCCTTACTGTGGCTCCTGCCATCCTGGCTCGGGTTTTCCACTGGCAGGGCTCCTTGGGGACAGGCAGGGGTCTGCTGGGCTCTCCCATATTCCGTCCACAGCCAACCAGAGAGAACGCGGGATAGGCGCTCGCAACCGCGCGTCACGCGCAGCCTAATCTATCCGCTTCGCATGCTCATCGCGCACGGCCCCCCGCCCTTTTTTTTTGTCGTACACCCGAGCTTTAAAAGGACCTGAAGGGTGAGTGCTCCTGGGTACCGCCCCTCCCTACGGGGCGGCCTCCACTTGATGCTCTTCACTATAAAAGCCCCTGCCCTTCCCTTTCAGTCAAGTGCCTGGTGTAAACATCTTGCTGTGTCCGGTTCTGTACAGACTTGTTTCTCTCTGGCTTGATTCCTGGTATACCGACCCTGCTTTGGTTTCCCGACGGACTCTCTGATTCCGCTGTCCCGACCCTCGCTTGTGTTTTGACCCGCTTTGCTTGCGCCGCCTAGCCTCGACCCACGCCTGTACCCAAGACTTTCCGTTTGTCTGTCCGTCGCCTCACCATCGCTGTACCCTCACACTCGTACTTTGCCTGCCGCCTGCCTGTACCTATTGCACTGGACTTTTGACCTTCCCCCTGAAAGGGTTCAGCCTCCAAAGGACACTCGCCGTGCACCTTCTCTGGGGGGTTTCACCAGGGAAGCAGACCTAGCCACCAACCGCGAGTGCGGGAAAAGACCACAGGGTCCCCTCAAGGATCCCTGCTATCTCCCATTGGGGGGCTCTGGGGGAAGACCCTTGGTGGCCTTAGATGCCCTGCTCCTGTACCTCTACACCCGCGCCTACCCCAGGATCTGCAGTCATAACAGATTACACCAGCCATGACACATCCCTGGGAAGGGTGTTTTTTGCTGAACTCCTGGCCAGCAGTCCAGGACCTCACGTTTCAGTCCATGGAGCTCAAGAGCACACAAGCGGTACTGCCCCGCCCGCCGGAGCGCTCTGTTTTCCGCTACTCCTAACCCAACTCCCTCTGCCTACAAGATTCTCCCGGGTGACCGGGGAGTCGACCCCTTCCACAGTGCCTGCCGTTCTACATTTCTCTCTCCTACCACTGACTTTCCACGATGAACGAGACAAAGGTCCGGAACGGTTATTTCTCTAACTCCAGGTGAGCCCCAGCTTGGCATTCAATTTGTCAAAACAACAAGACCCAGCCCTGGCCCACGGTAGAGGGGCTTGTTCGGAAGTTGTCCCAACTTTACAACTACCCCCCAGGACTGAGACACGGACGCTCAATCGTGTTCTCTGCTACAGGGGGGACACCATTGGATGACTACGTCTCCGAGTTCCCCATCGGCCCCTCCCGCAACCTGGACTGGACCGTCCCAGCCCTTCCGCAGCCATTCCGGGTGGGACTCTCCGATGCCATCAAGATGAACAGCCCGAGTCGGAGTCCCAGACCCTACACCGTTCCATTGACGTGTCCATGTGATAGTGGACCCGGCGCCTAATGGGAACCGTAAGGCTGAGATGGGGTACGCGCTATCTTGCAACCATCCGGTGTTTCTCGCCCCTCCTCACTCCTCTGGTTCATCACACAACGTCCCCTCTCTCAGAGACCCCCAGTCACCCGAAACCTGTGTAGATCGGGGCTCACCTCTGACCACCACTTCTACACCCGAGAAAGGGAGCGCCGTTTTGAAGAAGACTTATTGCCTCTACTGCGGTACCCCAGGCACATCGGTCCGCACCTGCCCGGTGCGGCCCTTTCGGGAAAGACGTTCCTTCAGACCCTTCAGGGACACTGTATGTATCCCACCGAGTACCGACTCTCATAGCTTTCTCCCTCCTCTCACTTCACATGGCCTGAGGGAACCGTAAAGGTCGATACTTGCAATCATCGCTCCGGTCGTGCACGGTTTAGGACGCCCATTTTGCGAAGTCCCTAATACTACCCTCATACCAAAAGACAGCCCTACCCGCTCCGCCTTGCCGACGGGCTCGCTGACCCCTCGGTCCCGTGGTCCCTGGGAGACACCGTTCCTGATTGCCAGTCAAAGCAACCCAAAAAACCCTCGGGACCAATTGGAACTTCATCCTCTCAGGTTCTCCACATACCCACGCCATCGGTTTTCCTTCGTCCTTGGCCTGCCTTGGCTGGTACTCTCCATAACCCTCCATCGACTGGGATATCCGGCACCCCTGGCCTTCCAGTCGGACTATTGTGGAGATCCCTGCCACGCCCCGGTTTCTCCACATTCCTGGACTCACAGACACCGCCGTCAGACCGCTCTTCTCCTAAAAAGACTCGTCCCACCGCAATACCACACTAACCTGGAACTTTTTTAGCAAACGGGTGGCCGACGTCCATCCCCACCTTCCCTACGATGTCCTAGTATGACCTTCCCCAGGGCGCAAGAAATCCCTTTCGGTCATGTTCGATCCGTGTAGCGGAGCCCTAATCTCAGGCCCCGAAGGACTACATAGACGCCTCCTTAAAAAGGGTTCATTCGCCCCTCCACTTCGATTCGCCTGCTGGAGCAGGCATGTTTTTCGGCCAGAACAAGGACAATCCTTGAGACCCAATATTGACTATCGCCACCTCAAACGCGATCACCATTAAAAACGTTACCCTCTGCCACTATCTCGACCTCACTCAGCGTCTCACTCGGCCCGTTGGTTCCTCCCAAATGACCTGAGGGTGGGCGTACAATCTGGTAGCGGGTCAGGCCGGGGGACAGTGGAAGACGCTTTTCCGCACAACAGCTTGCGGCATTTCGAGTACCTGGTGATGCCTTTTTGGACGTGCAACACGCCCCCGCTACGTCCAGGCTTCATCTATCGACGTCTTCCGGGATTTTCCCTCATAAGTTCTTGATCGTCTAACTTAGACTATATCCTTGTTTTTTCCGCTACCCTCGACTTACATCGGATCCACATGAGGAAGGGGTCCTTGGAGATGCCTACGCCTTCACTCCCTAATACGCCAAGGCCGAAAAATTGAGTTCGAGACGGTCCAGCATCCAGTTTCTGGGGCCTGGTCAATTTCCTACCATCGGGTGATTACTATGGACCCCCCCAGAATGTCCCCTCTGCCATCACCTAGGCGAACTGGCCGCTCCCTCGGTACCGAAAGGCTGTCCCAAGCGATTCCTGGGGTTTGCGAAAACTTCACGGAGGTTCATAAAGGGATTTCCGAAAATAGTTCTACCCCTACACCCACGACACCAGCACCAAACTCGTTTTTTCCTGACAGCTCAAGATCATCAAACCGCCTTGAATTCCTTAAGAATAGTTTCAGTTCCTGCCCCATCCTAAAAACCCCGGACCCCTCTCTATACCCTATGATCCTCGTGTAGACGCCTCCGAACTGTCTATCGGCATGCGTACCTGCCAACGTTCTGGCGAAGAGAAGAACCTCCTTCATCCAGGTCTGTTTCTCTCTCCCGGAAACTCACCCCGCCGCGCACAATTACAGTGGGGGTATAGGGAGTGTTGGCCCTGAAGTCCTGCCTGGAAGGGTGGCGTTACCTTCCTTCGAGGGGGCCCAACATCAGCTGCTAAGCCTGACTGACCACAAGAACATTTGCAGTATCTACGCCAATCAAAGGGGCTAACCCCCGGTTCAGGCCCCACTGGGCTGTGTCTCTTCTCGCACAGTTCGACTTTTCCATTCGTGACACATACACCTGGTAGTATAAGCAAGGCCGTGCGCTCTCCCGTATGCAATCCCGGGACTCCAGCCATCTCTGAAACCCTGGCCCATTCTCCCGGAGGGACATTTCCCTCCTTCTGGAACCTGGAGGTGTTGGAGGATCGCAGGTTCAGAGTACCTGTGTCACAAAATCCCCATCCCCGGGTCTTTGGAAAAGGGGGGGTTTTCTGGAAGGGAACCGGCGCTACGTCCCGGGCCCTCTCGGCCACCAGGTCCTCAGGTTCTGCGCACGACAGCCGGCTGGCAGGACATTTCGGTATCAAAACGAACCCTTGACCGTCCTTCGCCGGCTTTCTGGTGGCCTGAGTCAGAAGAGACTGTTAGTCCTACGTCCCCGAGCTTGCCCGGTATGTGCTTCGCTCAAAAACCCCCGTACCCGTCCGTTTGTCGGACTCCTACGCCCTTGCCAGTCCCCGAACGCCATGGTCCCACGTAGCCATGGATTTTGTGACGATTTCCCCCCGTCTGATTCGTTCACTGCCATCCGACTGTATGGGACCCGTCTCTCGAGATGGCCCGATTTCGCGTGCCCCTGCCTGGCCTCCCTACCTCTGACCTACGGCTCGGGGGGTCTTCCTGAGGGAGGTTGTCGCCTACACGGGTTAAACCGATGATTGGGACCGACCAGTGGGACCCATTCACCTCACCCGTGTTCTTCTGGAAGGAGTGAATCGCCTCCTGGGGATCACCTCCTCCCTCCACCTCGGGGTACCACCCTCAGGCCCACGTGCAGTATTGCGAGCGTCAAACAATCAGACCGGGAGCATTGCCTCCGTTGTTTCACACGTGCGATACCGACTACTGGGCCATGCATTCTTCTCCCCTCGGCCGAGTTTTTCCTACAACTAATTCCTCGGCACTCGGTTCCGCGGAGACGCCGTTCTTCCTGAATGGGGGCTACCACCCAATTCCTCCCTGTCTTGGTTTCTCTATTCCCCGGTGCCCAGCGCGGCTGACCACCTGAACCGCCTTAAGCCGGCCTGGTTGTCTGTGCCCGTGCCAGGCTTTGGAGGCTCAGGAGAGATGAAGCGTCGTTGCCGACGGATCGTGCCCCGTTCCCCACTCTGCGGTCCTGTGACAGCGCTGGCTTTTTTCGTCTGCTTCCATCCATCCGCCTGCTCTGTCCTCTCGGAGGCCGCGCTCCTCGGTTCATCTGGCCCTTACGTGGTGGACCTACTGGTTAACGCCTGTTGCGGTTTTCGGCTCCTCCTCCCCTCCTCTTCCGCCTACCACCCGGTCTTTCCAGGTGTCGTTCCTCAAGCCGGTCCGTGGTGATGCTTCTCTTGTGTCGATTGTCCTTCCCCACTCCTCCGCCTGTTTTCTCCAAGACGGGGTTATGAGGAGTGCGAGGTGGACCGTTCTCGCCTCTCGTCTGAGGGGCCGGGGTCCTCCAGTAATCCCTGGCTCCAGACTGAGACCAGGTTCCTACGGTTGGAGGAGGCTTCCTTGGGTTTCGCTAGGGATGTCCCATGCGAACCTCCATCTGTTTGGCCGACTCCATTCCCGGTTTTTTGCTCCCCGGTAAGCCTGGTCCTCTTGCCCGTCCGGGTCCCGGCATGCGGGGGGGGGCTATGTCAGATCCAGCCCCGTCCTCTCCTGCTGGGAATCGGCTTCACTGACAACCGGTACCCGCCTCCTTACCTGTGCCTCCGCCCATTCTTGGCGCGGTTCCACTGGCAGGGCTCCTTGGGGACGGTCAGGGGTCTGCTGGGCTCTCCCCTATTCCGTCCCCGAGCCATCCCGGAGACGCGGAGCGTGCGCGCTCCTGCCGCTGTGCGCGCGCTCCCCCTACGCGCGTTCCCGCGCTCAATGCAGTGCTATGCCCCCGCTCTGCTCATACTCGCACTCGCTCAACGCCTCCCTCGAGTCGCCTCAGTTTTTTAACGGCCCTGAAGGGGAGTGCTTCCTGGGGTCCTCTCCTCCACTATCGGGGCTGCCCCAGGTGAGCACTTCCTATAAAAGCCTGCCATTACCCTTTCATCAGTGCTGGTGTAAACAGCTTGGCCTCTGTGTCCGGTTCATGTACAGACTTTTCTCCTCTGCTTGACTTCCTGTACCCCGACCCTGGCTTTGTTCCCGGACGACTCTCTGATCTTCCGGCTTCCCGACCCTCGCTTGTGTTTGACCATCCGTTTGCTTGCCGCCTGCCTCGACCCACGCCTGTTACAAGACTCCCTTTTTGCCTGGCCGCCTGCCCGACCCACGCCTGTTACCCCACTAACCTCGACCTTCTTTGCCTGCCGCCACTGCCTGTACCTTTGCCTGGTACTTTGAACCTTCCCCCTGAAAAGGGGTTCAGCCTCCAAAGGACACTCGCCTGCACCTTGTCTGGGGGGGTTCAACCGGGAAGCCGGACTAGCAACCCGAGTGCTTTAAAAGAACCACAGGTCCCCTCAAGGGATCAGAACCCGGCCCCTATCTTCCCTTAGGGGGGGCTCTGGGAAGACCCTTTTGGATGGCTAGATTCCCTGCTCCTGGTACCACCCGCGCTAAAAACCCATGATCTGCCAGTCATACCTTATCACACCTTACCCCTATTCTAAAACACATCATTAGTGATGACGGCGATTCGTTGAATTGGCACACCTATGGCAGGTCTGCTATTACAGGCTCTTGGTCTAGCTCCTTTATTAAATTTAGGAAGCCAATGTGGCCCACGAGTAATAAAGTTTGCCCACCCCTGTTTTAGATGCAGTGACAAACCTCACTATGCTTTAGAATGTACACAGCTGATGGGAGTATTTAGTGGGGTACTGGATATAGCTTAATGCACCCAGGAGGCAGTGGCAATGCTCAAATATCATGTAGAACTTTCATACTGAAATTCAAGGTCAATGGGCCAGAAATAGTGAGACTGGGAAGGAAAGGTGTCAAACTTTAACACACAGGGGGCCAAAATAATAAACTTGGACAAAGTCACGGGCCAAGTTTTAGTGAAATATTGTTCACTATCGGCCCTAACTGAAGTAATAAAAAAACAAAGCTTTCAGGATGTTTCAGATCCCTTCTTCAGGCTAAAGTCTGAAACATGGTACAACACTCTACTATGGCTTAAATAAAATGTCATAAACCATATATATTTAAACCGTTGGCCAGATTTGGCCCCCAGCTCAAACTTTGTGATGATAATGATGGATATACTTCCAGAAGATTAGGCAGGGTTGACTTCCCACACCCTCTAATTCCGAGTGCGTGCACTTGAAGAAAAAAAGGGGGTATTTCAGTACAGGAGAGGAGGTTGGATTTAGAGATGGTCGAATTATTTTGGACTAGCAAAATTTGTTAGTTGATTGCAAAGACCCTGAGCATGGATGGTATCATCACCAAAATTGCTAAACATATAGTGGAGTGGATTAAAAAAAACAAATATTGCTAGCTTGTGTTGTTTTTGCACAAATGAAGTTCAAGAATCAAAATCAGAAACTATTTGTGTTAGAGCAATGCTTTCTTCTTCTATTATACCCTGGACCTCTCTAAATCTCCAGCAAGTTTGGTGATGGTGATACCTTCCAGTATGTGTTTGGAGTATAAAAAAATAAATAAGAGTGCCTAGATTAAAATCCACACAGACATGGAAGAACATGTAAAATCTCTGCAGTTCCATACTTGGCACCTAAGCGCTGCATGGCCAGAGTGCTTACCACTGAGAAACCATGTCACCCACCAATTTGTTCGATGGATAAATTTTGTTTGACCTCGGTAAATTTTTATCTGTCGTTGTAATTTCAAATGTATTTTCATTTGATAGCAGGATGGACAAACAAAAAATCTAATGTTACATTTGATAAATGAACGAACGATGTTCAACAACGACATTGAACAAAAGATCGAATTGGCAGTTTATTGAAGAAAAAATCTACACGTGCAAACCCACCTTAATGTGATATCTCTGTCGATCTAAAGCCTGCCATAGACACCTCGATCTATGGCAGACCTTTAGCAGACTGATTACAGTGTGGTGACGTCACCACGCTGTGAGCAGTCTGCTAAATGTTGGACAGGAATCCTGTGTGTTCCACTGACACACGGGACTCCCGTCAGACTAGCCAATTAACTGAGAGGGGGAGGAGACTCCCCCTCCGAGTTAACAAGCTGCAGCTGTTCTGCCTGTCAGTCGGGCAGAAAAAGAACCGGCTTGTCGGATCCGTGAGCGATCCGACCTGCCAACTTTTTTTCAACATAACTCAAGGTGGGCTCCCACATAGTTGCGGCAGACCAACCTTGAGGTTGGTCTGCTACAACTATGGCCGGGAGTCTGCCCATCTCTGGGGGGCTTAAGAACTCTTGCAATGAAAGCTTACTGAAATACATTGGTTTCTACTTCAGATTCAAATAAGATGGCTCCCTACCATCAATTCATCTTATAACCCTTCAATGTCATCTACAAATCTGCTGTTAAAATTTTTGGGGTTACTAAGACAGCAATTGTTTTTTTTTCTGCCTAGAGATGTTTTTTGTAACACAACCTAATGTATATACATCCTTTAACTATAGTTGGGGACCTGGGGAGATGGAAACATTTACAATTTTGCATTCACACCCTGATATAAGAAAACAGGAACTGTGTTCAGTGATTCATCGTTGCGGTTTTGTGTTTTGTTTGAAATGATAAATCTTTTCAGTTTTTTAGAAATTTAAAAGAATTCAATGAAATGTGAGCACACTGATTTTATCATGTCACATGTGGTCCTCAACATCAATGTCTATCAGAAATTCATAACAAAGGTCTCGCTCTGGGAGTAGTGTAGCCAACATCCCATAATAAATTAATATAGAAGATTGGGCTTGGGGCCTGAAGAGCACAACATACCACCAAGTCAGTATACCCTCTGTGAAAACAGAGGCAAGGGGACTTTAACGGCTACAATTGAGATTACAGAGTACAAAAGATAGTCACACTAGTCTTATTAAAATGTCACAATGTACAGCATCTTTATTAAAAAAATCATGTTGTGTGTCCGTTTCGGTACACCATCATACAGGTTAACAAGGCGCCCAGGAGTCACTTGTCAGGTGTCAGTGCCACCTCTCCACCGGATTATGAAGAAGCATCGATAGACTTGATCATCCCGACGTACGTTTCGTCAAAAACTGGACTTCCTCAGGGGATGATGCTTAAAGGTCAAAGTGATATTGTATAAAATCATATGGGTGTACCAGAACTAACCCACACACTGGAGCAACGGCGACCAGATACCGTGGGCGAACAAGGAGCCCAAACAAGCAAGGACCAAGGCCCAGCCCAACAGGGGCGACCATTCATTCAGGTGACAGCAGTATCAAGTAAGTAGGTTAAAGAAGTCAGCGATATAAATAGGTATATAGGTAAGGGCTGGTAATAGCATGCTGAAGCTTCTGCGTGTGCGTCCTCAGGACCTGGCCGTCCAGTTTTTGACGAAACGTACGTCGGGATGATCAAGTCTATCGATGCTTCTTCATAATCCGGTGGAGAGGTGGCACTGACACCTGACAAGTGACTCCTGGGCGCCTTGTTAACCTGTATGATGGTGTACCGAAACGGACACACAACATGATTTTTTTAATAAAGATGCTGTACATTGTGACATTTTAATAAGACTAGTGTGACTATCTTTTGTACTCTCTAATCTCAATTGTAGCCGTTAAAGTCCCCTTGCCTCTGTTTTCACAGAGGGTATACTGACTTGGTGGTATGTTGTGCTCTTCAGGCCCCAAGCCCAATCTTCTATATTAATGTCTATCAGAAAGAATCAACTTTTTTATCAGTGACCCCAAGGAGAGACTGATGTTCTATAATCTCTTGTTATAAACTTCTTGGTCACAATACATCTATGTACGAAAAAGTGATCTTATATGATGTATGTCCACAAAGACTCATCAGTATTGTGGGATACATTTTGACCATTTAATCATTAGCTTAGTGTCCCTGGGCTTTATTCCGCTCGATTAATTCTCAGTGGGGATGCTGAGACTTGGAATGTCATTGTGTATGTGATGGTGGTTGGGTGATAATTAAAATGTTTGGCGACGTAGGAATTTAACCCAGACTTTGAAGCCCTCTTCTAATTGGGCTGATCACCTCTTGTGCTTTTGTTTTCCTGCATTCAATTCATTGGTTGGAGATTGGAGATTGTGGCCCCACCAGAAAAATCCTATATATATATATATATATATATTAAGTATATTAATATATAAGTATATTAAACAAGGATAGTTATGGTAAATGGTAATAATACCAATGTCTGATTATTCCAGTATGCTTCAGTTCCTGTCAAGAGCTCTTCCACACTTCTGTTGATGTCAGCGACCTTGGCTAGGTCACAATGGCTCAACCTCATACTAAAAGCAAGATGGCACAGCAGTTTCTAAATGACAAGTACCGAAAAAGTGTGTAACCGTGCAGCAGATAAAAAAACCTGAAAAGAGAAAACAAATGCAGCTATCACTTTTTAGTCCTGGTAAACTGAAATATATGAAATTTTTGTCCTGACGTTTAGATATACTTTTATAGGACATTGCTTCACTTTACCAGCACATCAAGTCAGCATCTTGAAATGACTATAAACATTTTTTTGTTTAATATTTTCTGGTACTAGAATACCTTTGGGTCAAGAAGGAACATGTACACTTTGTTGTCCTTGACTCCATACACTGCAGGCAAGTAATGACTTATTTGGGTATGACTCATGTAATATTATCCTTCTATCAAAGAACACTCTATTCAGCTTACAGACCAACTCCAAGCTGCTATTTCATATATCGGTGGGCTGCATCTCCCACAGACTTATTATATTTCATTAAGACTAATGACAAAATGTTCCCTCGGTTGTTTGTAAACCACCAGACCATAATGATGTTGTGATTATTGAGCTATATACTCCTTGTTATGTAGAATCCTTTGGGGGGGGGGGGGGGGGGAATTAACACTTGGTCAGAATGTTTGGGTGGATCAGGGAATTCTAGTGGAGTCCTCCAAATGTATAGGAAGCCAATCTATGATTAAAATGACAAACAACTGTAATCTATGATTAAAATTACAAACTATGCGAACAACAAGTAACTGCAAGCAACAAGTAATGACATTCAATGATACCCAGGATAAACTGCAACATTTATCTTTACTATGAAATCATATAATGCTGTATGTTCTTTAATTTTATTAAAGAGTTACAGAAAAGGAAAAAATGGATACGCACGTTGTTTTTAAATTTTTTGAAAGGGATGTTTCTGTTGATAGATCTTAAAAGCTTTAAGAGAGCAATGATGTGTCCTTCATTACATAAATCAGGTTAAAGTTTAGTTAGACAAATCCTGTAGCTCATAGGTAGCCTATTGGGAGATCCTTCACCCTATCTTGTAAGGGTAGGGGAGTAGTAACCCCCCCAAATTATATATACATCTTCTGTGTCTGATTAAGGACTTTCTAGTGTAAGGGAAATCTTCATACAGAGTTGTTCTAGGAACAAGAGTCTCTTTTGGAAGAGACACCCTATTCCTATCTAACGCACCCCCATCCCATACATGCATAGATCCATGGTTGATTTTGCAGACCAGGGTCTCCATCCAAAGTATCGCTAGGGGAATAGCACACACAAATGGTGCGCCTTGAAGCTGCAGTGTGAACACGTCAAATGGCATGTATAGGGGGCTTTTGTGGAAGCTCGTTATTTGTGAATTGGACTTTTTTTTTCCCTATAAATATTAGTGATTGCAGCAGTTATAAAATCTCTCTAACACAGCACAAACAGCAATAAAATCAGTTTTGCCCTTGTATACATTTCAACTTTATAAATATTTTAGGTAAAAAAAATTGTATATTTAATATAATTAAATATTTATTGCAAGAATGATAGTATGGTATATAAGGGCTTGTTTCCACTATACATTGGGCCCCCTTTGCTAAGTGTATTGCTTGGCGGGGATCCCGACATAGCACATAGACATTGCCTGTTCGGCGGATGCTCTGTTTACACATCCGCCAATGCAGAGGCTCAAATACATTGAGCCTTGAGTGGCTCGGCGCAGTGAAGACACAGCATCCGCCCAGCAGGTAAGTCTATGTGTTACGTCGGGATCCCTGCCAAGCAATATGCTTAGCGGAGGGGGTCCCGACGTATAATGGAAACATAGCCTAAGATATCAACATATAAAAAATAGGGGCCCTTTCACACTATACACACGTTATGTTTTTACAGTACTGTGTTTTCTTATAGGAAACCAATGTTACCATTCAAACTTTGTATTTTTGAAAATGTATAATTATATATTATATATAATTTATAATGCCCTGCTGCAAGTATTTTTGATGCTCTAAACTTAAAAACGCAAGAAGATTTGTAATGTGCAAAATGCATGTCTTTAACTTATACACGTTAATGCATACCTTAAAAAAAACGCCAATAGTGTGAATGGGTCCTAATAGAAAACCCGAAAAACAGTAACTAGTTTTAACTCTTTATCCTATCCTGCTTGGGAGAAAACTCAGCTTAGAAAACAGGACTTTCTTTCCTATATATAAATTTGTATTCATGGCACAATTTGGCCATTGTTGTTGCGGAATAAAAGGATTAGAAAAGGAATTTCTGAATGAAGCCATTGCTTCTATATATAAACATACAGCAATGACCATAATTTCTACCCTGCAATTCAGTCAATGCGCACTTTAAAATTCATGTGCATCAGAAGGTAAAATAGGAAATCGGATCATTCCAGCATCCAGACATTTTTTTGTAATTGACAGTAATTAAATATACTGAAGGCATTTTAGTACAAATTTTACCTTAGATGAACTGTAGTAAGAAATGTATTAGGGCTGAAAATAGAATACAGGGAAAGTACTGGGTATCTAGCCACTATCTATCTCCTCCGGGAATTCGGCAGTACTCTGGGCTACAGAAATGATCAAATAGAAAATTTAGAAAAGGGGAATTATGGCTTGGGCAAGGATGAGCTGTGGAGAAATAGAGAAAGAAAGACATGCCATCCTGCCTTCCCCCTCTACCCTTCCTACCTAATACCCCCTTTTAAAGCCCCAACTTTTACCCAATAAATTTGAATGAGGCCAGTATCGATTTAAAAGTGGATATAAAATTATGGCCACAGCTATATTATATCAAATGCATATTTGTTGCATAACTCAACCAAGTTTTCAACAGAAGTTGCAAAACTCAACCAACCAAAGTCTAAAACAGTGTCCCCACTTCTACCATCCACAACTGCCTGTACCAGACACTAGCCCTCCAACCTACTGGCTCAGGGGGTACTTCTATCCCATTGGGTCCTTCCACATTAACTTTAACCTTGAACAAACGAACCCAACCATGTGGGTCATTGACCCCACAAGAGCCCAATGTTTCTTCATAAACCTGGTGACTGCCCTACCACCAGTACATCACTCCATAAAGTTGATCCATCCATGCCTTTATGGACACCGTCAAGGACCTACCTGATGTGACAGAGAAAAGAGAGAAAAACACTTCCCCCACCACAGGGTTTTACCCTTTTGTGTTGTTACTTCCGCAGCAGCAATCCGTGTTCCTCCTCTCCATCCCAGCCCAATCAAACACACCTGCACTCATGGTGCCCTGGCTGGGGGTGGTAGGGCTTAACACCTACATTAAATAGGTATGGTCAAACTTTACTACTTTAAATTTGTTCATACAAAGAGATTACCACGGTACCCAAGTAGGTGTGAGGCCAACATCCCAAATATAATGAAGAAGGGGGGATTTAATGGATGGAGAGACTAGAGGTCCCAGTCTAACCATCCATTGGGTTTTTTCCGTGCCGAAGCAAGGACAAGGGAACTTTCTCGAGGCCGGTATAGGTATAGGTATAGACAATTGAAAAAAAGGTCATGTGATGGAATTTTCTCCGTCTGAGCACAATCAATAAAGTCCATTAAATCCATTAAATTGATGTAGTTCTGTATTGTAGCAACTTTCAAGAGTTTTTTTACCTCTCTCTGGTCCGTGCATCTTAATGGTCTCTACTCCTATCTTTCTTCATTTGGAGTATTTATTAAACATCCAGGGGGAACATAGAAGGAACTTAGAAGAAGCCCTGTGTTCCCCCAGAGCAGAGGCGGTCCCAAAGTTTTACCAGGCAGGATGGTTCTTCCTCATTTATTTTATTAAATTTTATGCAAACCTCAATTTTATGGCAGAGTGCACAAAGGGAGAGAAAGCATGGAAGGAAATAGTAGAAAGGGGCTATTGTTATTATATATATTTTTTTTTTTTGCTGAAGACCAGAATAATTGAAGTAGTTCATATTATTCTTTCAGAAGCAGATTTCAAATTAGTATACTTAACCAGACCAAGGTGTATACAACTACCAAGGTAAAAAAGGGCTGATTTTATTGTGTTCTGTATATGCTATATGTGTCTAAATCCTGGTCACTGAGTCACTTTAATAATGTAAACTTAATCCTTGTTCCTTAAGCCCCCCCCCCCCATTCCTTTAGATCAATCCATACAATATCCATTAGATCTACCAACAACTATGTCGTGCCGCATCCTCCCTGATAGAATACATAGTGATTGGAAGGTTTAGAAAGGTCTTCATATTACAACAAAAGTTGATTGTACAGAAATTGTATGGTAAGATTGTAAGGTTTTTGAGACCTTTACTTAATAAATATAGTGATTCAGTAAGGTTGTCAGTAATGGCAGCATTTAAAAATCTACCATAATTAAAACTACACAACAGGGGTGTGCAACTTCAGCTCTCAAGAACAGATTTTTTTTAGTGAACCACACCTTGCTTCAATTGCTCCCGTCTGCTAATTAGAGAAATTCGAAGAATGCGTGAGGATCATGGCCCTAGAGGACTGGATGTGACCCCCTGCTATAAAATTACATCTTTGTATTAGAACCTATACCAAAAGTTAGACAAAATATAAAAGCAAAAAAACTTTTAGCAATTTGTATCCTAAATAAAAAGAATGTGTGTAACTTTGCATTTTAAATTTTAAATTTGTTACAGAACTAGGAATTTTGTATCATACAGTATGGCTAATGCTGCCTTTGAATTTTATAGGGCAGTAAAATGTGAAGGCACAAACTATCTACCTACAAATGTTTGAATACTATGTGCATAAGCAGGAATTCCTCACTATACCTATCATCCATTTTTATGGTCATGGTGATTCTCTGTGATTATGGTCATGGTCAATGATTGAATAAGGTTTCTACCCTTAAACCTGACATCTCTTTAAAATAATATAGTTTCGAAACTGTTCCTAGCTCAGGTAATGATCATCTGGTGTCTATGGACTTTTAAAAACTTTCAATGAGGGAAAGTAAAAGCTAAAGCTGGGAATAGAATTGCGGGCGATTTCACCGCAGAACAACTACCGTGCATGCTCATGGTGGTGGACCTGCCGCAAATCAAACTTGCAAGCCTTAAAATCATCCATGAATTGACTGGGAAATCGATCTAACAAATTACAGACATGTCCGTTTTTTAGATTATTCTCCTTACTTTGGAGCGTCCCCATCCAAAGTGAATACAGGCACACAACGGGTGTGTGGCCAACTCTCGGCATGACCGGCCGATCTCACTAGAAATCGCTTAACTTGTTTTTTTATACTATAGGTATGTCATAATTATGCACCGTCAGGGCCACCATCAGAATTTTTCAGGGCCCTCTACCCCCCAGGTCTGAGGGCTCCACAGGATGCTTACCTGGTGTCAGCAGCGCGTTCTGACAGCACCCAGGATGGGGAACCCAGCCAACAACTCCACAACAACAGCGGTGGGCATAGCACTGACAGTGCAGTGGACCACCCGACCCAGGCCTGGAGGCCCCCTGTACTGGTCTAAGTATTTACCTAGATAGCCCTGTGATGTCATCCTTACCTAGCCAAAGAATACACAAGCCAGGGTCTAAGGTAAGTTACTTTTTCCTTTTAATCCATTTTAATTTCTATCCACTTATATTACAGGAGGGCTATGTTATATTACAGTAGATTGTAACCACTTGACCAAAAAATCTTCTACTAAGGGTACATTTACACTGGCGTTTTTTTACCGCCAGGTAAACGACCCTTTACCATGACCGACCAGTGGACGCCACATTAGGTGTCCGCCAGTCGGTTTTCGGGCTGCCGTCCCATAGGACCTCTATGGGGTCCTTAATTAGATGCCCTATTATGGCCTGCACTGTTTTGCAGCCGATCACAGAGAGTCGTTTCTCCTGCGGCTGTGTTGTTTTTAGCCTTACTGTGATCTAATTGCACCAGGTTAAAGCAAAGTACAGACGTGAAGATATGTGATGGGCCAGATCATGCGCGCTCACAGCCATCTATCTGGCCCATATAATAAGCGGCCATCGCCCGCTCGAAAACAGCCATATCGGACATGACCGTTAAATATGGCTGATGTCCGTTGCTTTATATGGAAACCTCTGGTCTCCCTGCAAAGCATCAGCTGAGCTGGGGAGATAGCAGAGTTGTCTCCCCAGCTCCGCCGATATCTGATAGCAGCGTGATGACGTAATAAAGCTGCTGCAGGGAACATCGGATGGCTCAAATGTCGAGCCTTCTGTACCCTGCTTAAAAGTATCCCAATGGCTGTTAGTACTGTACACCATGTGTATACATTATACTTCTGCAGTGTGCAAAATAAAGCCGGAATAATCATTATGAGATTATCATCAACAATTAATCACTGGACTATGGAGGAGGAGATGGGCTCTGTGTACCATGCAAATATAAACTCACATTCATTATTTATGCTCTGTGATCAAGGACATTTATGACTCAGGCCCAGTGGATTTGGATGCACTGAAGGAATTTATCATTTATCTAGCTCTGTATACTCCCCTATAATGAAATATAATAAAATAATGTTTTTTAGATTTGTGATGGAAATGATGACATATTGTTATTATTATCTTGTATACATATAAACATTATTTGCTTCTAAAGCCATTCCTGTACTCATATATGATGTACTCAAATATAGCCCGAATCCTTTAATACATTTGGTTTCTTAGCCTCACAAAATACAGCGATCATATTTTTAATTGCAGCAAAATACATCAGCCAATTAGAATCTGTATTTTATTTGTCTGAATAAAAGGATTTTACCTGTTTGATATTTTCTTTCTGGACTTGCAAACATGGCGGTCAGTCAGTCTGTTCACAGGGATTGATTATGCTAAGCATACTCACCTCAAACGTCTTTCCTCAGTCACCTAGAGTGTGTGATTCTGTGAGCCAGTCAAGTCAGAAGACTTAGTCCCCATACTAGGGTAGATTTTTAGTTCAATTCATGAACAAACGATCAACGTGTGCGTTTGCGCGATCGATTGTTTGGGAATTGAACTCGGGATCAATCAATCCTGCTCAATGTAAGCTCAATCGATGTTGATAAATCCCTGTTCGATTGTCATTACTTGGATGGGGACCCTGGTGTGCAATGTGGTGCCCATCGATTTGCCGTTCATCGTGATGCCACCATGTCACTCTTAGCGCTAATTTACACGGGCGGTTTGTAACCACCTGATAAACAACCAGCAAATGCGATATGAGGTGTCAGCTGGGTAGTTTTTGGGCTTGAGCTGTTACAGGATCGTTATGTAAACAACCCTCAAGCGCATATACAAGTTTGAAGCCAAGTTTGACGCGCAGACAGGATTGTTCGGTCGATTCCAGGCTGCTGTGGAATGACTATACGCGGTTTGGTTTTTAAGCCGATCACACTGAAACAGTTTGCTGCACACCTAGTGAGATAAACCGTACAAATGTTGACCCGTGTATGGCTAGCTTAAGGCAGGTTATATGGGGTACATGAAACCCAATGGGCACAGTGTTGTTTGTTTTGATGCCTAGATCTATGTTTTACCAAAGAAACAGGAGACCCATCGTGGCCTGTGACCTGGCTGCATCAGAAAAATTTTAAATAAAAGTCACCACAGCCAGCCAAAATGAGCATTCAGTAAAGAGATCTTTTTTCTGAGAATTTTCTTTCTAAAGCCCCACATACATGTTCCGATTTTCCGTACAAATTTTGCCTGACCGACCACGCTGGGTGAATAATCAGGAGAATAATCGGATGCGGAATTATGTATCCTTCTGGCCTGTCCGTAAATTTTGGTAGATCTACTGTAAATAAAATAGTGTCGAGCCTATCGATCAGTGATAATTCTATCAGAATTTTCATGCCAGCCGACCTTTAGTGAGTGTATTTAGTGAGTGTTTTGGTTTTTGATTTGGTAACAGTTATCTTATATCAAAATCATATGTTTTTTTTGTGCCCCCTTCCTGATGAAGTGCCAAAGGTAGCTGGCTCTTTTTCCTACCTGACCCTGGAGCCTGAATTCCATTACAGGTCCATCACTCACGAATGACTCATGAATTTACTTAAACTTGACCCCCTAAGGGCTTGTTTCCATTATACGTCGGGACCCCTCCGCTTAGCATCTACACCTAGCAGGGGTCCCGACGTATCCCACAGACATTGCCTGCTCGGCGGATGATCTGTTTACACATCTGCTGGTGCAAAGGCTGAACGTACTCGACTACGTTCAGCCTTACATCGGCAGAGCGGCTCAGCGCAATGAAGACAGACCCGTCCGCCAAGCAGGTAAGTCTGTCTGCTACGTTGGGACCTCCCGCTAAGCTTATACGCTTAGCAGGGGGTTCCCAACATAATGGAAACATAGCCTTATAATGTAACATTTAAAAAAAAAATTAAATATATTTTAAATCTATCTTTATAATTGCCATTTATAATATACTTCATTATAATTACCATATATTATATATTGCGCTTGTTTTCCCATTCAAAAGTTTTCTCCTGATATCCTTTTTTTTAACATGAGCTGAGTAGAGTAAGGAAAAAATCAGCACATGAGTAGAATCTGGAAACCTGACAGACGTTCTAAAACTATCCAATGCTACAAAACTGGTATTCATATCTTATTGAAAGAATGAAATGCAGAAAATATAGAAGTACTGAATATTTTCACTGCTGCTTCTAAGACTCTTAGACAGGGCCACCTAACAATATAATTTCATGATTTATTATTTCTATCGGAATTGAAAAAAAAGTTTGCAAACTATATTTTTTAACTGTCAAAGCCTATAACCACCCTGGAGGTCCACTGAGATCCAGATTTAGGTACCAAAAGGAGGTACATAGATTAATAAACTTGTTAGATAGTGGAATGTTCAAAATGAAATTTCTTTATCTCTAGGGAAAAGTTACTATAACGTCCACCTGCTTAAATTTCACCAGTGGAGTCCAGCTGGGTGCACACAGAGCGATGACTACTTGCCTCCTCATGAATGCCCTACCAAACTACATGTGCCAACAGAGAGGGCTCTGTATGCCATAGGTTCCCCATAATGGTGTTAGGGGGTAAAGACATTGGCGGCGAGTATTGAAAGCAGCATTTAGTCTGTGCGTTACATACAGACAGTGCACAGGACAGGGACCCCAGTTGTCATGATGACACCACGACAACAGCGGCGGGCATGGCACAGACTGTGCAGTGGACCACCGGGCTTTCCTAGATGGTCTGGGCTGGGAGAAATTGGTGTGGATTGGTATAAGGACTGGCCAGTTTAATTTGCTTAACCACTCAAACCCACACCTTCTGCTATTCCCTACATTATACAAGCTAATGATTCTCTAGTCCAAATATAGAAGTCCATTAGATTCCTATGGGATAAGTCAAAAAAAGATACAGGCTAGCACTGAATTCTGAATTCCATTTTATTTTGAATCTCTGCT
>CM070033.1:35277615-35294483 GCA_036250615.1 Ptychadena robeensis | reverse complement strand
AAAACAAAGGTTTTGTGTTAGGTGTGGTCTCATGACTTTGAGAACCACAATAACATTTATTCCCCTGTAAGCTAAAGGGAGGATGAGATGCTCAGTAGTGATGCTGAGGGCTCGGTTACTACAACAAGTAGTGTTTTCATTAGCAGCCATATATGTCAGAGATTCATTATAAGTGACAGGTCTTAGGATGTCACAAGATAGCCAAAAACATCCCAGGATGAAGTATATGAGGACTAGCATTGCATCATGAACGCAGTGAATCACTTCTCCAGAGAATTTAGCCAGGACACAGAAGTATAGAATGACTTGCCAAGTAACACAGAGTCTGCAGTGATTATCAAAATCTTTCCAAATTAGGAACTTAAAACTGACTTCAGGACAATGGGCAGTGGAGAGCCGAGGTACACACTGTGCAGCATTGCAAAGAGACTAATTGTCGCCCAAAGACAATGATTAACGACCAACTGGCCTAGTCCACATCTGTAATCACACGGCTGGAGCAGATTCATCAAGAAACAGGATAATCAACTTGTACAACTGATAAGGCTGTACTTCATCAGTCTCCTTTTATCTTGTGTGATTTCAAAGGCCGACAAACAAACAGAAAGCCTAATTAGACCTAGGAAGTTTATTTCATATGACTTCATGATTTAAACAATGAACAAACCTAATATGGTGGCTATGCCAATGAAAATGAAGATAGTCAAATGAGACGAGATGAGGAAATATACTGTTACTGAACGTAATTTCATTGCAGTCACACATCACAATTTCCTTCCAGACAAGGGTAAAAAGGTCATATTTGATTAGAACCCATTAACAATGCGAAAAATTATTCATTAGAGTTTTATATTTGATATATTACTTATTATTATCATATTATTATAATATTAAGTGTAAGGAAATAGAACTGTAAAAGTAGAACAACATCCAAAACAAAGTATTAGTTACAGAATGAGCATATTTCTGCAGGGTGTAAACATACATGTTCACACAATGAGCAGGCATTGTTAAGCTAGCCATACACGTGTCGGATTCCATGGCCAATTGATCACTCACCCGATCGATTCCGGCGATTCTGCCAGGAATCGCAGGTGTGATCAATCGGCCAATTAAGAGTATCCATCGCTGCATACCACCTTGTCCAATGGATTCCGGGACGATTCCGTGTCCGATTGTCCACCTTACAAATGGCAACTCCCCCTGATCTGGGCAGAATCAATCTGATGGAACCAACATGTTGGTTCTCTGTCGGATCCGATTCTGGGCCCCTGAATGATCGGACCTGATCGATTGGACAAGGTGGGCTGCATGCGATTCCGGCACGATCGTTTGGCGTGCACGCGCCCGGAATCGATCGTGCCGGAATCCGGTGGGAATCCGACACGTGTATGGGGGCCTTAAGGCTAGTACCGGGCAATTTTATTTTGAAGTCCATTTACTCAGTTTATCAAAATTACATCTTTCTTTCAGGTGGCAATTGAAGTCAGATTTAGAGATCTATTGAGTGAAAATATAAGAATTAATTAGCATTTTGCACAGTTCATAAGAAAACTAAAGAATTTCCTTGGTATCAACTGCAGTGTATACAAATATGATATACTGATTTAATTGTTGGCCAACATTTATATCAATGTATTGTGTTTCGTGGCTTGTGCTATATCAGAGGTTAGAGGAGTAGAAGTGGCACCCTCCCCCAACCTCACCAAATAGTGAGGATTTTTACAAATCTATGGATAGAGGATCATATATTGCATAATATGATGGGGGTTTCTGAAGGTGCCTTTTCCGTTGTTGGGGCTATTATTTAAATGTATAAGGATTGGATATATCTGTATATCAACAAATTACTTGTTTTTTTGTAAAAAAGAATATATGTATTTTTACCCTAAAAAATTTAAATGTGAATCTTTTTTAAGTATTTAATTGTGTCATATATTGATTGAAAAGGCACCTTCGGAAACCCCCATCATATTATGTAATATATTATCCTCTATCCAACATTAATATCAATTAAATAGAAAATATCCCAATATTAGGGGGTGTCATCAAAGACATGCCCTTTCCTTAACCAGCTTCACCATTTATCTATTCTGGCAGATTTGGTAGTGTTCCACTACAAAAAAGTTTTTGTAGTGGAACACTATCAAATCTGCCAAACTTGTTTTAACAAAAGTACTGGACCAGGCATCCAACAAATCGGACATCCACAGGTGACACGAGTGAGGACATCTACAATGTGTGGAGACAGTGGTATAATTATCTTCACCTGCTTTCCATCTCCAAGGTTCAAAGTAGATCCATCAATATGGTCACAGTATAGCCAGCAACCAAAAAACTCAGTGATCCGCTAAGTATAACTGAGGCACCATATACACATTTCTTCTCAAAACAGCTCCTCATTAGTTCTCATTCTAACCCAGAAGTTTTTGTTTTTTTTCCTATTTTTCAGTTTTTTTTCTTGTTGACACACTCAGGGGTGACCTCCAACATAGGCACTAACCCTTTATCTATATATACCTTTATGCCACCTCTTTGTTTTTAGGGGATAAATGCAGTATTAAACCACTTTATTTTGTACCACTCTAATAGTTAAGGTGCTCATACATGTACAGATGGGCGCACAATCGACGACCCGTTGAAGCGCTGACATGCGCTGACGTGCATCATCACACGGTCCTCGATTGTGTGGCCATCGGGCACGATTACCCGTCTTCAACTGAACCTGCTCGCAGACAGGTTTGTCGAACAGGTCACGGACATGTCCGTAAATCCTGATCGAGGATCCCAATCCATAGGACTGACCGGGAATCGAGCACCTAAAGTGGTGCTCCTTGATTCTCGGCCAATAGACCGATGCTCGGTTACAGCGTGGTGATGTCATCATGACATCACCACACTGCGCTTGAACGGGTCATCGATCATGCACTCATTTGTATGTGTTTGGCACCTTTACACTTTTGTTTGCTTTGCAGGGAAACATCTTAATTTGAGATAGGAAATGATTTGTTTGTTTACTGATAAACCACAGATGGGGTTCAGCAACCATTGTTTCCTGTGTTCATTAAACCATTTGGACAATCATCACATGTGGTTCCCTTCTTTCCCATCTGAGGGTTCACCTGTCATAGAACATGCACACTTATGACATAGGAATCCTAATATCACATCATATAACAGAATGATCTTTGAAAATGAACGTCTTATGTTAAAGTTGAACTAACTTGCTGTGTCTTGGGTGGGGTTTTTGGCGTAATTTACACAGCATACCTAACAATCATGTCCTTTCCCAGTGCTGTACAATGCAGGTTCTGTTCTCTGCCACTTCTGATGCTTTTAGGTTCCCTGGAATCCCCTTCAACCATTGGGCAGCCACTGATGATGTAACATGTTACATGAGCACAGAAGTTAAATTGTTTCTGACTTAAGAAGCCAGAAATGAGCTGGAAGTGTACACTTGTGTCATATAGTACACACTGAAAAGAAAAGTTTACTAGGGGACAGAAGAGGAAGTTTAGGGAGAGGAGACTTTGCAAAGTGCTGTTGCCAAATATTTCTATCTTTACATTCATTTGATTTGTAAATCAATTCCACAATGAAGCTGGTTTTAATTGTAGATTTTATTTTGTGACTTATCAAATATGAGACATCAGGTATTTTTAGAAAGACATCAGGTATTTTTACACTATATATGAGCACTGTTACTGTTAAGCTAGCCACACACGGTTCGATTTTGGTTCAATCGATGCTCGATTAGATTAATTTTTTTATCGATTGAACGAAAATCGAGAAATGCCCACATGGTACGATCGACGATAATTGTTCGATGAAGGCAGAAAATCGAATCGAATTTTGATCAGACATGTTGGAAAATCATCGTCGATTGTGCCAAAATCGTTTTATAATCGTCGATGTTTGTGGTGTTTCTCCTGGATGGATTAGATTAGATATACATAACATAGACCACTTCAATCTGGAATTCAAACGTTTCAATACCAAAATCGACGATTTTAGTAATATTTTGGAATCGAAATCTCACCACAATCGCAAACTCAATGTGGGGTGTATGTTGATGCGATTAAGATCGATTTTCAATTAGACGATTTAATTCCTCGATCTAATCGAGCATCGATTGAACCAAAATTGAACCGTGTGTGGCTATCTTTAAACAATTAAAAACAACAGACATTTGGCAGTATTTACATGGCTTCATCACATATTGACTCTTGGTAGCCAGAGACCATGTGAATCTAAAGGTAGCCAAACATAGGTCGATTTGTCAGCGATCAATTTTTGATCGATTGCCGATCCAATCTTTCCAGGCGATCAGGAATCGGCAATTGATCGGAATGAGAATCAATGCAACACCACCTTGGGAATCAGATTTGTGGCTGATTTGGACATGAGCCGATCTCCAAAATGGCCGATTCCACAAAATCCATAGATTGGAAAGGCTGCTGCATAGGGAGCTATGGGTCCATCAATGTACTCTGATTGCCAAACGATCAACCAAAAAACCAACATGTCAGTTCATTGTCCGATCAGACAGGATGATCAAACCCCGATTGATTGTCCATCAAGTGCTGATCGAATTTGTGAACACGCGCAGTGATCGATCGGTCAAAAATCAAGTGGAAAATCGACCTGTGTATGGCTACCTTTAGGTTTATCAAACAACTTTCAACACTTTACCAGGGCTACTCAAATATAAATTTGAAAGGTCCACTTACCAAATTTCTATTCAGTCTGAGGTCCGGAGTTTGGAATTTTACCGTGCACTGCCCGATGCACGGCGCTGACCCGGTCCGCTGGACAGAAGCCTGACGTAGTTGAGTACATTTTTATAAATATTTTCCCTATAGTCTATACAGGACACAGTTTCACACATATGTAATTAATTACTAGACAAGGCACCTCACAAGTATATATTGAGGGTCAGTAGAGGGTGAAAGGGGTAGGAGGACCTGAGGAGCCCTGGGATGGCCACTTTCTCTGCTCACAAAGCTTCCTTTAGAAAATATTGATATAATTTCAAGCTTTTATTAACCTGCATGGCCGCCATCAGAAATTTTGGAACCCCATACTAGGTAATTTTTCAGGGCCCCCTACCACTAGCACTCCCTTTGCCCCCAGCCTTAGGCCTCCAGAGAATGCATATCTAGGGGTGCACATAACTTTTTAGTGAGTACCAGGAGATGATGTTTGATAATCACTCCATATGTAGGGTGGTCTCCCTCACTGTCCTCTGCATCAGCGTCCTGCATGGTAGATTCTGCTGCAGATGAACCTCCCTGTTCCTAATTGAGCCTCCGATTAGCTGTCTCCATCCCCAGCTGGCTTTGGGTCAAATGTACCCCCAGTAATGTTTGAACCCCCAGATCTCATCGCCATTGAGCATTGCAACAAAATCTCTGTGTCCAACACAGGGATTTTAGTGGACATGGAGCTAGGGCTTTACATATGCCTACTCCCTGACTTTCATCCCCCAGATGTTCCAACACCCTTTTTTTGATTAGTAATTTGCAATGTAACACCACTATCTGCAACCTTTCATAGCTATTAATATTTCCCTGCGGTTATCCAAGTGACAGAAATGTTATGCGTTTAACAATAAAAACTGAAAAAAATTGGCAATCTAAAAAAATTACACTACATCCAAGAAATATTTCATTGGGGCTTTTTAGTAGGAAGAATTGTGCTCAGGGACCTGAAAGTTTGCATGGATGTAGTCTCAGGGGTTAACTGGTAAACCACAAAATGTCAAGGTTCTACCATGCAGGGGTTCAAAGATCTATGTGTTTAAAATAGGATACGTGAAAGCATGTATGCAGCAGAGTAGTGCTTTATGCTCATGAGGAAGCATTATCTGATAGCTGTATTTTAGCTGAAATTTAACATATAAGTGTTGTAGCTAGAGGGGTGAAACTCGGGGTGTAAGTAGTAATAGGGGAGCATTACTGATCCTGAAAGTTATATGATTATACTATAAATGTTTTTCGTGCTATGAATGTTCAAACTTAGTGTCACACAGGTTTATTTAGCCTAGTTTTGGCAGCAGAGCTAGAGTGGGAGAGGGTGTGTCCTGTCCTGCGTTTTGATTGGCTGGAAAGCACAGAATACACAAATCTAGCTCCTCTCCTTCGCTTTAAAGCAAAGCATCAGCTCTCACTAGGAAGGAGGGGAGGAATGAGCCGCAGGTCCACATGTGACCTTATTTGGGTCCGGATCCGGACCTGGGTCCGTCTATTGAGTACCCCAGCTTTATACAATTTCCAACAGCTATGTAGTGCAATGGCCTCCTTGTCTGGATGCAGTATGGCTGGGAAATTTTGAAACTTATCATATTACATAGTTTTGGTAAAGTTAAAGTTGATTGTACAAAAATTATAGTCAGATTGTAATGTGTCTGGTGACCTTAGGACTGCGGTGTAAGGGTGTCATATATGCTGCTTTCTCACAGGACGAGTAAGTGTTAGAGGTGACATCTATCAAATGTAATTGGAATAGGCAGTAATAGGAAAATGTAATGTGTCAATATCAAATTTTTCATTCCAGCTTTGTGGAAACTTAAGCCGAGAATGGACACATAGATTCCCAGCAGTAGTTGCAGGCAACCGGCGTGCACGTTCACGCCAAAGGCATGGTGGTCGGTCTTCTTGAGATTTTGAACCAAATAGCGATCTGCCCGGCCGGTATTTTTTGTGTCCGGTCCTGTTGTAGTCAGTAACTGTGGATGGGAAGTCTCCTCCCCCTCAAAGTTAATTGGCTACAATCTGATGGGAATCCCTGCGTTAGTGAAGCACGCGTGGATTCTCGCCAGTTCTGCAGCCGTCTCCGCACAGCTTGGTGAAGTCACAACGCTGTAATGAGTCTGCTACAAGCCGGCCATGGATGGAGACGTCTATAGCTGGCTTTAGGCTAAACAATTAGATAGCTAATGTTTTACTTAATGAATTAGGCACTTCAAAAGGAGTCTCTGCAAAACATGGTGGACCTAAATGACCAGTATAAAAGGTAGCCATACACGGGGTCCACCTGGTGAGATCGACCTGGAATCTGAATTCCCTAAATTCCCGGCTGATCCCATAAAGCTAGCGACACACGGTTCAATCTTGGTTCAATCGATGCTCGATTAGATCGAGAAATTCAATTGTCTAATCATAAATCGATCTTAATCGCATCAACATACACCCCACATTGAGTTTGCGATTGTGGTGAGATTTTGATTCCAAAATATTACTAAAAATGTCGATTTTGGTATGGAAACGATTGAAGTGGTCTATGTTATTATATGGAATCTAATCGATCCAGGAGAAACACGACAAACATCGACGATTATAAAACGATTTTGGCACAATCGACGATGATTTTCCAACATGTCCGATCAAAATTCAATAAATTTTTCTGCCTTCATTGAACAATTATCGTCGATCGTACCATGTGGGCATTTCTCGATTTTCGTTCAATCGATTAAAAAATTCATCTAATCGAGCATCGGTTGAACCAAAAACGAACCGTGTGTGGCTAGCTTTACTTTGAATGGGGACGGCAGTACCCCTGAATATGGTGGTAAAGCACTAACAGGTTATCTTTCTGTAATAATGGCGGTAAAGCACCTGTTGTGCACCAAAAGATTACATACTTTTGCACCTTTTGCAAGAGTACATACTGTGCACCTGAAGATTATTGTCCCAAGTGATAGTGGTGAAGCACATAGGCTATGTTTCCACTTTCATGCTCTGCCGCGGTTTGAATCGTGGCGCAGTGCCCACAGGAGATCACTAGCACCCAGTTTCTCCCACTATGCGAAGTATGTGGGTGCATAGAGTCCCGGGACATGTGAAGTGCCCCGCCTCTACTAGCATCCCCCTCCTCTTTACAGCTTGGCCACAGACGAAAGATTTGCATAGGGCCAACTAAAGGCTAGAAACAGCCCTGACCATGATGTCCTTAGTTCACAATGAAGTGACATCACATAAAAAAATTAAAGCATTTAAAAAAACATTTTGTTGGCACTCCAGGAAGAGAGGAGTCTGAAAGTGAAGTAGGGTTTAATGTGTCAATAGACCTCAAGGGTAAGTCATTACAAGGTGTCACACCTTTGACATGTTTGACAATTTGCGCAAATATTGTCACTAGTTGACCGAATAAATTTGGGATTTAAATTTGAAAATAACAGCATTTAATTTTTAATCATGTGCATATTATATGAATCTATAGTTGTGAACTGGAAGAAGAAGAAGGGGAATTTTAGTAAATGCAAAGATAGAGAGTTTGGAGTTTAAGTGAAACCGTTTATTGGCTAACTGAAGTCATTAGAGAAGCAAGCTTTCGAGATATCACAGATCCCTTCTTTAGCCTGAACAAGGGATCTGTGATATCCCGAAAGCTTGCTTCTCTAATGACTTCAGTTAGCCAATAAACGGTTTTACTTGAGTTCCAAACTCTCTGTATTTATCGATGGCTAACACGGTACAACACTCTAGTAAATGCAAAGGAAAAACAGATAAGCATATTGAGGATACTTGAAGATCTAGAGAGTTGGCATTGAGGTAGCATATAACAGATATAGAAAACACTGTATTGTTTTGTCTTAAAAGGTTCCGAAAAAACGAATGGTGAGGACACATATGGAGTTAATGAGCAGCTCTCAATTGGCATCAGAGTGTTTGCTCCAGATGTTATATAACATTCATCAACCATCAACACATGAAATGTTCTCATAAAGCTGTGTTTTCTATTTCTTTATAAAGAAAGCCTGGGAAAATATTTCAGACACTTATGCCATCTCATTTCTGGCAGTTCATTTTAATAAATGTGTCAGGCTGTGCCATGGTTTTTAAGGGCAACCTAGCTTTAAAGTTTAGGTGAACCTTACAGTGTGTTTGGAATAGGTTTTTTTGCTGAATTTATTGCCAGAAGGCCCTGCAGTAATGCAGTAATAGAATTTCATTTTGCATGCCAACAACAAGCGTTTGACTACCAGAAACCTTGTTTGCCTGCATGCTGAGTTCCTATAGTTGGATGTTTGGCTGCCTATATGGTAGACAGGTGTTATGGTTATATGATGGGGGACTAACTGATTGTTGAGTTAGAGATAAGGTGTAAAAGGATGTCTTAACTCTATATGGTGTGTTTTTAATACCCTAAAATCCAACTACTTATCCCAGGTAGCCATGAGAAGGAGGCAGTGTCATATACCAAGCCCATGTCTTTCCCAAACATCTTGAGGGACAGGGTCTCTTCACCATATCTGGTAGACCAAAAAGAAAGTAGAGCTTTGATGGTGTGGAGGAGGCTTAAGCTGGAACTTGGAAACCCTATTTAGTGATCAGATATCCATCCCTTCATGAATACAGGGTTACATTAGTACCCCTTTCCTACAAATGTTAATACTGTACTCAAACCCAGTAAAAAAAAGTGATTTGGTTCATAAAAATACAGCACATACATACCAAGTGTATTTATGCCAACAGAAATTAATCAGAAGTTAGTCACCTCTTAAAATAAAGTAATCCATGGGAATTATGATGAGTAATGATCCGCCTAGGTTTACTACCTATAAACTTCTAGAGCCCACCAAAATCACATTTGTGCCATAAAAGAGAATAATACAATAAGTCTATGACTATAATAACTTATAAATATATCCAAGTTGTTACCTGATCGACCCAGAAATTATGCCATGCACATACCTGTCAATCCTCCCGTTTTGGCCAGGAAAGTCACGTTTTTTATGCGACTTTCCTGGCCAAATGGCGATTTCAATAAATCCTAGGTTTTGAAATCGGGCTAACTAAGGAGGGAGGTGTTACTCTCGTTCCCACCCCACTTGTGCAGATGATGTGCAGGGTGGGACATTATTAGGGAGAGTAACCCCCTCTCCCTCTTAAGTTATGCCTGCCATACACCCACAGACGGGTGCAGACAGACGAGCTCCGATGAGCTCTGGAATGCAATGTGATGACGTCATCGCGTTGCATTCTGGGGCTGCTTTAATCAGCCGGGCACCCTTTGTGTGCCGGCTGTTACTTTCAATGAAGACGCCGGTCTTCATTCAAAGTAACGGCATCGGCTGACATCGGCCAGAGAACATCTGACATGTCCGTTCTCTGGCCGGCCGAGCTGTGGGGCGACAGGCGATTGGTGGCCGATTTTGCCGCCGACCGATGGCACGAGCGCGCATGCCCGTCGGTCAGCGAAAAAATCGGCCGCTAATCGGCGTGTGTATGCCAGGCCTTAGGCAGGTACTAAATAGGAGGGCAAGGCCTTTAATCTTCTGATATTTGGAACGAGAAAGAATTGGGTCAAAATACTGGAAGTGACGTCACATCCCTTCTTCCCGGCCGGCAAAGTTGACGGTATTTGTAATACAGAAGTGACACTCTGCACCGCAACGTCCGTGTTCTAAATACTAAAAATGTTATTTTGCAATGTCACTTTCAGTGTTACGAGTCAAAAAAATTTGAGAACCACTGGCTTTTGCAATTGTAGAAATGGATTTGTTACAATATGCATCAATGCAATGCATGGCACTTTTTACATAGCATTGTAAAAAATTACCCCCAAAAAAGTTACCAGTAACTGTTTCTAAAATTGTTACTTAAATCTTTTTTTACACAACACGTCAACATTGACTCAGAATAACGGATGTCTTATTCCAAAAAAGATTATGTGCCCCTGCTACCGTGCCAATAATATACACAAGTGTCAGTTACAATAACCACATATCAGCAGCCACTTTACCAGCAGCCATCTCTAAGATCTTGATTAGGAAGTCGGGAATTGGATCCACCTCACTACAGGACGTTTGTGCTATAGAAGTGTTGCAGCTGTCTCACTTATTGAAGTTTCCCACGTAAAAGAGTCCTCAAAATATCCCTGAGTGTTTCAGCTGGTCAACGAGGGAGGGGAAGACATCCGACCTGTCTGCATTAACAAAGCTACATGGTCATGATCACAAGAATGTAGTCTACACAATCTGTAATTTTCATACCTATAGTATGTGTGGTAAACTCAAATATGCTCAGGAACTCAAAAACCTAGGGAGCTTTCATTCCCAACTATTGACCGGCTCTATATTCAATAATGCTTAGTAATTAGCCGTGGAAGATGGTTTGTATTTCAAAAATATAGTTTCCTAGCTGTGAAACAAACAGAACCTCACATACAGGCAATCTGGAATTACCAGAAGGTAATTATAAAAGGTAGGAATACACATATAGATTTTTGCACAATTGGAGATAGATTCGATCAGGATGTTCGATATTTAGATCGAATAACTATTGTGCCTATATCGAATGTATACACTCTTTTTTTTTGTTCCAGTGGTTCTCGAACAAAATATAATTAGATTTTTTGAACAAGAAATTGCTTCATTCAAATGTATTAGATCGAACTAAAATTATCAAATGAAATTATTTGACATGTTCGATTACATTCGATGTTAACAAATTCGATCAAAATTTACTAACATGTCCGATCAGCTTTTTTTTTTCTTTTCGATATTGTCTTCTTTTGTTCGATGTTGGTCGATTAAAACCTTTGTATGGTGTTAGATTTTAGTTCAAGCGATCTTTTGTAATCTATCAAATGAAAAAATTGACCCGTGTATTCCCACCTTAAGCTACAATGTCCATAAACCGAAGGAAACACTGAAATTTCACATCAGATCTCTCTATATGAAATATTACAACTAATAATCTGTGTTGACATACATCATGGAACCCTCTGAGAAGAGCATGATGTAGCAAAGGTCAGTGGAAACCAAAATCTTTAACACACAAAGGCTGCATTCAGACGGTTGAAAACTACTTATCACCAACTAACCGCCTAAAAACGTCTGCCCGGTGAATATGATGTTTCGCCCTCCCTGGTCAGTTTTCAGTAATAGGTTGTCAGTAATAGGGAGCACGGCTGCGGTTACAGGATGGGAGCTGACTGTTAGCCGCCCTGAAACAAATCATGTAAATGCAGCCTGAGGGATACATTCAAAATCACTCTGAAAACCAACGTAAAACACTGAAATCACATGATGATTGCACTTAAATAAACTAGTATGAATTTCACAATAACTCATAGTGTGTTGGTCAGAAGCATGTATGACCTCCACATGACTGTTTGCTATCTTGTCAACATCTATGCCTTATCCTGATTGAGACAGTAGATAATGCTCTGAGAAATCATGTCTCAGACCTTGATCAGGTCATCGGTGAACTCCTAGATTTCGATTGCGAATATTCAAATCACAATTCTTTTTTTTGCGAAAAGGACTTCAACAATTTGCTTAGATCTCAAATATAGTGCTATCTCTTCGTAATTGCCAATATTCAAGATTTTTTTTACATCAGTACCTGGAACTACAGTGCATTCTGTTCGCTATATGCACATGTACAAATACCGATTTGTGCAATGAAGTAATAAGTTATTAGTTTTCATGTGAAAGTTAATGTTGATTGGGATCATAGGTGAATATCTGGACTTTTTATTGTTAATTTTTTGTGCAATTAAGGTTATACTGGCTAGAGAATAGGAATTCTTGAATTTATTGTGAATATTAGCCAAAAAATTGCCTGTGCTGCTCATCACTAGTCCTAGATAGTCTACAGTACTATTTGGAGGTTCAGACTCATCAAGCTTCCAGGGTCATATTAATGTCTTTTAGAACATGGGGGGCAGTCATCAACAGGGTTTTATCATGCTTGAACTAGCTACCCTGCTACTCTGGCCAACTGAGTAAGTTCCAAGAACCCCCCTCAAAGGGACCACAAATGATCCACCCCAAAACAATCCTGCTAGATGATGTTTTTAGCAGCAAAACGTTTTTTAATGATGTCTAAGCCATGTGTGCTTTTTGTAAAAGTACTCTGATCTGCTACCAATGGTAAACCATCCAAATAATGTTAGCCAGGGATAGCCATTTGGGCTACACGGTTCTATCCATCTGCGAGTAAATGTACTACAATGTTGTCCACACATACACCTATCATGGAGTTTAGTTCTGTAGCCCACTGATGGACAATTTCTAGGATTCTGCCAGAATTCCATTGTTTCCTTTTTGCAAAAACAAGACACCTATCTTTCTGCTAGGTTACATTCAATCTTATGGCATATTCATCACCCTCAGACAAGTATGAATTTGCCTTCCTGTGCATCCTGGGTGAGCTGTAGGTAATACCTCATGCTACCAATAATGAAAAGGTTACGGTGTAGAGGAGTGGTGCAGGGCTGACTGCTTGGCGCCTGTCTGGGCGGGGACCCTAGGGAGTACGTGACCTAGGTCACTAGGTGCTGGCTGCGTCTCTTACTGTTTGGCACGCTTTCCCCTCTTCTTTCTAGTGGGCATCCATCTTGGGCCTGCTTTGGGGAATTACACGGGCGCGGCTTAATGTCGGGAGACAGGCACCCTGGTCCAGACAGGTGGTCAGCGGGCTTACAACACACAGTTCCATTTTTAGAAAGTATATCCCCAACACTGTTCTTTCATATAAGTAATAAAGAATGTCCACACTAGTGATGGCCGAACTGTCCGCAAGGCGGAGAGTTCGGCCACGAACAAGCATGTTCGCCCATCCTCCCGCCGGCGGACAGTACGGGTGTTCGACCTGCCACGTTCGCCAGCGAGAAGAAGATCTATATTCTTCCTCCGGCAGGATCAGAACCTGCGAGATCGTGTCGGAGGAAGAATCTCTTCATTAGAAGACCGGGCATGAAGCCGGTCTTCTAGTGAAAATACCGACTCGGAACAGGAAGTGACGTCAGTGACGTCACATCCGGCTCCCGTAACCAGGAACTATGCGTTCCAGGATGCGTTCCAGGGACCGGATGTGACGTCACTGACGTCACATCCGGTTTTTCCGATTCAAATTCTCCGCCTAGAGGCAGGGAATTTGAATGTGTCCGCTAACAGGCGGACGGCGGACTTCTTTAAAAGTCCGACCAGCCCGTTCGCGGACAGTCCAGGCCGATGTTTGGCCATCACTAGTCCACACACTAGTTGCTGTTCAACTGGGGCTACTTTACTGAAGGGAAGATATCTTTCACATGTAGCACTTTCTCTGTTCCCAGAGAAAGGGTCAGTTCTTTAGGGAAGTAAAATTTAAAACATTAGATAGTGGGTGCTGCAGCCCAATTCCTCCAGAGGTGTCTTCCTATCCACAAGAGACTGTGAGCTTCCCAGGGCTAATGGGGGTGACAGTCCACAACTACTCCAGCCCTATAGGGGAAATGAGCTATTCACATGCCGCTGGAGATTCCCAGGAATGTCCCATGGGGTTCTGGCAGGAAGGCTCTGCTGAATCTGGCAGGCTGTATGCTTCTCCAGGCAAGACTACTAGGCCTCTCCTATATTTTAGACTATATCCCCTTTGGGGGTGGAGACACCTCCTCTGGGATGGGCTAACAGCCAGAAAAGCACAGAAATGCAATTAACCATTTCATGGAAAAATCCTGTTACGCTACAACAGGAACACCAAAATGCTAAACTAGAAAAAACTGTGACAAAAAAAAATCATAGAAAAATGTTCTGTACTCTCTACCACCAAGACTTCCAGTTTCCTCAATGGACTGCTCAATGTTTGCCAGCGGTTTGAGGGTGGGTTGCTCATATTGGTGGTAACACTAATCATTTGAAGGAAAAATACAGAAAACCTGTGGCCAATGCATTTTAAATACAAACGGTATCAATCTGATACCCAAAGGGGAAAGCTCACATTTAAACTTGGTACACATGTGTAGATATGGGCCACATCGATGGGCGCTTCAAGCACCAATGAATCCTGCTGGAAAACAGGGATATGGGACATGACCGGAAACCACAGTTGATATCCGTAGCATCGGCTGAACTGGAGACACAGCTCCTCTGATATCTGACAGCAGCGTGATGATGTAATCGCGTTACTGCAGGGAACCTTGAACGGCTCCAATATCGAGACATGTGTTCCCTGCTTTACTGCTCTTAATAGAATATTAGGAACCTTATCAACAAATCACCTTTGATTTCCTTGGGGATGAAAATCTGAGGTAGGCCATTGTTTGCTGAAGACAGGGAACCCACCAATTCTCCCTGGCCAGGCTGCAGATGGCTTAAACCTTGAGAATCTGAACTATTGTCATAAGCCAACCTAGGGACCCAGTAATAAACAGAAGTGTCCCTAATATAAATTTGTGTTAAATATAATATCCTAGCTTGTTACCGTACAATGTTTTGGAGGTGTTAAGCTAGCCATACATGTGTCAGATTCCATGTCCAATCGATTCATCATCCGATCGATTACGGCGATTCTGCCGGGAATCGCAGGTGTGATCAATCGGCCAATTAAGAGTATCCATCGCAGCATACCACCTTGTCCGAGCGGATTCCGGCACGATTCCGTGTGCGATTCCACCTCCGATTCCACCTCACAAATGGCAACTCCCCCTGATCCGGGCAGAATCGGATGAGAAAGACCAACATGTTGGTTCTCCGTCGGATCCGATTCTGGGCCCCTGAACGATCGGACCTGATCGATCGGACAAGGTGGGCTGCATGCGATTCCGGCACGATCGTTTCGCGTGCACGCGCCCGGAATCGATCGTGCCGGAATCCGGTGCGAATCCGACACGTGTATGGGGGCCTTTAGAGCTAGAAGTAAGTAGTGGCATCTCTGACAATGTGGTTTAACTGACCTAGGTCACCATGGAACACATGACACTACATTGCCATTGCTCTGCACACATCTGTAAAGCATTCCCTTGTAGAGGTCACTGGACAAATGTGGTGAATTGGCACATAGTGACACCCTGTTAGCACCATTTGTGGATTACATTAGATAAATGTGTCAGTTTGTAACTCTGTAATCAGTTGTATGTCTGCTCTGGTCCAGAGAGTTTATTATTGTATGACATCACATGTATATGAGCTGGGGGAAGGGACTGATCTGCACTGTACTTTCTGTTTGTCAGTGCTCACTGAAGCACAGTAGATTAAAATCTGGCATTAATTAAATATGACGAAAGCACAACAATTCTTCCTGTCAGCGTCCTTTTATAATCTTTAGTTCACTGTGTCCTAAACTAGCTATTTCTGAGCTGCACATGGATTTTGGCAATAGAGGAGTGGACAGAATCCAGACGTTCCTGTAAGAGTTGGCAATGATCCCAAGGAAGGAGATCCCTCCCATAAATTCAACGGGAGACCCCTCTCCCTCCTGCCAGTGGTGTCACAGAGCTGGAATGTTATGATGTCATTGCATTACTTTACATCCTAATAATGCACTGGGCTGTTTTTAGATTGCTTCATAGGGATTCCATTAACCCACCAGTGCGTGGAGTAGCCAGAAGGTCAGAACAGGGTGTACTGTTTTATGACGCTATCAATTTAGAAAAACTCAATGTTCTTTAAAGTATACCTACCCTGTTTTCCCGAAAATAAGGCATCCCCTGAAAATAAGGCGCCCTTACATTTTTACCTCATGCAGAAATATAAGGCGTCTACCCGAAAATAAGGCTCCCCCCGAAGATACGGTACTGTAACTCTGGACAGGGGGGATCAGGGGGGGCAATCAAAATGACACAGAAGGGGTTACTAAAATTGTAAACCCCCTCTAAGTCTCCTGTGCCATTTTGATTCCCCCCTGTGTCATTTTTAGTGATCCCCCCCACCCTGATACCCCAGTACTTTATTCTTCTTCATGGAAAAATAAGACATCCCCCAAAAAGACGTAGAGAATAAAAACACTGTCTTATGTTCGGGGAAACACAATATTACTGATACTAAGTGAAGAAAGCCATTGTGTGGGTTGGTCTATTATGTCTTCCTACGTAAAATGCTGTTACGCTCGTCACCACCGCAGATCCTGGGTTGACGCGGGGGTACCAGGAGCAGGGAG
>CM070033.1:35266105-35277515 GCA_036250615.1 Ptychadena robeensis | reverse complement strand
CCGGAGGTCAAGAAGTAGTCGGGAACGAAGCAGGGTCGGATACCGGGAAATCAAGCCGAGAAAAGCAATTGCTACCATTAACAGGATACAGGAAGCTGTAATTCACCAGCACTGGGTGGAAGGACTGGCAGGCTTATATAGGGAGTGTCCTCCCGGGGCCGCCCAGGAAGGAGGGGCGGACACCAGGAACACTCCCCCTACCAGTCCTTTAAAACTCGGGTGAGGGCGCATGGGGTCACGAGCGTGTGCGCGCGCACGCACACAGCACCCTCCCGCGGCTGCACCATGGAAGGAGCAGGCAAGGACCCCGATGGACCCCGAGTGTCCCCAGAACCAACCCCAGTGGAAGTGTCGCCAGCAACAGCCAGCGGTACAGGTGAGGGGGGGACTAGCGCTGGTGGGGCCGACCCCGCAAGACGGGATGGCCCCGGATCCTGACAAATGCATAATATGTCTCTTCAAGCCACATGCATGATAAGACAATATTCATACAGTTGAACACACCTCTTGCTTTCATGGGAGGTTGGTGGGGATTGGGCCTTCGGAGAAGAATGGTATTGCACCTTGAACATTTCATTAAAGCTTAACCATCATATTAAAATAGAAGCCATTTTATTGTGTCATGATATATATATCGATTAGACATAATGGTGAAAATTATCGTCACAAAGTGGATTGTACATCGAATACTTGCAGTCAATTGCAAGGACTGATCATAATATTGACTGTTTATATCAGTGAATGATAGTTGTATGGTGCACGTCTAGCCTTGTACACTGATGTGACTGTGGAGTTGATAATGGTACTACAATGGTTCTATAAGCTGTAGGTTAAGACGATTAGATTGTAAAGGCTGCCATACACACCCCGATGGTGTGCAGGCAGATCTGTCCCGATATGCTCCGGGATGCTAACGTGATGACGTCATCAAGTTTGCACCCCGGTGCATTATGGGGCCCCTTCAGTCGGCCAGCACCCTTTGTGTGCTGGCCATAAGCTTCAGTCTCAGACGCCGTCTTCATTGAAGCTTATGGCATCGGCTTGCGCCGGCCAGAGCATATCGGACATGTCCGTTCTCTGGCCGGCCGAGCTGTGGGGCGACAAGGATCTGTCGCCCCATGTGGGCACACGGCCGATTTTGAACCTGACCGACGGCGCGAGCACGCACGCCCGTAGGTCAGGTTAAAAATCGGCCGCTTATCGGCATGTGTATGGCTAGCATAAGAAGGTACAATTCTAAAACTAGATGCTTCTAAAGCAGGGAACACACGCATAGATATGGGCCAGATCGATGGTTGCTTCGAGCGCCATGCACAGCCATCTATCTGACCCATATCTAATGCGGCCATCCCTGTTTTCGAGTGGGACCAATCAATCCCGCTTGAAAACAGGAATATCGGACATAACCGTAAACCACGGTCGATGTCCATTGCTTTACATGCGGACTGCTGGGTCTCCATGGAAAGCATCGGCTGAGCTGGAGACACAGCAGTGCTGCGCCTCCAGCTCCTTTGATGTCTCCTCGAACGGTTCCTATATCGAGCCGTGTATTCCCGGCTTTACATTAGGATAATTATGTATGTAAGCAAATCAGCAATGTAATAAGACACCATGCTATGTTTGTAATAGAGCTTCCTAGCAAGGCAACATCCTATGAATATGTTAATCACAAGGTAGCTGACCTCACTGTGTTCCAATTATTGGCATAACTTCCCTTTCTCTCTTACAGAAAACCGTCAGTATGATCGTAGATCTGTTCTTTCCCTTTTCCAGATAATAAACTTTTCCAAGATGTCACATAATTTAGTTGTGAGGCAGCGGAAACAGCAGATTACCAATACAGAATTAGCAAGCCAACTCATGTGCTCTGTCCGCCTGAATCTGCTTTGTACACTATGCAGCAGGTCTGAACTTCTACTGATATTGTGTGTGTGTTTCATACAGCTATATGTTTCTTCAACATATTTTTCACGAATCCTTAAGCTAGGCATACACAGTACAATCTTTTAATAGATTCGAGCACAATCGTGTTCGCGGCACTCATTTGTGCTTCAATCTATTAAAAAATAGACCCGTCCAGCATTTCTTTGAGCGGGGTCAATTGATCGGGACGAGGAGGTAATACAGTAAGCTGCATACAGTAAGTAGAGTGCATGTAATGTGTGTGTCTGTGTATGTTTGTCTCCATGTAAATGATTCACTTTTATTATTATTATCATCATTTGTTTATATAGCGCCAACATATTACGCAGCGCTGTACAATACATTAGAGTGGAGATACAACACAGGATAGTACATACAAGTACAGGTTATGATACAGGGGGAGTAGAGGACCCTGCTTGGTCGGGCTTACAATCTAATAGGTTGGGGAACAAAGTATACAATAGTTGGGGGGGGTGGGACTGGCAGGGTGGTGATGTTAGGAATGAGAAGATGACTTAAGAGGTGAGTTTTTAGGCCTTTTATAAAAGTGTCAAAAGTAGGAGCAAGTCAAAAGGGCGAGGGAGAGAATTCCAGAGAGTAGGAGCGGCCCTAGAGAAGTCCTGAAGCTGTGCGTGTGATGAGGTTATGAGTGTGGATGTCATCAGTAGGTCACTGGCGGAGCGGAGTGGGAGATTCATGTCTCTGCATGTGTGTGTCTCTATGTGTATGATGAAGGTGTCTGTATGAGTGTAGTGTGTGTGTATCTATGTGAATGATAAATGTTTCTGTATGATTGGTGTGTGTGTGTGTATAGCATACATGTCTCTGCATTATTGGTGTAAAAACAATAGTTGTATGAGTTATATTTCATATAAAGTTTTAGGGCCATTTCACACTGGTACTAGTACATGATACTTCAATGCAAACACAACTAGTGTGATAAGACCCTCAATCTGAAAGTGTATAGTTTGAATAAAGTGTGTGGGGGGAGGGGGGGCGATAATGTTCCTACCTAGAAAAGGAGGGCCCTAAAGGCAAAGTTTGGGAACCACTGAGGTAGCTACACATCAACTGTTTGACTTGTGAAATGATGTCAGTCTCACATTAATCGATATTACCAGCACAAACTGTAATCCTTTCCAGAAGCCTATATACATAATACATAGTATGATCGCATCCAAATACATTGATACTGAGAAAGCCAATCACATACTTGAGTGTTTGCTAAAAATTTACCAACATGACCAATGACTGCTTGATCAACTTTATTTTCAATCACTTTGGGTTTAAGTGGATCGAACAAAAAAATCGAACTGTGTATGATTGCCCACCTTAAGAATTGCTAGGTGCGTGTCCAGCATTATACAATTAGAAGCTCTCAGTGTGTTGTTGTTTATATTTCCTACAAGTCGGCCATTTCCTAGGGTAGGCGTGGGCAGCTGTACAACACTGACGGCAAGCTCAATTAGAGAGCCATGGCTCCTTCTTTGAAGGTTTATGTGATTTTTTTGGGTGAAAACTTGTGTGGTCTAGGACTAAGGAAGATGATAGCACAAATGTCCTGTTCTTTTCTGCCCTAACCATTGCCACCAACTCCCCAGTGACATTTCTGGGCAAATCATCTATTATGGGGGAGTGAGAAAACATGCAGAGGATGAGGGGGTTAGTCAGCATCTGTCCAGACACATGTGGAAATGTGCAGATTCCTTCCTCACCAGGGGAATACTGAGAAGTTTCTCTCAGTGCTAAATGCAGACGTGACACATTAAATATCTATACACATTACCGCTAGAATAGAATGAAGGAAAAAATGACTCTTGGGTAGTGTTAGCTGTAGAATGGGAAGACCAGGGAAGTAATGCACTCGGGGCTTGATTTACACATCACACTACATACAGTTTGTGTTTGCATTTTACGAGGCAATAAAATAAAAAAAATTATTTTTTTAGATACATGTTTTTGTAAAGTATATCTTTCAGTGGGATTTATTCTATATGGCTTCTGACCAAGGTTACATATTGTGCGCACCAAATATGCTTCATATATGTACAATTTTTATCTGATCATATTTTATATACAGGGAGTGCAGAATTATTAGGCAAATGAGTATTTTGATCACATCATCCTCTTAATGTTACTCCAAGCTGTATAAGGCTCGAAAGCCTACTACCCATTAGCATCTTAGTTTATGTGGCATCTCTTAATAAGAAGGGGTGTGGTTCTAATGACAAATCAACACCCTCTATTATGTGTGCATAATTGATTAGGCAACTAACTAACTTTCCTTTCCTTTGGCAACATTGGTCCAAAAGAAGGATTGTCAGGCTTAGAAAAGTCAAAAATAGTGACTAGTCTTGCATAGGTATGCATCACCTTAAAATTGAAAGCTTCCTAAGCGTGATCATCCGAACAATCACAAGCCGTTTCATTCAAAATAGTCAACAGGGTCACGACAAGCGTGTTGAGGCTACACAGGCGCAAAATAACTGCCCATGAACTTGAGAAAAGTCAAGCGTGCAGCTGCAAGATGCCACTTTCCACAGTTTGGGCCATAGTTTTTCGAGCTGCCATCATGGGAGTGCCCAAAGCCAAGGTGTGCAATACTCAGAGCAGAAAGGCTGAAAGACGACCACCACTGAACAAGACACACAAGCTGAAACGTCAAGACTGGGCCAAGAAATATCTCACGACGAATTTTTCTAAGTTTTTAGGTGTCGTGTCGTGACACAATGAGATGAGTCTTGATGGGCCCGATGGATGGCCGTGGCTGGCTTGGTAAGGCAGAGAGGCTCCGAGTCCCGACTCAGAGCGCCAGCAAGGTGGAGGTTGAGTACTGGTTTGGGGGCTGTAATCATCAAAGTTGAGCTTGTGGGGCCTTTTCGGGTTGATGATGTCAAGCTCCCCTCCCAGTCCTACTGCCATTTCTGGAATGACAGCTTCAGCAGTGGTACACGGTAAGAATTCCTGCATCCTTCAAGAAAAACATGATTTTCATGTCAGACAATGCTCCATCACACACGTCCATTACTCCACAGCGTGAGCTGGCAAAAAGGAGTATAAAAGAAGAAAAACTAATGACATGGGCATCCTTGGTCCTATTCTGAACGCCGCATTGTTGAGAACCTGTTGGTTCCATCATCAAATGGTGTACTTACAGGAGGAAAACAGTACAAACCCTCTAACAGTGTCTGGGAGGTCTGTGGTTGCTGCTTGCACTCAATGTTGATGGTGAACAGATCAAAACACTGACATAATCCATGGGATGGCAGGCTTTGAGTGTCCTTGCAAAGAAAATTATATGGACACTACATATGGTGTCATGGACATCACATACGCACAGGAATCTCCCCGAAACAAGTTCAGGGGCTGGGGGGGGGGGGCTTGAATGGCCGACGCGAGTTCTAGAAGTAATACGAAGAGATATGTATAAAATAAAACATATAGTATGTTTAGTTGCATAGGAAGATAACAAACCTAACATTATGGCTCGCATAGTTGGTTAAATTAATACATCAGATAGATAGAATAGGTAATCTGTACAATATACAAGCATCAATGTAAAAAAAGTCCTTGCAAAGAAAGCTGGCTATATTGGTCACTGATTTGTTTTTGTTTTTGAATGTCAGAAATGTATATTTGTGAATGTTGAGATGTTATATTGGTTTCACTGGTAAAAATAAATAATTGAAATGGGTATAAATTAGTTTTTTGTTAAGTTGCCTAATAATTATGCACAGTAATAGTCACCTGCACACACAGATATCCCCCTAAAATAGCTAAAACTAAAAACAAACTAAAAACGACTTCCAAAAATATTCAGCTTTGATATTAATGAGTTTTTTGGGTTCATTGAGAACATGGTTGTTGTTCAATAATAAAATTATTCCTCAAAAATACCACTTGCCTAATAATTCTGCACTCCCTGTATATATCAATGTGAACCTGCAATGCAAGTATTTCAGTTATTGAAATATAATATGCGTATTATTATATTTCAGTGAGTGTGGAAAACCTGACAAAGAGACAAAGACAAATATATACATTTAAAGGGATATCCTCTTGTTTTACTCTTTAAAACAAAATTATTTTAATTTGTGTTGCTATTGAAGGATCTCACTTGATTGTTGGAAAACTGAGTGATCGCTTCCATACTTAACATATGCTAAAATAGAGACACGGAAAAAGTATATATAATACAGGCCACAGCTTTTAAAAATATTATAACATTTCCAAAAACAGATCTGTATCCCTCCGACAGTGCAGCCTATATATTATAATACATATAATATAACACATTACTCACTCCAACCGTACCGGCCACCAGCCCTTCCATTACAAGTTCGATGGGTACCTTATCCAAACATTTTAACTGGGTGGTGGATTATCCACTTCATACCTTATAACCAGAATCTGGTGACTGCCCTAACCACCTAGCACATCACCAAGATCTTGAAAAAATTATGTACTGTCTACCATGCACTGTCAAAGTTCGATGACACTGACAAGAAAACCTAAAAAGAAAAACAATAGACAAATACACATACAAATGCAACATAATAAGTGAGGGTAGGTGATCACTGAGTCCAAAGAGGCCTTCCCTTCCTGTCTAGTACCCTTAAATTAACTTCCTCACTACTCTTCCTACCATGAAGCCTGCCCTTTTATTAACCCTATCACTACTCACTGCCGCTAGCTTTCATTCTGTTTTGTAAGCACTGTTAAGCTGGGAATACATTGCTCGATATTAGAGCCATTCAAGATTCACGGCAGCAGTGTGATGATGCCATTGCGCTGCTGCCTGACATCGGCTGCGACAGCATCTCCTATACTTTGAATGGGGACCCTTGTTGCCCATTCAAAGTATAAGATATCAATGAAGGCTTACCAACATGTTGGTAACCTGTTGCTTCCACCCAAAGCTACCCATACATGGGTACATTTTTGCACAATAGGGCGCAGTGTATGAAAAAAGAGTTCTAGAAGTTCTTCACTTTGTGGAAAAACTATGGCCAAGTTTAGGTATCGAGTTGCTGCTCCCGTATTTGCTGCTCCCTCTCGACCAGGAACCACAAATGCAGGACAGACATAGCATGTCACATCTCACCTGCCACTGCGGGCTGTCGGGCTGTTAAATTACTCTGTGTCAGACTTCTATAATAAAGACAGACAATTTAGATGTGGTCTCTCTCCAGTGTCCCTGTCTAACATTGTCTGCACCATTTACATTACTATCACCCCAGTGTAGTAAAATTAGACTTAAGCTTAGCATACATGGCTCAATTTCTTCATAGATTCGAGCACAATCAAGCATTGTGCTCTTTCACAGACCTCAATTGTGCTTGAATCTATAAAACATTTGAGCCTCCCCATCCAAGGCAGTGGAAATCGAACAGCGTTTTCCAACATGTTGGAACCCTGTTCGACCGAGCTCTTTCAAGTGGGATCAATTAGAAATAAGGAAAGTTGAATAGCTCACATTTTTAAATAGATTTGAGAACAATCAAGCTCCGTAAATGCGTATGCCGCTGAATTGTGCGTGAATCTATTATGAAATCGAGGCATGTATGCCCAGCTTTAACCACATTGTTTTGTCAGAATGACAGCCAGGCAACTATAATTTTAAAAATATCAGTAATCAATGGCAGCTATCATGTTCTTTTATACTTGTTTGGCATATTGTGTCACTAAAAGGCTAGTGATAATTGACCTGTCTCTTTGAAGTAGTGAAAGAAAGCAACTTTTTATGTGATAATAAAAATGACCTTTTGTGAAGGATAATAATATTTTATGAACAGAAAGATTCCTAGCATTTACATCCCCATAAAATGGCCCATTCCAAAGCAATATATTCATTAGGATGAAATAGCTGACTCCTAGTGAAGATCCTAAAGATGTCGTTGACCTTCTGGTGTATATACTGATGGAAAAAAATTAGAAACAGGAGTGGGTGAATATATTTAATTTATAGGTTCAGAGACACCACACAATACACTATAACAAGGATCCACATGAGCGAGAAACAGGATCTCATTTAGGAGAGTTACACGTTTGTTGGGCTGTAGTGCTGTAGGCATTTAAAATGTGGTTTACATTATAGCTGCCATACTTCTGAATGTTACCCCTTGTGTATACAGTAGATTCTGCAAGGCTCTCCAGTGTCTTAAAGTGCCTCTGTTTATTTTAAAAGTAACAATCTGGACCACCTTAAATATTACTGAAGAGGAGTAAATGGTCTTTACAGTAAATTGTCTGCCTTTCTGTTTAAGCTTGTACTGTCAACAGAATTTTAACTGCTTTCAACTACTTTTTGAGTAGAGGTGTTTGTCCTGTCCTCTGTAATTACTCTGAAGGAACTGAAGAGAAAGAAGATGAGTCAACAAAGCAAGAAATATTGAGTTGAAAGAAGTCATTTCTTTTGATGTATATACTTTTCATGTAAAGCTTGAATGATGTCATACATTAATGACCCATCCCAACATTTGATTAAAGCATGGTAATAGATAACATTGATGTGTAATGATAGTGTGAGAACAGTATCAGTTAAGCAGGGTACAAACGTGGAGATATGGGTCAAATAGATGGCCGTTTCACCGCCATCTATCTTGCCCATATAATATGCCCCCATCGCTGTTTTCAAGCAGGACAAATCAATCCCGCTCAAAAACAGCCTTATGGGACATGACCGTAAATACGGCCAATGTCTCGATGCTGGTCTCCAGGCAAAGCTCGGCTGAGCAGGGGAGAGCAGAACTGTCTCTCCCCGGCTCCACCGATATCTGACAGCAGCGTGATGACGTCATAAGGCTGCTGCCGTGTACATCGGACGGCTCGAATATTGAGCCATCTGTACCCTCCTTAAAGGTCCCCATACACGGATAAATTTTTGTTCCCGAACAATAGATGGCTGTGCACGTTCACGGCAATCATCCGGCACCCAATCATTCAGGAACCAAACGTGTTCCACCTTGTTCTATCAATCCCACTTGAAGAAATGTCGATCAAACAGGGAACCAACATGTTGGTAAATTCCCATCCAAAGGGGAATGAATGCTCAAACACAGGGTGGTGTCATTACGCTGTACTCGAGCATTTATCAATCAAGTGGGTATCAACCCATGTATGGGCATCCTTGGACATTAAATCACTGCGAATCCCTGAAGCACATGGATTCGACACAATCATTCACATGCTGTGACACAATCACCAGCGGCTCCTATACTTTGAATGGGGACCCTGCTGCATAGGTAGCTATGGGTCCACCAATGTACTTTGATTACAAAACAAATCGACCAAAAAAAACCAACATGTCGGTTCTATGTCCGATCCGATTTTTTGTGGATTCCATGGATTTTTAATGGATTTTATTTGGTTGATCTTCAGGGTGGGCAGAACTCGATTGATTGCCTACCGGTGATCGATCGGTCAAAAATCAAGTGAAAAATCGACATGTGTATGGGCGCCTTAAGTCTAAAGCTGGACTTACATGGTTCCATTTATTCCATTCGATCAACTTAAATGTACAAAAACAATCGTATCAAGTCGATAGTTTGAAAATTCATAGCTATTTTAGATTAAAATCTAATTGGATCCATAAATGTTATCAAAATTAAACATAAATTGATCAAGCAGTGATTGGGCATATTGATAAATTTCAGTGGAATTTCAGTTTTATAGGTATTTTTATCCTATGGTATTATAGAGTGCTCAGGGCAAATGAAAGGAATCATTCTGTTTGGAATCTATCACAATATGTGGTGGTAAAAATGTAGATCCAGATGTAATATGATCACATGTAATACAATCGAAGTTTAAGTCAATTGAACAGAAAATCTAACTATGTATGCCAAGTTTAAAAGTCCAATTCGTTTTTGGAGTTGGAGATTTTAATCACAGAGCTACAGGTTAAGTCAGGCTTTTTATTCAGCCACCCAGCCTACTGGATCTACCAATTCTGGTCCACCATACCGCTCAATATTATTGTTAGATAATTCTTTTCTTAAAAACCAATACAACAGGGTTGTTCAGCTACAGCTATTTGCAAGGGACAGATCGGCACAGATTTTTGCAAGGGACAGATCGGCACAGATTTTTGCAAGGGACAGATCGGCACAGATTTTTGGAATTCAGTCAAAAATGGTTTACGAAGGGTCTGTGCTGTTTATCACAAAGCCTGGTCTGTATGTGGCCCCTCAAACCTGCCTTATGCATTTTCTTCCTATTCATCCACCATGACACACTGATAAATGTCAATGACTGTGTTATATACATTTAGGAAATGTGTCTACAATAACAGTGATGCAGTACAGGAACTCGACTAGTGTTTATATCTTGGCTGGCAATAAGTGCTGTATAAGCTCTGGGCATAGCGTGAGGTTATTGGCTTACATTTCATGCAAATTACCAACAGCCACTCATTTTAAAAGAAAACATTTTGAAATATCAGTAGGAGGTAGATTGTTCATTCAGTTGGCAGTTTGGTTTGATCCTACTGTTTATGATAACTGAAATGCTACAGATAAAATACAATGATATAAATGTTAGCTGAGATTTCTAAATCATTATAACAGCAAACATTTTAGCAAAGTAATGTATATTTGACAAAGAAATGCACGTTTAAAAAATTTAGTAGACCATCATCTCTTGATTGAGGAACAGAATTGACTGGTCGGAGTTTGTAAGTTAAACCAAGGCCAAAAAGTTTAATGTCAGCGCAGAGGAAATTGTCCAGTATGACATGCAGACACGTCCACAATCCCTGATATTTAGTGCAACAGTAAAAATATATTACATTGCCATTTTTCCAATCTGGATACAGCTGTTTAATGCTTTTTGGCTATCATTAGTGCAATATATAAAGATTATAGCTTCTGTAGATGTATGGCTGGACTTCGAACAAGGAAGTATAACCATAAAAGCTATGGTGCTATGGGCTAAAAATAAGTGATGTCCATTTGGCCAATGGTCTGTAAAGGAATATTATGCATGGGTGAAGGGTGGTGGCAACATCATGCTGTGGCTGTGGCGATGTATTTCAGCCGCAGGAACTGGGAGGCTAGTCAGGATAAATGTAAAGATGATTGCAACAATGTACAGAGACATCCTGGATGAAAACCTGCTCAAGAGCACTCTTGAACTCAGACTGGGGCTACGGTTCATCTTTCTTCAGGACAACAACCCTAAGCACACAGCCAAGATATGAAAGGAGTGGCTTCAGGACAACTCTGTGAATGTTCTTGACTGGCCCAGCCAGAGCCCAGACTTGAATTTGATTGAACATCTTTGGAGCAACAATGCTTCCCATCCAGCCTGATGGAGCTTGAGAGGGGTTGCAAAAAGGAATGGCTGAAACTAGTCAAGGATAGGTCTGCCAAGTGTGTGACATCATATTTAAAAAGACTTGAGGCTGTGATTGCTGCCAAAAGGGTTCATCAACAAAGTATTGAGCAAAGCTGTAAATACATATGTACTTGTGATTTCTCAGTTTTTT
>CM070033.1:35236558-35266005 GCA_036250615.1 Ptychadena robeensis | reverse complement strand
ACTGTAAGGGGATGGGCAAACCTAACCCAAGAGCACACTGTTAGCCACGACTTCCCCCATTTTTTCACAAACTAAAGTCTAATCAGAATTCTCTGCATCTAAACAATTATAAGGTTACCCGTAGCTGCTGGGTATTGTTAAATTATTATTTCCACCATTGCACAGGAAAAGACAGAAACATAATGTAAAATTGTGCACATAACATGACTAACTTCCTGGAGTTCTTTATACTGACTGCTGCTCTCTTTTAGAAACAAAGGAGGATGGCTGATGACTTATAGCTGGTAACTGTAGACCACCAGTACAGTTCTAACCCTGTTACCTTTACAGTTTCTAACACCCTGCACACTGACTGTAATTAGAGAAACTATGTCAACACTTTTCCAGAACTATTTATTTCTCTTGATTTTTCTTTTCCCTCTAGCAAGGCATTTTAGACATATTAAAGTTGTCTTCATCTTGTCCTATTTAAGAATAATTACCTTCCACCATACAGGGTGAACATTGCAGTTTACTGGCTAGTTAGACTACCCAGTGTCAGCACAAATTACATTTTTGGAATGGTCATTATTTTTATGACCCCACAAAAAGTACTTTTTTTCCTTTAATTGAGTCAACATGGGAATATAAATGTTAACATGTTTCAATCTATCATGTTTTACTTTATCACTTAAATCTGTTTTAACAGCTGTTATTTTGAGAAAGGTTTATGTGTCTGTCTGGTCCAGGAATAGGACAGGCTGAGGAGCTAAGGGGCGACCACTGCCTTGCATATGTCAACACAAAAGCCTAGTATATCCAGTAAGCACATAGAAATATTTACATGTATGACCTGACTCAGTTAACATTTTTAATCTTAACATATAAATGCGGTAATGAATAGAACCATATTAAGTTAAGATTTAGCAAGTTAGATGGAATAAGTAGGTATTTGTGGGGTCCAGATTTCTGTACCAAAATGCACCATAGACTTTAATGACTTCTATTTTTATGTTGTAGGGCTGTAACTTCCCAAAATATGTCCGTACATAAAAAAAAAAATAATGTTAAAAAATAAATTATTAAAAGGTATTATTTGAATGAGAAAATCTCTAAAATACTTATTTTATATGATAGATTTTAAAACTGTATGTATTTATATTTGTTTTTTGTTTATAATTAAAAATTTTATTTATTTGAAAATGTGTTTTTCTTTTACTTTGAATTGTATTGGATACAGTTATCACTCCAGTCTGTGCCCCATCTCCTTTCCCCATTTCTCTGTCCAGGCCAGTGGTGGGCAACTGAGTTGATATGGAGGGCCTCAATATCACTAAAGGGCCGCACATAACATCGATCTCTATAGGCAGTCATAACCCGACAGCACCCCCCGACAGTTGATTAGGAAAGCTGGGTCAGCGTGTGACCATTACACAGGTGAGTTGCTATGCTCTATGCACTAAAAGTTAGGTTTTGGGGGCCACATATGGAGGACCAAGGGGGGCCTCCGAACAATGCTCAAAAGGGCCGCATGCGGCCCCTGGGCCACAGGTTGGGCACCTAGGGTCCAGGCTATGTGCCCTTCCATTGGCTTTCATGTCCACCTCCATCATCTGTCTCCTTAGGTGAAGTTCAGACGATTGGTTGGTAAAATGCACTTGCCACCATTGCTGAACTGGAACTTCAACCACAGGGATATATTGTGGGGATACAGGGTGATTGACAGCTGTCTGCAGACCACCTGCACAAATGTGCCTATTCTACTGGGCAGCGCGGTGGCAGCCGCCCTGTTACCATATGTCTGAGCTTAGCCCAACTGTGGGGCTCCCCTCTTTGCACTTCCCTGTACCTCAGCTGTCTAAATATCACAGAGGGAGAAGCTGTGTAAACATAGAAGCTATAAGAACTATATTAGTAAAAAAAAATTGGGTAGACTGGCAGAGTGTTTGTAAACAAATTAGAGATAGAAAGATACAAAAGTAACAGGGTCATTACTTTGTATCTACAATTTGTATTCATCTAAATGGGACTCCTTTATAGAAAAAGCAGAAGTTATTTCAGTTTAAAGAAATGGTAAACACTTAACATTTTTCTTACTAAAAATGAGTTTATTTGGGGTTGCGAGACTTAATTTAATAAAATCTGGGATGTGTGGTTGTCCAAAGTGGAGTCCTGCTCGGTGGATATGACACTCCTCTCTTCCACTTAGCTCTCCTGTCATGTACTAGGTATTTGTGGGTTGGGTGGAAGCCTGATGGTGGGGATACCCTGGAGAGTAATGTTTTCATTGCTGACCATGTGGAGGGAATATGTTATTTTTTGTTAGTGTGACTTGGATATTTTTTTCCTTTCTTCTCCTTCCTGGCGATTTTGTGTTTGGAGAACAGTTTGTGTGTATTATCATATGCTTATATACATTCTGTATGATTCTTCTTGAATGTCCTTTTTTTTTTTTTTATAAACTTTATTTTAAAAAAAATGAGTTTATTTTTACCCCCTGTAAACCCTTCGTAACCAACCCTAAGTAACACATTTAACTTTTTTCTTCTGTACCATAGCTTAAGAAAGTAATGCCCATATTGCCTGTTATAGTATAATTTTCATTTTAAGGAAGTTACATTAAAAAAGGCTTCCTTTGTGGGTGTTGCTACTCTTTATGTTATTTATAAAATAGTAACTGTAAGATAAGTAATAAAAAGGCAGCAGAGGCTAAAATAACAGCCAGACACCCATCCTGTATAAAGATGAGACTGCCCTGATATCGTTAGTAAAATAAAATAATTATTTCCAAATATGGAATGTTATCATTTGAACATCTGCTACCGGCACGCTTTGTTTTAGAGGGCATTTATGAGGACATAAACCCTGTTTGAATATGAAGTAGACTTTCCCTTTAAGGTCATGATATCCTTCTCTGAACCAGGAGCTAAGAGTGCTGGATCAGTAAGGAACAAATTGTTTACGTGTTAAATCACTTCTGTATGTACTTCTCAAGAGTTTGCTTTGTCCTAAGTTTCTGAAGTTTTATTAACGATCTTTCAGAAGCGTCTGAGCAATCCATTGTCTGTCTGGTGTTTCTTTTAAGATATTGGAAACATTACTCCTGTATACATTGACATGACAGACTCCAGACATTAACACTAGCAGTGTCCATGATCATACATTAGACAGGAAAGAGACATCAGCGCCACCCATCTTGTCCAAATTTTACACCGCGGCTCCAGCGAACAATTGTATCAGTGAATATATAGCAGTGCTGATTCTGTGCCATAATACCAGCTGGTGTATGTATGAATGAGTCCTGTCCTTGTATGACCGGCTGCTACCTCCAAAGTATTACTTAGCTGCCAGAACACACTTAACATTTTAATATATAAATTGCTCTTAAACCAAAAATCTAATTATAGGAACAAGAACCAGTATCCACTCTATTGCAGGCCTTAAATATATGCAACCTGTCTAAATGCATCAGTCCACAGGAGGAAACCCATCTGTGGAATTTTACTTCTAAAGGCCAATGATTCAAATTACTATTATAACAAATGCATTTGGCATATTTTGAGTAATTCTGCTTTTTGTAGGGACACATGGGCATTCACCCCTTCTTGTTTTCTTATAATTTAGTAAAAGCTATTTATCTACTGAGTACTAGCTCTGTGTGTAATGTATGTATTAGGAATACAAGAATTGTGTAAATAATATTCAAAGTCATGTAGGAGATCCACATGCAAGGCAACTTTCCATGTCAACACCATTTGCAATAGTTATAAAGAGAATGTTTAACCTCCCTAGTGCACTGCTGAGGTAGAGATTTCTGTACCAAAAGACTTTAATGGCTTTTTTTTAAATGTTGTAGGCCAGTTACTCCCCAAAATATGTCCGTACAAGGGTCTAGTAGACATCCTGAATATAATAATGTTTGAAACAAACAAATATGTAAAAAAAAACAATAAAAGGTATTACAAAGAGGAAAATACAGGTAATTGGGTAATAAACATAAACCTAATTTGGCTGTAGGGTGGCTACCCCCTGTGGGACTTTAAATAGGCCTAATAATAAAAGGTATCATTTGAATGATAAAATCTCTTAAATACTTCTTTTGTATGAAAGTTTTCAAAACAGTATGTATTTATATTTGTTTTTATTTATAATAAAAAAAATTGTTAATTTGCAAATGTGTTTTTTTTTACTTTGAATTGTTTTGGATACAGTTATCACTGTATCCAGTACAATTACCTTTGGCATCCTCTCTCCCCTGGTGAGATGGACATCACACAAGGGGAGAGAGGGTTAACTGAAAAGGGGCACATCTGGGGAATCACACTGAAAACAGTTTTCTCCATAGATCTCCATCCATAGATTAGAACAGATTTCCCCCCGCCGCCCCGATGTGACATAATCACTTCACTCCACGGAGGAGAGGGGTACGCTTTTTAGATTGGAGCCGCTGTAGCAGCGTGGAGTGAAACATCTGTGCTGCCGGGACTCCTATCTTCGCCGGACGGACCCATCTCGTCCAGTGCTGTCCTGTCACTACTGCACTGGACGAGATGGGGGCCATCAGGAACAGCAGGGGGGTTAATGTAAGGAGGAAAGGGCACTTTATAGTTTATCATAAGGCCAATCCTCATAACATTATCACACTATAATGTGCATATAAAAATAGTTTAGAGTCAATTGCAGGAAGCCTATTCTAAGACCTATTCTGAGTTTATGCTTTCCCTAGATTATTGGGAAACATTAAATGGTTTCATATACTCCTCACTAAGCTATTCATACCAATGTTACAAATAAACTGCACTGGTAATCTAAAATAAATTAATTTTAAGCCTAAATGAAACTTACAATTGAAATGTTCCTATATTTTGTGAATTACTTATATTTGCGTAATTTACTAACCAGCAAATTAGTTGTAAATAAAACTGTACAAGTAATGATTTTGCATCTCTCCACTGCATTCTTTTGGGATTTCCAATGCCCAGGTATTGAGGCAGGTAGTGGTGAGGCGCCTCTCCATCATTAGTGTCTACTATAAGCCACTCTCAAGGTTATCATTTAAGAAAGAGAAAGGCTGGAATCCTAAAATTGTATTGTTAAAAAAACAAAAAAAAACTTATACTATACTATATTATTATTTTTGTGAAACATGACAGCGACGTAGTATGTGCAAGAAAATCAAGAGTTTAAAATGAGAGGTTGGGACGTTTTTCTTCTCTCTGTGACAGTTACATTGTTAGGATGTTATAAGCAACCTGGTTCTACACAAAAACGCAGGTGGTGTTACAACACATTGGGGTGGCGTGTCCATGGCACCCGCCCATGGTTTGTCTGCTATTCGGGTCATACACATGGCCGTACACAGTTTTGCACGATTGACCATCAGAATGTACAATATTTGGATCAAATATACTTTCTCCCATACTTACCTCACTGTGGCTAAAGATTATTATTGCAATTTTATGACCATAGATACTACTGGCCATTACACTTCTAATACATTGAGCCTCCGAGTGTGCTCCCCGTTGCCCAACAACCTGGGCGCCTGGCAGGCCAAGGACCCAAACCCCAGTTGGTGAAACAGCAGGTACATCCAACTTACAAGCTGCCAGGTCTTATATATCCACGCAGTTACAAATATTAAATTCATTTATTTTTAAAAGTCCTAACATTTTGATATGCCCAGGATAAATTCCTAGGCAACCGAGGTGCACAAGTGCTTGTTTTTGTTCATATTTGATCAAATATCGATCGTACCTATATCGAATGTATACACCTTTCATTTGACTAAACATGATGTCGAATGAAAACTGGATCATATGTACTCGATGTTTAACAGATCCATCAAAATATTCACCTTACGATCAATTATTTTTCACTGTTGATAACCTTTGATGAATCAAACAAGTTGTTCGTTTTTAATAGGATCCATTGCAAAATCGAACGTTTACATCGATCGAACGAAAATTTCGAAACGTGTATGGCCACCTTAAGGCCATGTGTCCACTGCTCTTTTTTCCATATGCAGGACACTACCCATTCTAATGAATGGGACAGTATTTAGCTTTAAAAAAATTAGTATCTAGTTATACAGGATGCATAGACTGTGTTTTTCATAAAGATCAGCAGATAGTGACAAAGGTATTACACACTGTATACTTTAGTGTACATCTGGACAATAAAACTAAGGCATTTCCACAGTCTGGGGATTATTTTGTATGACCAGCCCCACCGTATTTCATTTTTGCATCATCATCCTGATCATACTCGTCAGTTCCAGAAAGTCAGCTAACCGCACTTTTCCTGCCAGGGTTACATGTTACAGTGCTTATTAAAGGGAAATACTCTGATTGTATTATAAAGAATCTGAGGCATTTACAAATTATCAGAAAGTATTAGCAGTTTATGCTGGTGGTCAGTGGGAGTATGTTGTGTGGGACGTCAGACGTAGGGGCTTATGTATCAAGAAGAACATCATGTTCTCCACACCAAGAGCAGGACATTGTATATATGGAAATCCAGAATATAGTGTGCAGCCTCTGATGTCCTCAGGTCTGTTTTCATCATACATCTTTAGGTAATGGTACAATGCATGCAAATAGAAATTACCCTGTCACTACAGTATACTTTCTTTTTGCAAAGCAAAGTCTATTGTATTGCATAAAATATCTTGATTAACTGCCATTAGGTTTACACACATCTCAGCAGGACTTTATACTTCTCCTATTTATTTATAGCACAATCAAGCCTTCTTAACACAGAAGGTATTTACACGGACCAATCCATCACAAATCCCAAAATGTTCATGGCTCCGCCCACTGTTCTAAGACCAAGGTTTCTACCTAAGCTTTTAGGATTTGTGATGGGTTGGGCCATGTAAATACCTTCCGTTTTAAGAAGGCTTAATTGTGCTATGCACTGCTCGAGTGGAGGGCTTTTTGATTCCTTTAATCCCTTCTCACCATAACCTTCATGGTTGCTTCTATTTATTTATATAAATAAAGCTTCAGAGTCTTAATGCAAGGAAGTACATTTATGAAGATCATTGCAATATAAATGTCTTCTGAGTTTGTTCACATGTTTTTTCTATCAGCCCATTGCGTTAGTAAACTCCTTGTAGAATGATCTTAAAATGTAATTGACAAAAATCCAACCCATTTTATCTATCTTTTGGCAGGTTTCGAAAATCACTGGAGCAAGAAGAAATTCATCCAATGGGCACCAACACTCCATTTAGGGGATATTTTCTCTACATTCTTGAGTCTCTGGAAAAGAAAATGAAGGGAAGTCTTCCAAGAGGAATTGTAAAAATAACCTGTGTGTTATGTCTGGGATACGGCACAGTATGTAAATAATAGTTTATTTTGGGGTAGATTTGGGGTAGTATGCAAAGTATGCAAAGGCTGCACAAACACACACATATACAACTTACAAGTAAATATAAAGAAAATGCATAACGGCTATTTCACACTAGTCACATTTGCAGTGCAGTACCTAAGAATAAATGTTATTGCATATTAAATAGATAGATGTGAAAGGGCTCTTAAGCTAGGCACACACAGGTAGATTTGTAAAAAGATTAGAGTACAATCAATCAACGTGCGTGGTCACGGTGATTGATTGTACTCTAATCTGCTAACAAACCTACCTGTGTGTGCTTTCCTTCGAGCAGGATCAATAGAGCTCGCTCAAAGAAACTCGATTGAACGGGGTTCCAACATGTGTTCTGATTCACATGGGATAGAGGCTGGGGAGAAAGGGTCCCGGAGGTCCCCATTGAATGGGAATTGATGTGCCCATGTGGTGCACATTGATTTCCGTTCAATTGATCCCCGATCAATCATAGCGTGGTGACGTCACCACGCTGTGATTGATTGGAGGTCGATTGCACAGGAATTTACCCATGTATGGCCACCTTTAGTTATGGTAGTTAGTTATGGACAGTTATGGACAGTTTAGTTATGGACAGAATATGTCATTTTTGCACCTGCTCAACATTGTTCCCAATGGGCATATAAACAGATGACGACTAGGCCCGAATTCTAGCTTTAAATACAATTTAAGCCCGGTTCACTTGCCTTGACGTGCATTTTATGCGGTTTCTTTTCAAAAGGCTCATTAGATATAATGTGTACTTTTTAGCATGTGTCAACTTGCTCTGTTCAAAGCACATTGAAACAGATAAGTGTGAACCAGGCCTAAGAACAATGTCAATTTGAACTGATGACTTTTATATTTTATCTTACATGTTTGTTGGTCAATGTGAGGACAGATTGCATTCTTCTCTCTAATGACATCATGAAAAGCATATTTGTAAGACAATATCAGCTGAACTCTATGTACTAGAGATATTGTTTTCAATGCGGGGTCCTGTGTTGTCATCGCAGAGACACGTCCATTATATATGCAATATACCCTGCAGTCCTACTAATTTGTAGTGTGGATATAGATGGATGTAACCTCATTTCATATTCAAGTTCACATTGAGATTAATACTCACATGTGGAAACAAGAATACATTGCCTTCCTTTAGTATTAGGTAAGTATCGCCTTGTCGTTTAGCTAATTGCTTTCTTGATTTCCAATGGCTTCTCATTTTTTGTCATGTTGTCCCTTAAAGTCATCTTGGGTCATGTCACGGTCCCACTCATGCCAGTATTAGATGTCAGGAGGTGAAGTATATTTTAGTTTGGTCACTTTTTTAAAGTACATCTATTGGGATAATGGAATCCAGTGATGATGACATACCATCACCCATCCCACAGAGTATCCTTAACCCATTATTCATTAGAAGCAATCATTTTTTTCTGGTTCTTGTAAATATGAGTTATCTTGTGAGTTGGCCATGCGCTGCAATGATGTACAACACCCAACAAGCTGCAAATTTAAAAAGAAATACTGCATATTAAATCACCTTTCAATGTATGTGTGGGATTTAACTTCTGTATTTGTTCTTTGAGCAGGCCATTATATCTTTCAATAAATACCACAAAGATATGTGGTATGCCAAACTAAAGCAGGGTACAGACATGAAGATATGGGTCAGATTGATGGCGGTTTCGAGCACCGTGTGTGCTCCCGGCCATCTATCTGGCTCATATAATATGCTGCCATCGCTGTTTTTGAGCGACCAATCAATTCCACTCGAAAACAGCCATATCGGACATGACCGTTAAATACAGCCGATGTCTGTTGCTTTATATGGAAACCACAGGTCTCCATGTAAAGCATCGGCTGAGCTGGGGAGAGAGCACACTGCTGCACGGAACATCGGACAGCTGAAATGTCGAGCCGAAATGTGTACCCTGCTTAACCTTAAATAGTCTTTAGACCAATCTTTATTTCGGCACTAGTTAATTGGGAAACATTGTCAGATTTGATAGACAGTCTATACTACTTTTGTAGTAAATTTAAAAACTTCACAGCAGTATATTCGATAGCTGATACATGCCATACAGTTAATATTTCACGAGAGGTATCCACTTCTGTAGAACAGTTTATATCACCATTTCTTCAGACTGGAAGGTCCATTCCAACTTTATTATGTAAGGGTTTAAGGTTGCATGGGGCTTCATTATAGTGATTTACTGTCACTGTCCAGTATGAGAACATTTATATAAGAAATGATATTAATAAATAATAATTTATCTGAAATGTGTAACTTTGATCATTTTTGAGCATTTCACTTTTTTGGATAATAATTTGTTGCTGGTAAGAAATGATCTAGCTGTTCTTGTACCGTTTCCCGTTGTCCAGACACCCCCTCTGGCTGTCCTTTACGATACATTAAAATGATGGAGAGGTTAGATAAACAATGTGACTGTGTTGGCCTGTTTACTTATGTTGATAGTGAATTAATGCTCAAGGTAATGCGGGTTCACATAGAACAGGGAAGACCATTATGCTATATTCAACTAAATTGCATTTGTCAAGCAGGCTGTTGTACTTTTCATAAAATGTTATTTATTCTACATGCTGAACAACAGATCTTTATTTTATGCAATACAACTTACATCCAATGTAGGAGAAGCTGGGGGGGGGGCTACTTACTAAACATTTCTTTCAACATTATAGGTTACATTTCTACTGAACAATTGTTGTATTTGGTCATTTTATTTTTCAAATTCAATTGACTTTTTATATTCCTTAAACACCTCCGTCTGTGATTTCATGAGGTAAATTTGCACTTTTGCTTTCTCCATCAGGGTTTGTTTCCACATACGTCGGGACCCTCTCTGCTAAGCGTATTGCTTGGCAGGGTTCCCGACGTAGCACACAGACTTTGCCTGCTCGGCGGATACTCTGTTTACACATCCGCCAATGCAGAGGCTCAACATACTCGACTATGTTAAGCCTTGCATCGGCGGAACGGCTCGGCGCCATGAAGACACAGCACATCCGCCCAGCAGGTAAGTCTATGTGCTTTGTCGGGATCCCCTATGCCACAGATAAAAAAAATGGGATTTATTTTCATTACTAAAAAAAATTTCCTAAAAAAAAAAGCATGGGTCCTTCCCCCAGAGCATACTAATAGGGTCTGTTATGCTCTAGGCCTGTCAGAGTCCCCCTTTTTCAGAGCAAATCAGATTCCCTTTAGCAGGGGATGAGCCCACTTTTTTATCCTTTTTTTAAATGAAATCCCACTTTTTGTTTTTTATTTGTTTATTTGTTTTTACTGGATAGGGGATAGCCCGGATTAGAAAAACACATACTTGCTGTACTGCAAAATTTGACTATAGGGTGGGGGGTAGTTAAAGTTTGACTCCATTATAACATTGAAAGCACCTTGAAAAGACAATGTTCGCCAAGAACATTGCCACAGACATTTCATCATAAGTCATGATCTGGATCAAAGAGAAGGTTCTAAAGACTTCTAAGATGCTATTCTTGGGGAAGTAATCCAGTCTGACTGCTATCTGTAGAGGAAGCCTCAAATAAGTTGTGTTCCATAGTCCCTAGTTTTTAGTTTGAATTTTTGTATGTGTGCCACATCCCATATTCATGTCAAAATAAATTTTCTTGGGGTGTGAAGTAGACGCATGCTCTTTGCATCAACCCCTTAACTACCCCAAATGAAGACTAGGGACTTTAAAGGCACCTAATTTTATACAAAGTAATCATGCGGAAAATGTTATACCTTTTATTAGGCAGTGTTAAGTGATCCAGTAATTTTGCCAATAACAGAAATGTTGCAATGTCATCAATTCAATAGATAAACACTAATGTATAAATAAGATAAAATTTACAAACAGTTTGGGAACAGATTTTCTTGATGCATTCCGCCCCTTAGCTTCCTCAGGAGAATTCAATGTTTCCTATTGCTAGCAAATATCAAACAAAGTCATCTTAGTCAATTATACATTGTCATAATAAAAATTATATAAAGTGTTTGTACATACATACTCACTGCCTTTCGGTGTGATGTAAGTAAGTTGATGGGGAGCTTGGAGCCCACCCATAGCAGGACGAGACCCAAGGGGCCAGAGGGGTCAACCACTGTGCCATACTAGGAGGCAGGAGTCCCAGAATAACAGGGGACTCTGGTGGGTGCATGATGCCGAGCACCAGCCACCTTCTGATGGAGAGGATAACATGGACAGGGTTGGTCTATCCCCCAAATGGCAATGGAAAAACCATCAGCACAGAGGGGTCTGATATAACTAAAATGTGAGAAAGCAATCAATCTGTGTGTGCTAAACGATTGTAGTACAAAGGAAATGTGCATGAGTATAGATATGCTATGTGCTATGAGGCCATGTAGTGAATGTGTTATGTGTGACAATCTAAAAGTTATGTGATTACTTTGTATACAATAAGGTGCCTTTAATGTCTCCTTAAAGTCCCTAGTCTTCATCTGGGGGAGTGAAGGGGTTGATGCAAAGAGCATCCATCTTCTTCACACCCCAAGAAAATAGCCTCAAATAAATTACCGGTCATGATCATGAGAATAGAGAGGTTAGTGAGAAGAGTGGTTAGAAATGTTTAATTTTGTCAAGTCTATGGGTACCTTAAGTCTTGCTACAGAGCCTAAGCATATTGACTAACATTTTCAGTGTTTTTTTTAGAAGTCAATGGTGAACCACTTGTTATGTAAAATCATTGCAAAGGAGCCACGAGAATTATATAGCCACCACTAAGAACAGTTACTTCTTTTTAAATCATCCATAAATTATTCATTTTAACCTTCCAGTGTCAGAATTAGAAACAGTAGAATTTCCAGATGGGATAACCTAGAGAGCAGACCCTTTGGTTGTGAGGGCAGCTCCACTTTTGTAGCCTCTGGTTTCCCAACCCCCCGAGAGTAACTAAACTTTCCTCATTTGGTTCTTTTTACTTCCAACAAAAACAAAATGTCAGTCATTTGAGTTGAATTTGACAGGTCTGAGGCCTTTGCTTGCACTATTAAAGTTTACAAAGTAAGCTTTCTAAATCTAAAAAGGAATCCATTAAATATATGTCACCTGCCAGTGAATCAGAGCTTCAATTTATATTATTCAGTAGATTTTCTTTTATTAAAGTTTTTTTTTTCTAACTAAAACAGTTTCACCTTACAGTAACTTTAAAAGTAAGGAGCATCAGATGGAATAATTCTCTGGAAACCCGCTATTAGCAATAACTATAATTGCATATGCTCTCTTGGTATACTCAGTAACTTGAGACATATGACCTCATGTCACCAAGATTCTGGTTAGGCCCCTGCGTTCATCTCTTTTCAGATGACCTTCCTACTGTGATTGATCTCAACACAAAGAATGTCTAAATGAAGGACATGTAGCAGGAGAGGTGTTGCTGTCAGTATTGTCAGTACACTAATGGGTACCAGTGGGGTGGACAAATGTTATCAGGGAATAGCGGGACACCGGTTGTTCATAGTTCATCTGTATGTTCCATCATGATCATCATGGTATTTTCTATCATGACATCATTCTTAGTACATAATGAATGTCCATTTTTGGGTAGATGTGCAAACAGCTATCACATTAGGAGACAGAGATTTTTACAGCCTGTACAAGACCACGTTAGGCACCCAGGGTTCATTTCTGGCTATGATGACCAAAAGCTCTGAGGGCAAAATAAAATACATTTGGCCAAACAACAATTTCTCCCTACTACACAACCTGCAAATGGGTTTTCTGGTTAGTTCTATCGGCCATTTCCTTATTGATGGCTGACATATTTCTTAAACGTAATTTGTGATGAGCAGCATAGGAAATATTCGTATTCACAAAATATCAAGAATTTTTTGCCTAATATTCGTGATAAATAATTACACCATGAATGGTGCTGCTAAACTCATTTACTCCTCCAACCGCTCCTCATCTGCTCCTCTCTGACCACTGATGCTGGGTTGTTGCCAGGAGGGACACTGCCAGAGCCCTGCAAAATGACCTCTAGTGGGCCACAAATGTGCATGTGTCTGCTCAAAAAGTCAGAAAAAGACTCCATGAGGGTGGTATGAGGGCTCGACGTCCACAGGTGGGGGTTGTTCTTACAGCCTAATACCATGCAGGACGTTTGGCATTTGATAGAGAACACCAAGATTGTCAAATTTGTCACTGGAACCCTGTGGTATTCACAGATTAAAGCAGGTTCACATGAAGCACATGTGACAGACATGACAGAGTCTGGAGACACCGTGGAGAACGTTCTGCTGCCTAAAACATCCTCCAGCATGACAATTTATGGTCTGTGGTGGCATTTCTTTGGGGGTGGCCGCACAGCCCTCCATATGCTCCCCAGAGGTAGTCTGACTGCCATTAGGTACCGAGATGAGATCCTTAGACCCCTTATGAAACCATATGCTGGTGGACCTGGGTTCCTCTTAATGCAAGACAATGCTAGACCTCGTGTGGCTGGAGTGTGTCAGCAGTTCCTGCAAGACAAAGGCATTGATGCTATGGACTGGCCAGCCCCTTCCCCAGACAATTCCAATTGAGCACAACTGGGACATAATGTGTCGTTCCATCCACCAATGCCACTTTGCACCACAGACTGTCCAGGAGTTGGGGGATGCTTTCGTCCAGGTGTGGGACGAGATCCCTCATGAGACCATCCACCACCTCATCAGGAGCATCCCCAGGCATTGCAGGGAGGTCATACAGACACATGGAGGCTACACACACTGCTGAGCCTCATTAGAACTTGTTTAAGAACATTACATCAAAGTTGAATCAGCCTGTAGTGTTTTTTTCCACTTAAATTTTGAGTGCGACTCTAAATCCAGATCTCCGTGTGTTGATGCATATGATTTCCATTGAACATTTTTTGTGTGATTTTGTTGTCAGCACATTCAACTATGTAAAGCTGAATTGCTTTCATTTAGATCTAGGATGTCTTATTTTGTGCTCCCTTTATTTTTTCGAGCAGTGTATTCAGGTACATTTATGTTGTTTTTAATGATCTATGATAAATTAACCAAACCATTCTATATTTATAGTTTGGTCTGCTCAACCACCACCTCTGAAGAGCAGACAAAAATGCAATCAGCAACCAGCTAGGCACAAAATGTAGACACTGAATCATAGAGGTTAATGATAAAATGTGACTTCACTAGCCGCAGTGTGAATCCATTAACCCCTAAGTGATCATTCAAATTTCTGAGGTCATAATCTTATCTATTACTTTACTTGGGTCAATGAAAAGTGCATATTTCTCTTCAGGATAAAACAAGGGGCATGTCACTGAATTGCACAAATGCATTTAATGTAACGGAGGGTAAAGGAGCATTTGGAAAACTCATTAGCCAAATCAACATTTAAAGGGAAATATGTTAGCAAATGTTTTAAGGCTATCAATGTCATGTGCAATTCCCATACACGAACAACTTGATTTTCTATAGTAGATTTCTCTGTAATATCAACATGTAAGTTGTAAAAGTCACATTAATTCACACTATACAGCTAGTGGATCACTGGTGACATTAGTATTCAATAAAAATATTTAAGTTCAACTCAAAAAGCTAAACGTTTAAATCTATAGTGAGTGGGGTTAGTATATATACACATACATGAGATATTTGCCTCCAGTAAAGCACATATTGAATAACACCAGTAAAGACCTCATGAATATACTCACAGATCATTCATTTATATAGTGTCTATGGGTTTCTATAGAATGTTAGTCACATGATCGCACTTACTTGAACTTGTATGTAAAATATGTGAATTATGTTCTGTATGAATGTATCCTTTCTATGTACAAATAATACATAAAACATTGATTATACTGTAAGCTGGGTGAAAGTTTAAAATGACATATGTAAAAACAGACAAAAAAAGATACATTTCTATAATGTGCTACTTGATAGGATTGAGGATATGCCTAAAATGTTTCAGGCATGATTTACATATTTTTTCAAGTCCTCTAAGTGAGAAAATATTATGAAGCTTTTTTTTAGCTTTTAAAGGTCCCCACAGACGTGAAGATTTCCAACAAATCGATGTTAGATGCGATAATAAAGTTCGATTTTTTTAATCAAAGATCGATTTGTTTGAAAATAATAAAAAAATTTAGGTTCGATTATAATACAATCGATTTTTCAAGAACATCAAAAGATTTTATTAATTCGATAGGAAGTGATGGAGTAGGCGTATATTTTAACGTTATTCGATCGAAGAAAAAAATCTTTCTGAAGAATTCTACTGTCGATAATTGGTAAATCGATAAAAAAATAACGGACAGGTCCGATAAATGTCCGATAATCCTTCAATTCCATCGATCTGACAAATTTTTTAACATGCAATATATCTGCGATTACGATTATTATTGATCTATTTAAGTCGATCTAAAGCCTGCCATACACGCACCGATTTTGTCACCGACCGATGGGCGTGGGCGCTCGCAAAATCGGCTGCCGTTTGGGGGTACCCACATGGGGCGACAGATGGCTGTCTCCACACAGCTCGGCTGGCCAGAGAACGGACATGTCCGATATTCTCTGGCCGATGCCGGCCGATGCCCTTACCTTCAATGAGGACCGGCATCTTCATTGAAGGTAACGGCCGGCACACAAAGGGTGCCCGCCGATGCTGTCAGCTCAGGACTGCAGCGTGATGACGTCATCACGCTGCTTTCCAGAGCTGATATTAGCAGCTCTGTCGGCCCCCTCTCGGTGCGTGTGTGGGGGCCTTAACTATGAAATCTTCATGTCTGTGGGGACCTTTAAGCTAGCCATACACAGTCGGATTCCATGGCCGATCGATCACCTATCCGAACGATTCCGGCGATCTCAGTGGGAATCGGAGGTCCGATCGATCGGCCAATTAAGTCTGTCCGATCGCTACATACCACCTTGTCCCACGGATTCCTGGACGATTCCGTGTCCGATCGCTTATTTTCCAAATGGCAACTCCCCCTGATGTGTGCTGAATCGGATCAGAAAGACCAACATGTTGGTTCTCTGTCGGATCCGATTCTGGGCCCCCGATCGATCGGACGTGATCGGACGGACAAGGTGGGCTTCACGCGATTCCGGGACGATCGTTTCGCGTTCACGCGCCTGGAATCGATCGTCCCGGAATCCGCTGGGAAACGGACCCGTGTATGGGGGCCTTTAGGCTGCAGAAATACGGTGATAATGTGCCCATAATAAACAATGGGCGACTGAAAAACAATGAGTACATCTTATGCATGTCAATGGGACACATCCATTGATTTTTAATGGACGTGCAGCATGTCACACAGGAGAGGCGGTGCATCGTGGAAATAACAATGCAGTAAACTGTATTGATTATTAAGTAGTGTGGCACTGCATCTGAGGAAACAGTCAGGTCCGAGCTGATGGATTCAGGTGGCCATACACTGATCGATACAGGACAAGGTGGCCACAATCGATGACCCGCGTGATTGATTGCCGTAAACGCTCACGGTATGACGTCATTGATGGCGCAGGCCTTTAATTGCATGGGCATCAATCCATGTATGGCCACCATTAGTAATAACAGCATCTTCCATGTGCCTTTTACCTTGTATTTGGGCCTTAAGTATTGAAAACACGTATAACTTAATTTTGATGGGTGAAGTGGTGTCCACCTAAAAAAATTGGATGGGAAGAGGCACCCGTAAAAGTATTTTTCTTTTTATTTGGTGTATAAAGTAATTTTGTAATAATATAGGGTCACCATTCAAAAATCTTCTTTCGTTTATTAGATTATCTTGGGTGACTATCTAGTCGAACAGGAAAAGGACATGTCTGTAAATCCTGTTCGATTGCCACTACTTTGGATTGGGCCCAGGGCCGAGAGGGAATTGATTGCACAAAGTGGTGCGCATCAATTTGCTGAACTATTGGGCAAGAGATGGTGCTGTCAAGATCACCGCTTCCCGCTCGATCATTCATCAAATGTGTATCGACCCATGTATGGGGGGCTTAACTTTGTTTACACCTTTTCCCTTACTTTGTGACAATGGTTTACTGAATTGTTCCTTTATATTTGTGGTCCCTTTGGGACAATGTCTTTGTATCTTTTGATATTACCATGATTATCTTGTGGGTTATTCAATCTGTGATATTTTCCTTATGTAATGTCTAAAATTTGTCTTTAATAAATTTTTACTGAAAAGAAAACAAAAGAAAGCACTGCAAATAAATATCAATGTGATTTAGTCTATAGAACATGACAGAAAAAAGCCAGCTGAAAGTTGCTTTAATTTAACTACCTACATAGTATAGGCCATGAAAAGTGCAAGAGGGTAGGGAGCTAACTGGAGGTGCTCAACTTACTTGCCACTTGGTCCCTGGTGACTTCTAGAAGCTTCTCATGTGAGAGTCAATAGCTATATCAACAACAGGAATAGAGACCTGTGGGCTGCTGCCCTCGACATAAAGGAACCAAGAAATGGCTGCATTAATAAATTGCAATATGGTAGAATATTGACCATTGGCTCCGTATGAAACATAATCCTAGTGACTGGCAACGGGATGTTTGTTCAGTCTACACAAAGCCAGAGATTTAATAGTATCTCATAAAGAAGCTGTAGTAGTAGTAAGAGAAAGGTATTTATTGGACTTTTCGGAAACACTCAACGTGTGATGAGCAGAGAACAGAAGCGCGTGCTGGAAGTGTAGCTGGAGAGAAGACAGGAATTTCATAGGATTCGTTTCAAGCGCTTCACATGCCAAGCTTGAGGAAGATGTTAGATGTGTTAGCACAGAATAGAGTATATGATGTGAAGGGGTTACACAAAACGAGCACTTATCCTGGCCACATACATTCCATCTGTTACGATCTCCAGTATGCAAGCCACAAACATTTAATTAGTATTAGTAGTATTTGTTAATTAGGATTTGTCACCTGAACCATCAGAATCCATAGATGTTGTTGAATGAAATTGCAGTCAAATCTGGACATGAGAAACCGCTTTCTCATACTTTCCTTACATGCACTCACACCCTTTTTCTGTGTGTGAGCCTAACAGAGAGGAACCCTAGTAATGATTTGTAAGTTCTTAAGCCCAGTACTTACCTCAGATGCCATTTTCTTCCTCTCTTCTTCTCTTTTCTTCCCATTTTCTGTATGGTTCTCTCCTACTTATTTTTGTTTGGCTATGTTCCCACATAGGCATTCAGCACACGCGATCGGGCGAGATTGACCAGGTGATCTTCACACAGGTTGTGCGTGTTTAAAAAAAAGTGGGGACAAGAAGGACCCCTATACAACGGTGGTCAGTAGTAGAGATGGTCGAATTAAAAAATTCGACGATTTTAACGATTTTGAGTTAATTGCAAAGCCCCTGAACATGGGTTGGGGGTATACTACAAAAAAGAAAGTATGTCTCTATCACAAATAGTTTTTGCACAAATTAAGTTCAAAGTCAAGTAAAAATTTCGAAAATCGGAATTTTGACTTTATTTTTGAACTTTATTTATGCAAAACCTACATGTGTTAGAGCAAATTTTTTTTTTAAATGTTCCCACAACCCTTCTCTATACCTCCAGCAATTTTGGTCAGAGGCTTTGCAATCAGCTCCCAAAGTTAGCAAGTCGAAAAATTCCACCATCTCTAGTCAGTAGAAGGACCTCCATAGATTGGTGGTTAGTGGAAATAATGCTCCTAACATTGGTGGCCAGTGGGGAATAAGAATACTCCTCTTACAGGACTTTCATTGATCATTGGTGTCAGTGGCTACTTATCTGCACTCAGCAATTTCTCCCTGCTCATGGAACTCCTTGTAATTGTAAAACTAACCATAGATGAGAGCATGTTAAAATCAGAGAGGAAGGAGGGAACAGAACAGAAGAAACATAGAAGGAAGATCATATGGACCAATGTTTGGTGACTTCATATGGACCAATTTTCAAAATGGCTTCCTGACTTTAACCCTATTTATACCTTGAAAATTATGGGGCAATATGGAGGCTTTCCCTTCCTCACCTACTCCCATTATATTTCTAGTCCTTCTTTTCTACCAATTACACGATCATTACTTTCTTGCAATGTGGGGCCTATTATCCACCAGCACATACTCATTTGTCCTGCATATATCCAATTTATACATGTTCTAAAAAATTACTTACATGGTTGTATTGATTTCAATGACATTTTGTTCTGTATTTTTACAGAATGATATGCCTCTTTCTATGACTAGTAAAATTAGATTAAAACCATCTGATCCATTTGTGTAAACCATGCCACCACTGGATTTGCGAACAGTAAAGATATGTTTTATGGAGTGATAAATCATGCTTTTCTGTTTGGCAATCGATTGGACAACTTTTGGTTTAACTGATGCCAGTACACAGTTCATGTGAGAGGTTTAGTTGAGAGTGGAATATTGTGTGGGATTGTCTCTTAGGGGTTGTGCTTGGCCCATTGAAAATGTATTTACTCCCTTTTCACCATAACCTTCATGGTTGTTGCTCTATGTTCGGCAGCCAAGAGATATGGTGTCCATGCACTGCACGGATTATAGCCAATGAGCCTGAAACAGCTGTATGGAATTTGGAATAAATGGCTCTGTACCATAAAGGCTAGATTTTCACTGTACACCAGCGGTTCCTGATGTGCATTTGGCTGATGGGGGGGGGGGGTAAAGGAATGATTTGCATGGCTCCACCCACTATCCTGAAGTGAGGATTTTTCCCTTAACTTTTGGGATTTTGATGGACTGGAGCATGTACTGTAAATACCTTCTGTTTTAAGAAGTCTTGACTGTGCTTCACTGCTTGAGTTGAGGGCTTTTCGATTCCTGTAATCCCTTCTCACCATAAACTTTGTGGTTGTTCCTCTTTGAAAAAAAATATGAAACATTGTCTGTGGTTGGATTAAATTCAAAAGTGTGAACAGAGATGATGGTATTATACAGTGGTCTGAGCAGACTTTGGTGGACTGTAGATTCAAGACAAGCTTGCTAAAAAAATAAATAGTGGAGGCAATTGGGTTTACTAGAGAGATGAGTGGAATAAATCATGATGATGAATGTTTTTGAACAAGCCATGGGTTTGCCAGTAATGTTATGGTGGTCATATTACATTGTTTACAATTTAGAGCAATCACTAGGTAAAGAATTCAGTTTAGTTTTACCTTCAGCACCCAAAACAGGTTCAGGATAGTAGACAAGGACTAACCCTTAGCAGCCAGTAAAGAACACTTAACACTTGAAAAGCCACAAAATGTTATGTCACTATTCCAAAGCATTTCTCTCTTGTCACTTATATCAATTAACTCAATTCCAGCTTTTATTTATATACAAAAGTAATGCCAAAAACTTAATCTGGCAAATTGTGTTTATTACCACTACTGATACATTTTACTAAAGTGACCACAGTACTTCTGCATCTGAACCCAACCCGTATATACATTAGAACTACGGTAATTGTACCAAAGAGGGGCCGATTAAATTATTAAAGTTTTTGGAGATTAAAATAAAACGGATTTTGTGTACACTTTAACCTATATATTTACTTGTCAGAAATGCCCAAAAAAAGAAGTTGTTTTACTTGATTATACTTGTTCTATGCCATTTAAACAAGGAATATTTTTTTCCATCAGTCTGAAAGAAAGTCGGTTTCCGACCCATTGTATCTCATGCGACAGTAGTGTCAATAACAATTAGTGAGTAGGATAAACTACTCACCATTACAATTACTCATTGACTGTAGAATTCACCACAAATCAATCTAATGGAGACTTGACATAAGTTTTCCCCAAGGAAAAGCTCTTTGTTACACTTATACTAGACCTCTCTTTAACATAGTACTTCCAATAAATCAATAGTACCCTAGCCAGCATCATCAGACAGCATTTTCTTTTCCTAACATGAACACATGGTTGATGAGCTTTATTATGTCATGAACAGTCTATGCAAAGATACACCATCTCTGTCTTTCAATAGGAATGTGAAGTTGCGACTGTATTAGTGATTGTATTGAGGCATTTTAATCCAGTGGGGACATTAAAGCAGGGAACACACTGCTTGACATACAAGCTGTTCGAGATTTCTGACAGCAGCGTGATGACGTCATTGCGCTGCTGCCCAACATCGAAGCAGCTGGAGGCGCAGCAGTGCTGTTATTTACGGTCATGTCCGATATCCCAGGGATGGTTGCATTAGATATGTGCCAGATAGATGGCCATGAGCATGCACTGCATTCGAAGCAGCCATCGATCTAGCCACTATCTATACGTGTTCCCTGCTTAACAGGAGCAAGTTAACTAGTGAGGAAGGACTAGAACCTCTTAGTAAATAAGACATTCTAACAATGTATTTTTATTGCAGTCTGCTTCATCCCTTGAATTTATAGGTATCATAGGAGTAGGTAGGAAATACAAATCTTCTTAAAAGGGTTACAAACACAAAACTAAAACAGATCCCATGGGTTGGCATTAAGTTTTATTTAGCAGCCAGCATGAATTATAGGCTATTGCCATTTTCTATGTGTGGAATCAGCTACCATTTACAACATTACATACAGTTTGTTTTATTGTACTGCTTAAGGTGATAAAAGAGTGGTAATACTGTAAATGTCAGTGGTGGAATCCCTATATTATGGTGCCAGTGTTATTACTTGGTCAGGCTGGAATAAAAGAGCAACATGGTAGACAGTTAATGATGTTTAAGTATGTGTTAAGGCAGGGAGGAGTAAAGACCTTTGTAAAGGGAAGAAAATGAATAAGATGGGGTCCATTTTACAAATTTAGTTTCGCCATTCATCCCAACTAAATCACAAAATTGAAACTGTTTCTTGTTGTGTTGTTACTGTAATACATGTATTTGGCTTGTATTGTTAATAGGACTAATGCCCTTGGGTTTTATGTATTTTTGTCACAGAGAGCTTTGTCACAGAGAGCACTGTCTAAGGCAGCTCTTTAGACAGTGTCTAAAAAGGAAAAGTTTAACTGGTGAGTGGGGACATTTCGGTTAAAGTGCAACAGTCAAATCCTATTAGAGTCTATGGAGATTGGTGGTAGGGCTAAGGCCCTATAAAGTTGAAATCAATAGCATTTAATTCTTTTGAATTACTGAATTGTTAGTGCGGCTAGTGGCTGCTGGTATAGACAGTTGTAATTTTAAAAAATTTTGTACTTTTGGTCAATTGTCACATTAAAGCTGGGGCCTATACAAAACAAAAAAATCCAATGTCAAGACCTATTAGATTGTAAGCCTGTCCGGGCAGGGTCCTCCACTCCACCTGTGTCATAACCTGTTCCTGTGTGTACGATATTGTGTTGTATCTCCACTAAATGTATTGTACAGTGCTGTGTAATATGTTGGCACTATATAAATAAATGTTAATAATAATAATATGTCCTATAATTATCTAATGCTGAAGTTGGGTAAACAATACATGAGTTCCCGTCTACAGTCCAGTTTTGCCCAAATCTAGCCATTGAAGGCCTGATAATTCGGTACTATGCCTGGTGGGTTGCATAGTACTCCATCGTTAGAAATGATAGGGCGTACATACTCCCTACACGCATTGAAGGTTATAGTTTTACTGCTGGCTTCAGCAATGCTCCAAGGAGATTATTGTAAAAATAAAGATCTGACATCTGGTTACTTTGATAATATTAAACGTATAAAGTTGATTTACAAAATACAGGTTCACTTTAAAAAGGTTGGCATGATTAGACAATAATGTGGTTGGCTGGCTCCAAACTGCTTCTAAGATGACAAATTCAGTGATCATGGGTTCCTGGATATACATAGAAACAACACTATTATCATACTGGAACACATTAGAGCCTTCAATAATGGAGATTTGTATTTCTATACACAATGGGCCACTTGTAAATGTAACAGCTTTTTATACTTGGCTGATTATGAGGAGAAAAAAAAATAAATGTAAAAAAAAGTTATACAGTTTATTCTTTTATAGCATATACACATATGGACTTTTTTTCCTAGCACAACGCTTCCTGCCCATGGATATCTTCCAATACTCATACTAAAGAAGCAAGGGAATCCCCTCAGCTCAGCAGGGGTTAAATACAGTCCAATTGCTGCCCCCTTGTATTATGAGTGTAATGGGCTGTGTAGCACATGCTGCTATTTGAATAAACACAGGGCTGCAGTGGAGTAGGTGGTGTGTGCTTTAGATAATGTTGGTGCACTAAAGTTCAATGCCACTTAACTGCAAGAGTTTTAACTGTGTAAGTGCATCAAGAAAACGCAACCAGTGAATTTGAAAAGCTACAACTAACCAGAAAAACCTGACAACTGTGAGAGATACAAACATTCTTTTTTTAAATTTTCAAACTGCCTGACCAGACAGGGCCTTCATAAAGTCGTAGGGCAGGACTGCATCCTATTAGAAGCTGAGTTGACCTGCAGTCTTCTAGGAAAAGTACGCTAAAGGCCCCCACACATGTAGCGAGCGGGGGCTGACAGATGATGAGGTCATCACGCTGCACTCCATCACTCAGAGTATCGGTGGGCACCCTTTGTGTGCCGGCCGTTAGATTGGATGGAGACGCCGGTACCCATTCAAATGAATGGCATCGGCCAGAGATTTACAGACATGTCTGTTCTCTGGCCGACTGAGCTTTTGGGTGACAGGGATCTGTCGCCCCATGTGGGCAAGCGTACCCGCACATCAGTTGGCAGAAAAATCATCCACGGCTCACTATGTGTGGGTGCTTATACACGGGTTGATTTTGCGTTTGAATCTGTAAATCCCTGTTCGATCACCATTACTTTCAATGGGGACCCTTGATCGTTGAATGATCATTCTCGACTTGCGTCGTCACATGTATGTATGGCCAGCTTGAGGCTTCTGAGTATAAGTGGTTATATGGGAGAGGCAATACTGCCTTTTTACGATGCTATCATCAATTCCACCTCTTAGCATCAAGCAGTAGCTAGGCAATTTCGCCATGGCACTGAATGAATATGAGGAGGTATTTACAGACCATTTCCCAAAATAAACAGATTACTTGTTTTTGCTATGGCAGGGCAGTTGTGGCTGAAGAGTGACTGTCACACATCAACTGCCCAGCTAAACTCCTTGTTACATCCTGCATTGCCCTAGTATTTAATTCCTAAACTGTGTACAGATGTTAGACTTTGTTGACCTCCTTTAAATGCAACAGATATCAGGCAGGCTGGTTGGTACCAGATCACTAAACGGCTTTGTCAGTCAGCTGTACAGATAATAGAATATAACAATTGCTGTGTGTACAGCATTAAAACATTCTCTTGTCATGAAGTACGATCACAAGAGATTCCAGCAAAAGAGGTTTGATGTCCGTCCAAGCATTTATACATACTTTATATTATGATCAAACACAGTAGGGAGGTCAACTGTGGGCTCCATCAAATGTCCCACCATGGTATACAAAACTAAAGACAATGCTCTACATGGATTTTTAAAGTTGAAAATGTTGAGATCAGTGTATATAGTATGAACCGGGAAGCATGGTCAAACAATTTATTCTGTCATCAGTTTAAAAATGTCTTTGTAATTACTTCCAAATGTATGTTATCACAGGCACAGTATGCTTCACCAGTGACTTCTGCATGGACAAGTCTTCTGGTCACATCCTCTGCTGATTGATTCATCATAGTCTCCAAGATAACTCACTGGCTTGTGAATCAGCCCCGCGTAGTCATAGTCCTGTCTCAGGAAGGTCAACAACCCCACCAGATGCAATTTATATATCATCTATTAATGGTAGATATACGTGCAGAAGCCATTGTACTCTAGACTTTATTGCCACATATAAAAAAATAAATACATGAAGATGTGCTTTAAGTATTTTTGGAATACAATATGTAACCAAGATCCTAAAACTAGTCCACCTAAAATTAACTGTTTTATATATTTATGTAATTAATTATGTAATTAATTACATTATTATGAATATAATAATAATCAAATGTACTGCTATAGCATATAAACAAGAACTGAAAAATGCACATTATTCTAAAACTATACTATGCATGAAACATATTATCTTAAGTGCGCCTAAGCTAAGAAACCAAGAAAAAATAAAAATGTATTAACTTTTGATAGCTCTGAGCAGTCCTAATGGCTCAATCCAGTCCTTGAACAATAAACTTACTTGCTCTGCTCTCGTCTGTGGAAGTCGCCATATTTTTCCAGTCTTCTGGGATTTGTAGATGCAGAAACAGGTACAGCCACCAGGGGCACCAGATACCATTGCTGGAACAGTCTATATAGACGTGATGATTGGACAGCTTTCTGTATCAGAGTTTAGATGAACAGAACGGATAAAAACGCTGCGGCTGTGGTGGAAACAGAAGGAGAGATGAGAGGCAATATTTTAAAATGTTACCGTTAAAATTACAATTGTAAAATGCATTGTAGCTGTAATGTAAGCAGAAAACAGGGGCAGATATGTCCCAATGAACATCTATGGAGCGTTTAGGCCACCCACACCTTTCAATATCTGTAAAATTTCCTTTAGGGTATGTTCCCACTTAGGCAATTAATCGCCTGCACTCGCGATTTTCAATCTCTGGCAGAATCGCCTACTTTCAATGAACTTGTCCCCATTAATAGGATCGCGCGCGATTGTGCGGTTGGTGGCCGCGAATATTTTCCTTTAATCACGCCCATAGACATGAATAGAGCCGATTTGCGATCGCGCGTGCAGGCGATCACAAATCGTGGCCATTCATACTCTATGGAGGCGTGTTTTTTATAATGGTGGCATTTTTTGTTTTTTTTTAATCTTCTGTCAAAACTGCCTGGTGATCGCCTGCTGGCAATTCTGCAGGCAATTAATCGCCTAAGTGGGAACATAGCCTTAGAACTACCAACAAACCCAGCAATTGAGGCTAGGAAGTCTCAGTAATTATAGATCTCTGGATGGGAGTGGGGTAGGTTTAGTTAGTGTACATGTGTGTGTGGGGGGGGGGGGGGGGGGGGGGACAGTTTAATGTATGCTTATGCTTTATGATGCGTTTAGACATGTGGCTCCCCTCCCCTAGACTGGGTCCCCTCTGCGCTGCTCATGTGAAAGGTTGTCATTTGTATGTGTGCGGTTAGCAAACATTAACCACTACGGCCTTTAATCAAGTTATATGGCTGGCCATGTGTTGTGTCTCACCTGTGGCCTTAGTTTCTGGTCTTTTGGGAGTGCCAATCATGTTGTTCTCAACTTCTCATCTGAACGGACCCTAATGTGAAATGATGATGTCTCACTACCCAGAAAAGACTACAGAGAGCTTTTAATCTTAGCCGCTGGTTGTTTACATTAGATATTGTTTTAAATGCTTTCATTTAGAAATTAAGGACATACTTTAGCTTTTACAATTGGGCAAAGTTTCATCTTAAAGATTTTATGAGATTTTTCCAGTACTTGTTAACAGAAGATACACACCATGTTTCCATAATTTACTGGTATAAACCTGTTGACCCATACATGCATAGATCCACAGGTGATTTTGCGGCTGATCGATCAAAGCTGCTCACCTGGAGTGACCGATAGTGTTGACCTTGAATATTAAAATTGCAATATTATTATATTATAATATGTATTATTATACATTGGGAAGCATATGCATTGCGAAAATAAATACCACATGTGACCATTAATTTTTAAGGTATTAGCAACCATTATAATTGCGAATATATTTTCATGGCCATACATTCGAATTGCAAATATTCTCGAATATAAAATTGAATATTAGTAGAATTATTTGCAAAATATGACGAATTGGAATATTGCCTAAGCCGCTCATCACTAGTGACCGATCCATGTTGCCCAAAATCGCGATCGGCCAGACAACGGACATGTCCATTTTTCTTAGGTCGATCGCCATTACTTTGGATCTGGACCAGGGTCTCCATTTAAAGTATTGGGCAGTTAATAGAGCACACAAATGGTGCGCTCCGATTCTCTATATGACGGTTGCAGCGTGATGACGTCATTCGTCCATTCGCAGATCGAGCCAGGGACTATTTGTCTATGGCCGGCTTTACACATTGTAGCAATGCTTTTATTTTGTGGTCAATAGATAAGCATCAGTAAGCATATACAGGAGTCAGTAGCATAGTGTTTATCCAGTTTATTTACAGCTGAGATTAGGCATGTGTTATCTGTACCCACTTCCATAATGCCCTGCTATCTGGGACATCTGCACTGCACTTTTTATCTTGTGTTAAAGGCCAACATTCTAGTCGTCTTTGTCATGCATCAATCTGAGTCAATGTGATAAGTGGCCGGGGCTGAGCGTCCTTACTTCCATATGGGCAACATTTCTGAAAGCACAGACTTCATTCATAGTTTCCTTACAAGAACAATGAACCTCTATGTGCCTGAACCGAACAACGTCACTGAGTTGTAATATTATGAATACAGTGATATTTTCTTGAAAGAAGACATTAGGAGCTGATGCTGCTCAAGGTCCTAAAGCAGGGAAGCATTGTGCATGCTCACGCCCATCTATCTGGCCTATATCTAATGTGGCCATCCTTATTTTTGAGTGGGGTTGATTGGACATGACTGTAAAGCAGGGTACAGACGTGAAGATATGGGCCAGATCGATGCCCATTTCGAGCGCTGTGCGCGTTCACAGCCATCTATCTGACCATTAAATATGGCTGATGTCCTTTGCTTTGCATAGAGACCACAGGTCTCCAGGCAAAGCATCGGCTGAGCTGGGGAGAGCAGAGCTGTTTCTCCCCAGCTCCGCCGATATATGACAGCAGCGGAATATTCGGGCCTCTGAGCCCTGCTTAAACCACAGTCCATTGCTTTGCATGGGGACCGCGGGATATATCAATATCGGGCAGCAGTGTGATGTTGCAATCGCGCTGCTGCCAAAACCCTCAAATGGCTCCTATATTGAGCTGTGTGTTCCCTGCTTTAGTCCATAGAAAACTAAAGTAGGTTGGCAATGCACTTGACAATGATAATATAGAAAATATCTAAAAGGGATGATCAGATCACTTAAAGTATGGATACTAAGGTGGCCAGGGGCCATATAGTTGGGAGTTTCTTTGCAACAATCCAAAATGTGACATAAACCAGTAGCCTCTATCTAAATCTACATTTTACTTTTGAGTTGAGTTGAATACAGGCATAGGTGTGGGCATTCCCAATGCACCCAACTTTATCTGTGACACTGGGGATATGGGTGGCCTACCCTCACATCCCCCATACAATGATGCCGGGGACATGCAGAAAGTATAATTGTGTAATCTGCCAGGGTAGTAGGGAGCTTCTAATAGTTCAGAGACCAAGCAGGAAAAGCCACATCTTATGAGTAGTTGCCCAAACAAAAGTAGTTGAAAACATTTCACCTTGAATCTGTTGAAGCCATAGTATTTCTCTTTATTATTATTACAGCTTCTTGATATGTTTTGTTTCTGTCCCTTCATGAAGTCCCTGAAGTTGAATGTAGATGTCAGAGAACAGTGATAAGGACACAATTCAACTTGTGCTAGATATCTGTGGAGGGGAGCTTCCAGGAAAAGGAGATGCTAAGGTCACCTATAAACAGACAATGTCACTGCTGTCTTTTCCACAGTTTTGTAACTTGTTTTTGTTACTTTTTTGTATTGTAAAATGTTTGAAAATCTAAATAAAGAATTAAAAATAAAAAAACAGACAATGTCTCAGAGTCCTGTACACGCTGTAGTAATGTGTACTTTTCAGTCTATTCATTTTGAATAAGTTGTTTAATGAACTATATTGCAACACTGTTGCAACTGTAACACCCTTGGCAAGAGTGAGGAAGGTGCTAGGAAAGGGAGCTGAGTGATTAGGCAGAGGGTGCTCCAGATAGCCCAGAGACCCAGCAGGTAAGCAAAGGACACTAACCCTGTGTTTGCGTTTACGGTATCGCACAATGCCACACATTACTATAAATGCCATGCTGCATGCAGTTTTGCAGGCGCATTGAAAGTGTCTCCCATTCACTCGTATAGGAGACACAAGTGGGAAAAAACTGTTCCGCAGGCACAATGCTGGTAGTGTAAAAAGGACCTAGGTATCTGAGCTACTTAAGCTAGCCACACACGGTTCGATTTTGGTTCAATCAATGCTCGATTAGATGAATTT
>CM070033.1:35205401-35235110 GCA_036250615.1 Ptychadena robeensis | reverse complement strand
TATACTACATAGTTGTTGGTAGATCTGATGGAAATTGTATGGAGGAATCAAAAGGTGTATCGGGGGCTTTAGAAAGGTCCTCATATTACATGGTTTTGGTAGAACAAAATTTGATTGTACAGAAATTGTATGGAAAGATTGTAAGGTGTATGGGGGCCTTTACACTTCTCAACTTGACCAATGGAGCTAAAGGTAGCCATACACGGGTCGATTATTTTGCAATTAAAAATCAAATGTCAGTCAAACCTCAATCTATTGTACCACCAACCAGTGTGATCAATTTGCCAAATGATGGATTCCTCCTGAGTTGCATGCCTCATGGTACCATTGATTACAAATTGATCGCAATACCTAGAAAACGTATCGGTGATGGGTAATATGAGGTAAAAGTTTATTGTAGTTTGTACTTAATATTTTTAAGGGAAGTGTGCTCTGCAGCAGACTGTTATGCTCTGCTTTTGCAACATCTATTGAAGACAGATCTTCACACCTTATACTGTAAGTTTTGCTAACCGCCGCACGTATAGGCTTGTAAAGGGCTTGTCCCCACAGTGGAAGCGGGGCGGCGCAGTCCCCCCAGCCGCTACCGGGTGTCAAAGGTCACAAGCGGCTGTGGCTGCCGCTAGCGGCTAACATACATGTCAATGGGGCCGCTAGCGACCAAAATGCGGGTGAGGATCTGGCCGCCACGGGCAGCCACACAAGTGGGGACAGCCCCATTGAAAACAATGGAGGCAGTCGGCCGCAGCTAAGATCCGTGCCACTACGTGGTAGAATTTGCCTGTGGGGACAAGCCCTATGGGGGACATACATTGGAGCCTCCATTAAACATCATTAACTAAAGTGTATAACAATTGCTGCTTGATACAATAATCTTGAAGCTTCTCACAGATCCTTTGTGTCCGTGTGTCGGCTTCCCAGATCCGATCCTAGAGGGGCTGATAACCATCGGCACTGGTCATCACGTCCACAGGGCAAATCCGTAAACCCAACAGTCAGATACTTGCACCATTTTTTTTTTTTTGGAAATAGCACGCTGTGTATGGCTACCTTAAGTTTACTGTGACGTCCTTTGTTGATCCATCGCGTGTATATTTACAAAAACTTGTGTATTAAAACTGTTGTGTAAGTAGCCCTTATCTTCAACACCCTTTATAAATCTTTGATCCCTTTTACTTGTCAGCCAAGTTAGGCTATGGGTATTGATGAGGCAATTAAGTCTCATGTGGGATTTCTGGACAGGAAATTAGTTGTGTGCAGGAACTTGTGTGTCATTCTTTGTGTGAAGGCAATCCAGACCATGACATAGAGTTCATATGATAGATGCCTTTTAATGGGTCACTTATATAAAACCGAGCTGTTGCTGACATGAAAATGCTCATAAACCCCTTTTGGGTTTTGGTATCTTTTGTCCCATTGGGGGAATTTCTCGACCATACATTTGACAGGCAGGAAGTGAGATGAAGTCACTTTTTGGACAGCTGGTTTTTGAAGGAAGTGTTGTTCTTGTAGGGCATATCCCAATCCCTGTTCCACTCCAATTAGAATGGTTACCTGGACAAAAAGAGTAAAGGTTCTTTCGTGGGGGGCATACAGACAATCGCTAACCCCCCCCCCCCATACACCTTAAGATCGATCCATACAATTTCCATTAGATCTACCAACTGTGTAGTATAGTGCCTCCCAGATGGAATACATAGTGATTGGAAGGTTTAAGCTGGCCGTACACCTTTTTAGATGTCTCTGTCAGATATCCATTAGATTTACCGACAACTATGTAGTGCCGGGTCCTCTGCAATTGAACACAGGTAGACTTGATTGTTTAGAAAGCCCCTCATATTACATGGTTTTGGTAAACCAAAAGGAGATCTAAAGGAAATCTGACAGAGACATCTAAAGGTGCATGGGGGCCCTTAAAAAGGTTCTTCTATTACATGGTAATAATCTGTGGTTTAAGGATCCTAAAACCTTTCCATATTTATTTGTTTTATAAGTAAACTGCCTCTTGTGTCTAGGAGTTGCTGCTGTAGAATGTCTGTAGTTCTGTCTGTGTGGCTAGCAGAGTGTCGCTTCTACAAGGACAGAGAGAAGCCCAGGGATGTTGTCACCGTTATGCAGGTTAAGGGTTAACTTGTGGTATTGTTCTGGCTTCCTCCCTGTCCATGTACAATGTAGACAGACAGCTCTCATGTAGAGGACCTGGCGGTAACCAGGCCCTGTGCCCTGAATCAGCCGGAGCTGGGTCCCCCTTTGTGTAAGATCAAGACCTCAGGGTTTGGAGAACATTCTTTTACAACTCGGAGCCCACATGAGGAAAGTGAGTAATAATGTTTAACAGGACGCAGTTTCCTGAAACCGGACACTCCGCCAGCCAGGACTGTGTCCAGCCTTTGAATGGCACCCTGAGGAATCCACAGGCAGAGCTTCACTGGTTTATACAGATGATCCTCTCTTGTGATGCCAGCCTTTATGAATTGGCACTGTGCTATGTTTACTACCAATAAGTACCGTGTTCTGACCAGATGGATCATAGATGAATAGCAGCTGTTTGCGCTCAATTGATCACTGTGGAGTGACTGATCAGGATCACGCCACAAATTGGTTGCACAGCAATCTGCCGTTTAAAAAAAAAAAAAAAAGAAAAAATTCTCGCAGCGCGATTACGTCATTGTGCTGCTGCCCCATATCGGAGGAGCTGGAGACAGAGCATTGCTGATGCTGTGCATGGAGATCCCGCGGTCCCCATGCACAGCAATGGACATCGACCATGGTTTACGGTCATGTCTGATATCCCTGTTTTTGAGCAGGATAGATTGGTCCTGCTTGAAAACAGGGATGGCTGCATTAGATATGGCCAGATAGCTGTGGGCACGCACAGTGCTTGACGCGGCCATCAATCTGGCCATATCTATACGTGTGTACCCTGCTTAACAGTTTGTCTGATCTGTTGACCCACCTTAAGCCCAATCTCCCCCATACACCTTTAGATCATGCCATACAATTTTCATTAGATCTTTGTAGTATAGTGGCCTCCCTGATAGAATACATAGTGATTGGAAGGATTAAAAAAGGTCCTCATATTACATGGTTTTGGTAGAATGAAATTTGATTGTACAGAACAGTGTTCTCCTTAAAGCAGATTGGCCGGGCGGCCCGCCCGGGAGATTTTGGTCCCCGCCCGGCACAGTCCTCTGCAGCGAGCAGCCTGACAGGTGGCGCCTCCCATTCTTCAGGAGCGCGCCACAGCCACTGAAAGACTCCGGCCCGCGGCACACTACCGGAGCCGCGGGCCGGAGTCTTTCAGTGGCTGCGGCGCGCTCCTGAAGAATGGGGAGGCGCCGCCTGTCAGAGGACTTGTGTGCTGCCGCTGGCCGGCAGCCTATCAGAGAGGCCGCCGGACCGGTGCAGGCGGCGCGATGACGTCATCGCGTCATGACGTCATCGCGCCGCCCGGCTGAAAAAATAATCTGGGGAGAACACTGCAGAAATTGTATGGAAAGATTGTACGGTGTATGGGGGCCTTAAAATTTTTCTGTTACTATCAAGATTCTTAAGGTACCCATACATGTGTAGATGGCTGCTTCGAACTGATGTCACGGCGTGCGCATTCGTCGCCCACGTACGCCGTGACGCCATCGTTTAATCGATCCCTCTCGAAGATGATTCTGTCCAACAGGGAATGGACAAGTCTGTAAGTCCCTCTTCAACTGCCATACTTTTGGATGGGGACCAGGGTCGCTCAAGCACAGTGTGGTGATTTCGCCTTACTGCGCTGGAATGGGTCATTGATATCACTATCCTATCAACCAGGATTTGGTCCATGCAACCATCAACCATCACAATTGATTACCCCCCCCCCCCAATTGGGGTCATGCTCTAGTACGGGGGATGATGTCAGCTGAAGGTTAGCAGTCAGCAGCACTAATTGCAAATCCATTGGGCAGGAGGTCCGAGACCAGGGACAAAGAGCGAGCTCTGAACAGTAGGGGCGGAGAACCTCAACTCCTGACTTCTGTTTTGGATGAGAAGAAACCCCCCCCCATCTCTGACTCTTCATTACATTTACTTGAACCCAGCACCACTATGCTTTAGTATAATAACGGAATGGTCAATTATTCATTTAATGCTCCCACCAGTCTGAAAGTTCAAGAGGTGGCTGACTTGGATCAAGCAGTAAGGTTCATGTTAAGACCTGCTTAAGCCCCCCATACACCATACAATTTCTGTACAATCCACATTTGTTCTACCAAAACCATGTAATATGAGGAGCTTTCTAATCACTATGTATTCTATCAGGAAGGCCACTTTACTAAGTTGTTGGTAGATCTAAAGGAAATTGTATGGAGTAATCTAAAGGTGTATGGGGGGGGGGCTTTTTAGAGATATCCATTCTCTTACAAAACCGCTATCGGCCTTGTATAACCTGTAAATAGGAATACTAGAAGAGATCTCATTTGTTCACATCTTTCAGGTTATAGTACATTTCACATGTGTATATGTATAACGCAAAGTTTTACCAAGCAGTATGCACACAGGGGCAGGATGATTTAAAAGTAAACTTTCCTTAAATTTGTTATCGGTAAGTCTACCTTCCCTGTAGAGTCTTTAGGAACCATTGCACCTACTTCTTGTCATCTGGGTGGCATGACTAGGTGAAGCAGACAAACACGACTCATTATTTTTAGTTTATGACTCAAAGTATATGCCTTGCTCCAATAGCAGAGTGACTCAGTGTATATATTACTTCTAAAAATGGCGAAGGACTTTCCTTGCTCTTTATCCGTGTAGCCTTAGGCTATGTTCCCACTTAGGTGATTCATTGCCTGGCACTCGCGATTTCCAATCGCCTGCAGAATCCTTCTCTTTTTTGTTCCTGATCACTCCCATAGAATGGCGATTAATCGCCTAAGTGGGAACATAGCCTTAAGCCCCCCATAGACAGGCCGATTCCCGTCCATAGTTGAAGCCGACCAACCGGCGTGCTTGCTCCCGCCAAGCACATAAAGGTTGGTCGGCCGCAACTATAAGGGAGCCCACCTTGAGTTTCTGAGAAAAAAAGCCGGCAGGTCGGATCGCACACGGATCCGTTCTGCTGGTTATTTTTATGCCCGATCCTGCTGCAGGCTGTTAACTTGGAGGGGGAGTCTCCTCCCCCTCCGAGTTAATTTGCTACTGTCTGACAGGAATCCCTGCGTTAGTGGAGCACACAGGATTCCTGTCCTTTCTGTAGCCGACTCCTCACAGCGTGGTGACGCCACCATAGTCGGCCATAGATCGGGACGTCTATGGCTGGCTTTATACAGCCTCCATGGATAGTTATGTGTTGGCTTGTGTTTGACTTTGCTACAATTAATGGCTCAAGCATGGATTTCAGTGTCTGAGCACCTGTTGCAGATCCTCAATGTGTGGGATCATTTATTGTATGCTTGATGGGTTTACATTTGCAATAGACACAACATTATCTTGAGATGAATGCATTACCAATTCATGTCCAACATGGAAATCACATGCTGCTCATAAGTATAAAGGTGCTTAATGTGCTCCTGAAAACTGTATGGAGCTTCAGGGAAACATTATAACGACTTATTGCCTTGCCCTGCATAGGTTTATTTAGCCTTTTTAAAGAAAGTTCACTGTGCCAAAAGGCATGTGCTGAGGAGAGGTTCTTTATATGCTGATATGGGGGTGCAAAAGCCAGGCATACCCGGTTTGATTTACCTAAAATGATCAAAGTTTACATTGATCAAACTTAATTCGTATACTGCACACAAGGTTCGATCTGCAAAAATTGTTCCACACCAATCAAAACTTCGATCGAAATTGATCAGACATGCTGGAAAATTTTAGTTGATTATACATGATATTATCTCATCAGACCAAATTGCAGAGTGAAGGAATTATAAGTGTTCTGTTAATGGATGGTTTGTACAAGATGGCCTGACTGTATGGGTGGTAGTTTTTTGAGACAGGGAAAAGTTATTGTACCTGGTTCTATGATTGTATTCCTTATGAGCTCAATATATGTAACGACCAGCCCGCATACACATTAATAAAGAAATGGCATACATGTACCACACAACATGCTTGCAGTTGACTGACAATACAATGTAGCCAATCAGTAGAATAGATGTTGTTCCATGTTGGTTGAGGTAGAGTATGCTTAAATATGAAGCCTGGCACATTTCCAGTATAGTTTATTGATCCATATAGAAACATGCACATGTTTTATCCCCACATCTTGTAAAGTCTCTGTAAGTGGTCTGTATGGTGCCGTCTTATCTTTTCATTTTTCATCATTTTTCTGCCCCAAGCTGGTGTCCTAAGGTTATCTGTTAGCATATCACATACCCTTTAATGCTAGAAACGTGCAGGAGTTGTCGTTTTTGGACTCTTTGTCGCGGTTCTTCTGGCTACGTCCAGCTTTTTATTTATAAATCCTTTTTGAAGAATTAAATTATATGAGGCGGAGACGTGGGGAAAGAAAATATTGCATACATCTAAAGAAAATATCAGCCAAGGCAAAAATAGCTAGAAACCTCACATAATATTGGGTTATGTCTACTTGGCAATACTTTGTTTTTTATAAAAATAGATTTCTATCCAAACCTTTTACTGAGAGAATATTTAGGAATCGGCCATTACCTTCTGAAAAATCTTATTTTTTGGGTTGTTGAGCAGGGATGCAGGTCTGGAAGGTGAAGGTCATGCACCTAGGCTCAGTAAAGCAGGCCATACACGGGTCAGATTTCAATCAACTTAAAACTATAAATTTTTAAGTCGGTATAAAATTGTATGTTGATTGTATCATGCCCCATATGTAGTACAAGATTTTTGATCGATTTTTTTTTTTTTTTTTTTTTTTTTCAATCGATCCAAAATAGTCCGATTGAAATTTCAATCGGAAGTGATGTAGAATAGGTAGAAAAAAATTGATCAAAAATTGGTTGACCACACTTGGTTCTCAAAATACCGAACCAATTTTCAATCGACCCATCAAAATTTACCATCCAGTCCGATCAAATAACGACTGAATTTTCACTAAATTTTGATCGGATTATGTCGATTTTTACCAGGTGGGCAAAACTCCATTCTCAATCAATCGACTAAAAAATTTATCGTTTTAAGTCGATTAATTGAAAATCTGACCCGTGTATGGGCTGCTTTAGTCTGATTCAATATGACAACTTACATTTCAAAAGTAAGCAATGACCTCAGGATACAGCGCAAGAGGGTTGGCACCTCTGTTGTTAGTATATTGTAATCTGGTCTCTCAAGGAATGGGTTTCCCCAAACTTCCTGCCCCAGTGACCACACGGAGTGTGAGGGATTACCAAAATATTGACAGCAATAACAACTGGCAGAAGGTTGTAAGCCAACTCTTCCACAACTTCCATGAAGAGTGCTGGAGCTCAGTTTAGGCAGTAGATGTCTTTTCATGCTGTTTGTTGATTAAAGCAGCAGTTTAATTCCCCTTGATGAATTGGACACTCCCAAAAGTTGAAAATTACTTGAAAAAACATCTGCTGCTGTGACTGAGTTCCATTGTGCTTTTCTGTAAATCACTCGTGGAAACATTCATAATCCATAGAGGATCCATACAAAACTTCTTGGAGGGGGCAACTTTTTTCACCAGACAGGAAACCACAGAATCTCTCCAACTGCAGTTAAACTTGACAGTTCTAATCCAGTGCTCATCAAAAATAAATAAGATATGGTATACATACATTTTAAAGTGTCAAGGTGGGTATGTATGGTTTTACATGTTGATTATGATATTGTGATGGATTCAAACAAATTGATTCTTTTCCTTAGCCCTGTAAACTACAGGCAAACTCGCCTGTCCGCTGAAATCCTCAGGCGATTCTGCATATCGGCGAACCCTCTGTTGCGTCCGCCCCGATGACGTTATATATGACCCCGAAGGGACGGGGAGTAGGAGGCACCATTGACCTCCATGTAATGGAGCATCTGTCGCCTTTTTTGAGTACACCTCTATGTGTTCCAGGTCTCTACTGTTTTACAGTCTTGCCTATTTTAGTGAGCATGGTCATACAAACTATGGTAATGGATTATTGTACACTGATATTTAGTCTATAATTCATCAGGTGATCATGTCTGCATAGTTGCATGCTGTTCTCTCTTCTTTAATCCTGGGATTCCTTAGCTGCTTTACAGTTTTTAAGGTCCTTTGTTGTAAGGATGAGTAATGACGCACACAGAGACTTCTCTGATCCTCCAGATCATTTGTCTTGTGTTCTCTCCTCCTAGTAGACATTGAGTAGACTAGCACTTTCCTCTCAGTAGGCACCACGCGTGGTCTGGCAGCAGTTTTGACAGGGGTTGTAAAATTTTTCAGATATCTGGTTGTTGTACCTGGCTTTTAGAAATCTTTAGCTCTGATCAGGAAAGCATGAATGATTTCTCTCTATAGTGCTTGGAAATGTGAGCTAAACAAAGCAGTGTGCAGAATATAGTCCTTGGGGAACATTGCATTAGTACTACCAATTATCTGTTTACAAAGCTTCAAGTAGATTTCAGTTTTTACAGCACAGAAGGGACTAATTACTACCAGAAACTGATGCAAATGTTCTAAAGGTAGCCACCACCTTTCATTTAAAGCACACGAGTACTCCATATCCTACAGAATTCCATTGACTGATCAAATGGTTGTAGGGATTTTTTACCAAAGTTTAAACTTTTTTTTTTTTTCCTTAGACCTAAAAAGAAATCTCTTAGAAAAATATACAACAATTAAAAAGAAGAATGCTTCTTATAAATCAAGTAACCTAAATAAAACAGGACTGAATCTGAAAAGGCATAATATCTTGAGGTTACAATTTTAACTTTCTAAAATACAGTTTTGAATTTGGATAATAAGTGTATAGGTGGTCATGCATGGTTCAGTAAAAAAATAAATATAAATTATAAGTTGATAATTTTTAAATTGGATCGATCATTTAAAAATGACTGGAAATAAAGGGCCCCATACACAGGTTGATACTCATACAATCGAAGACCTGTTCAAGCGCATCGTGGTGACGTCCTCCAAAGCAAAGGAGCTCGAACAGGGTTTACCTGTATGTTGGTTCTCTGTTCGATCAAGCTGTCTAAAGGTAGCCATACACGGGTCGATTTGTCACCGATCGATTTCCGACCATAGTAGAATCGGCAATGGATCGGGAATCAATATAGCACTACCTTGGGAATCCGATATGTGGTCAATTTGGACATGAGCCGATCTCCAAAATGGTCGATTGTCTGTGTGTGTGTGTGTTTTACACACACATCTTTATTCTTTGTATGTAATTTGTAAGTCATTATTTACTTTAACATGCCCCACGTGTCCTCTATTAGGGACACTGCAGCTTTTTCCTGTGAGAATTATCTCTTAAGTTCCTTAAATATTTCTCAGAGAACAATGTGAAAGTGCTGCAAGCCATTTCTTATCAAATTGCTTCCAATTCCTTTTCTGAAAAGTCAGTAATTATTCCCTCAATTATAGAGCGTTTTGCCAGAAGAAAATGTGTTTACTCCCCACAGTTTTGATAATAATCCCCTCTGTTACTTGAAGGATCCTGGCAGGAGAAAAGAGACACTAAAGTTTGCCTTTTGTGGATTTCTTCTTGTCAAGAGGAATAAATAAGGTTTATCTACGTAGGAAGGCTGACCTGAAGCTTTGTGTGTCCAGTGCTCGAATGGCCACAAAGTGTGATTAGGTGTCTCCTGGACGCTTTTCAAGGCATGCGCCTAAAAATGCATAGTCTGGAGGGCATAAAGTGAGTCTCCTTGCTCATGCCCACTAGAAGCAAAAATTGGACAGGCTGGAAATGTTTAATCGGTTGAAATTGAACCTTAATTCAATAACTATTTCAGTCAATCCCCAAAAATTTGATCAAATATCTTTTACTACAGTTTGCATACATTTCAATCAATCACTGATTTCCCTGACCCCAAAAAAATTATCTTTTTTAAATTGATTGAACGGAAAATCTAGACATGTATGGGGACCTTTAAAGTGGTGAAGAAAATTGTCTCTTGGAAAGATCTTTTGGATGTCCTCTCAACCATTGTGTTGAAGACATCAAAAGCAACCCAAGAGTTTATACAATGGAACATAACTAACCCCTCTAGTGACTACTTGGAGACACTGGAGATGACCTCTTGATGATACAAGCTGCTCTTACTTCAAAAGGTAGATGGCTCTAGGTAGACACTGCACCTTTTTAAGTTCCTTGATGCATTAAATGGAGATTATACAGAGTACATATATGGCCTTGATTTGGTGACTAGATTTGGCCATTGTTAAACCAGATTCTCATTTCCCCATACACAGGTTAATCTGAATCCCCATTGGAAACTGATTTACCTGGTAGTCAAAATGTGATCTCTGATTTTTCAATTCCTATTTTTCTTTTGGAACATTTTTACAAATCTTGCCATGTTTTCTTTCAACTTTTGCTTGAACACTAATTTGAGTCCAAATCAAATCAAAATTTTAACTGCTATGTTTTGTAGACACTGCCATCCTGCCCTATTGAACATTATGTTTATATTGCCTTTCATGCCCCTTATGTAGGGTATGTCTAAGGGTGATGTTTATAGTTTGTGTGTTGTACTACATATTTGTTCAGAATGTAGTTCTTGGTCAGTGTAGTCTGAATACTTTCTGAACACGTGGGAACTTTAGCTTTTTGCAGGACTGGAACCACTTTGATTAATCAGGTCATTCGTCACACATTTCTGTCCATAAAATGCGTAACGTGTTTAGCCAAGGCCAGGTTACAAGTGCTGTCTGGAATTAAGCCGTGGGAATTCTATACGACAGTTGGTGGGGCACTTTAATCAACAAAGTTGTCATCCTCCATGATATGGCCTTTATGCCCCTAATGAACCTTGTTCTGAACTATGCCTTGGATAGTCTAGACTTCAGAGCTTTCTGCCAAGTAAGGCAGTGATGCCAAAGAATTTTGAATGCAATTAAAATGGGTTATTTTCTTACAAGGGGCTTTTTCCTTTTGTTGATTGACAATTGCTACCTTTTTTTTTTCTTTAACATATTAAAATCATTTTCTATATTTCTAAAAGGGCCAGCAAATATTGCTTGCTTACCACCATTGCCCTACAATGGTGATTTACAGCTCCACTTATTTGAATAGCAAAGCTGATCAGCCAATCAGACTTGCATTGTAGCTTATGAAAAAGTGTCAATCGAGGCGGGGAAAATGTACCTATTGTATTCTCTTTCCAAATGATAGACTATAAAGAGGTAAATCAGGCTGACATGTCTTTTAACTGTGAAAATTGTGTAGATCTGTGTTTCTTATTTGGTAATTAGTTTTTGGCAAACGTTGTATCTGGTCTATTTTCTAGAAAGAGACCATCCACAGCTATAATATATGGAGTGATTTATTTAGGTTGGATTAGTTAGTTTGTGTGTTTAGGGTAAGAAGAAAAATTGGCTGTATAATGTGTTTGCATTTGATTTAAAGATTTACATTGACCCTGATCTACCATGCAAAGTGGCCAAAAATTTTAACTTAACAGGCCTACATTGATACTTATTGAAAAAATATGTACAATTTGAGGAAACTTTTCAAGATAAATTTTTTCAGCTTTAAATCTGGAACAAGGGAATTGCGATGAAACACATGTGATATCCAATCTCAAAAAATAATTTCTTAAATCTTGTGGGCCAAATCTAATCACACCGCAGGCCATATTTGGCTGAAGTCTGACACTCCTGATGCAAATTAACAATATCAAAGTGCCCATAACACTAGCATATCTTTTGGATATGTGTAGACACACATGGGTGTATGAAATGTGCAGTGTTCCTCTCCCTTTTTTTATAGTGTGGTCCAATTTTTACCTGAGCACCTTAGAAAACCAAAAAACTCATTGGGTATGTATCCCCAGAGAATAGTACTGTGATGTTAACAGTTTGGAGTCGCAGAAAGTGTTTTTGTAGGTAGAGCAAAAACACTAAATTAAAATATATTCAACAAAGTCCTGCTTCTGCCATTAGCTTTGGCATCCATTAGACGCTCTTCTGCTGTGACTAATCAAAGCCAGCAAGTGCTGGCATTCTACAAGACCTCTACACCCTCTCTTAACATGCCTGTTACTGCTCACAGCAACATTTCTGCTGTGCGATAAGCACAGTCCTTCTGTTAACCTTCCAGCTCTATACATGGAGATCTAGTAAAGCTTGTATCTTATCTTGTTTTGTGTTCTGGCAATGAGAGCCCAATCCAATGATGAAATTGTGGATCGTTTGTGCGCATGTTGGCATCTCCACAATTTGGGCTGAACCCACTTGGGGCAAGGTTGATCAGGAACTGAATCGCTGTTTAAACTGAGATAGGAAATGCCTACACATCTTACCTCAATATTTAAATGAGTAAGCTCACACAACCTTGACTAAAAAGGAAATCTCAACCACTTGGTTAGAGAGCCAGTTGTGGCCAACCCCAGGAGACTTGCTGTGACCAGGGACTAGTAGTTAAAACCCACTAATGAAATAAACAGTAAATAACTTTAACTTAATAACATATCAAAATTGTTTTCATATGCAATAGGTATTTACTGTTTATTTCATCAATGGGTTTTAACTACTGGTTACATCAAGTCCCCTGGGGTTGGGCACCCTTGGCTCCCTAACCAAGTGGTTGAGATTTCCTTTTTTGTCAATATTTGAATCTGTGGGAAAGTGGCACATCCTTTTTGTTTCAATCCTGCCCAAACATCTTTTTGAGTTGTCAAAGCTTAAGTTTACATGGCGTGATCATTTGTTAGAAATCTCATCCAGGGTGAATACAAAGCATGCCGTGGATGCTCAGTTTGTAAGCAACTTGGTGGTGTTTATTTTTGGTGATGTAAGTATTCAGAAATAAACTGCAAGATATCCCTTAACTACCCATATAGCTACTGTGTTGAGCTATTGACAAATTCACATTTCTGCTAATAAATGGATGAATCCGACAAGTAGATTTTAAAATGTCAAGAGCCTATTCTTCTTCTGCATTACAGATGATGTCACAAATGCTGAGATGTCTATCAAACACTAACCTTTGCTAGTTATGTGTGTCTTATGTTGGTCATAGGGCAGCAGATGTCTCCTTTTTTAAAACGACTCCGACCTCTGCCCATCACTGATACTAGTACCTGGGCCAGCTGCTGTTTTTGGTTGCCTCAGGCATGCACACAATTAGCACCATTTACTACGTCAAACAGGGATTTTTTTTCTACATTAGACCCCTATGTATCAGTTTTAAGATAATGTAGGTCTAACATACCTGCTAAAGGCAAGCTGTGTGTCTTTCTGGCAGCGATTACAGGTAGGGGCCAGACAGCCTGGCCTTTGTGTGCCAGCCATTACTTTTGGATGGGGACTGCCCCATCCAAAGTAATGGGATCTGCCAGGAATTTACCGGCATGTCTGATCACCGTACGATCAGACATGTGGCAGATTCTTTGCCGATTGGTGGGAATGCGCACAGCGGTCGATGGCCAGCTCAAGTCTTTTGCAGAAAGTACGTATTTTGCCTTTTGCACACAAAAATTATAAATATTTTTTGTAAATCCAGACCGATTTGTCCTCAGTAAAAGTGTGTGTGTGTGTGTGTGTGTGTGTGTGTGTGTGTGTATAGTTGGAATAATTAAAAGAATATGCCTAGTGTTTGTCTCTGGAACTTAAACATGTGGTTCTTATATATCTGGGCTTGGCTAACACTTGTGCTGGTAATCTGTGCCAAACACTCATCGCTTGTAAGAATATGTGTTCTGGAAGTGTATCTACTGAATGGACTAGACAGACATACTTCATCTGCAACTGTCATTCCTCCAGAAGTCCTATCAGTTGGTAAATAATACAAAGGGCGTTTGGTTTACTGAACTCATTTGACATTTTTCTCTTTATATGGTATGTTGATATTTTTTTTTTTTTTTTTTTTTATAGTTGTTGTTCCATTTGTGTATTACCACTTAATTTTAGACCATAGATTACAGACTTTGAAGGCCTCCTCCAGAGCAATTGTCATTATCCTGACTACACTAGTGCTGTGTTCAGGTGCTCCATTTTAGTTTGCTCTGCGTGTTCGTGATGATCGTGTTCGCGAATTAAACATTGCCCACCTGGCGCGATCGACCCTACTCCAACAAAATGTCAGTTGAACTTGTAAGTTCATATTGGGCTTTGTGGGTCAGTTGTTTGTATATTTGCCATGTACTTTTGTAAAATTAAAGTATTGAAACAGAAAATATCTTTTGAACAGGGAACCACTGTGTTGGTAAATCACTGTTCGATCACCATTACTTACTTGGCCTCCATCTAAAGTATCGGCCAGTGATCGAGCACCCAAAGTGGTGGGCATCGATTCGCCGAAGTATAGTTTGTTGATTTTTTGCATCACTGCATGGTGACCGATCACAAGCAAACGGATGCGTGTATGGCCAGCTTAACCTCCTGGGCGGTTCAAACTCAGTTCGGATGCAGTTTGATTGATCCCGTGCCGGGATCGGGCACAAACGACACCTCTCCGTGTGCCTGTGGCTCTGTAGAAGAGCCACACACACACTGAGCTTTTCCGTCCCCGTGTCTTAGGCGTCATCTGTGACGCCGAAGGAGGGGCGGCGCCACAGACCTCCATGTTAATGGAGGGGGTGCCGCTCTCCTCCCCACCGACCGCCGGCGTCTATTTGACACCGGCGGTGTGTAGGGGGCTGGGCAGAGAGCCGACAATCACGGCGGAGTACAGTGTACTCCGCTGCAATTGCGGGGGAAAAAGCTTTTCGTGCCATAAAAAAATGGCGCGAAAGGCCCGTAACGCCCAGAGGGTTAATACATTTTGTGTCTAATCAGGCAGCCCTTTGCACTGCGTAGTTGGTAGATCTAAAAGAAAATTGTACAGAGACTGAAATGCGTTGCATAAAAGTTGGTGAAATGTCTCCTTTTTTTGTTAATTCTGACATGTATATATTGAAATGTCTAATTCCATCAACTACTTCAGATCTTCTGTGGCTGCATGTATGACTGGAAACCTCCATTTGGTTCCAGTTGGGCCATTTTGGTGGAAATCACACTTGTACATACTAACGTGTTTGGATTGTTTTGCCTCATTTGGCAGCTAATAATCCATGTGGCGTGCATATTGAGTGCAGCTGGCGCAGGCACACACCCTGCATATATTGTGTAAATTAAAGCTTCTTTTGAATTTCTAGGATATTTACACTCATGGTTTTTGGGTGGTCTACTGTGGATGCAATTTTCCTGAATTCCTTTCCTGAGTTCAGGTCTGTTGTCAAAAATTACTCTGCCAGAAATTGAAAAAATCATGGCTGTGTGATGTATGAATATCACTAGTCATGCAGGTAATGGTGACTGCTTTATACGTTGCCTTTTAGTTGTACAAAATCAGTTCTTGTGCCTCCTGCCAGTTCCACAATGATGCCACATACTGATACTACTGAATGAAGACACTGGTTTCACCACAGAATGTGCCTTAATACCATTATTTGGAAATACCATTATTTGGAAAGCAAAGCTGGCCATAGATGTTGATTTACAACAGTTGTTCACAGATCGTTTAGTCGATGTTTAAAGTGTGTGATCGACCAAATTTTTGTACAAAAAATCATTCTGGCATTGTTTTGACATGTGTGTTGTTTTGGTCAGTCTATCCAAAATTGCAAAGACGTAACTGAAGACCTTAAGATCTGCCCTATTAATCGACCCATGCCAGCCTTCTACCAAGTCCATCATTTCCGACCAGGATTTTTTGTGTAGCCCATCTTTAGTTACCTTCACAGTTGAACAGGCACATAAATTGGCTGTACAACTTTGGCTCAAAGCCACAACTGCATGTGATTGTTTCAAAAATTGCTCACAGGGAAATCTAACGCTGTGTAGATATTGGCCAATCTAGATCAATGGCCGCTATGCGCGCCCACAGCCATCTATCTGGCCCAAATCATATGCGGCCATCCCTGTTTTTGAGCGGGACAAATCAATCCCACTCGAAAACAGGGATATCGGACATGACCATAAACCACTTGGTTATCTTGTCTGCGAATAGGTTGACCAAAACAATCTTGCTAGGAATGAATAAGAGACTGACCTTTGTCAGTCTTTGACTTTTACTGTCCAGTCAGCAGGTTGAGGTAGTAACACTGTTGTCTTTAACAGTATGTGGTTGTCATCAACATGATTGTGCTGTGCAGCAGGGCTCGGTAAATATCACCACAGTTGGACAGATGCAACTTTTGTATATTAAGTTCAGCTTCATTGTGAACCGGTAAAAAAGCGTAACTTCACTGTCTTGGAGGAAACAAAGCTATACAAGCTTTTATTATTTGTGAAACATCATAAACTGTATATTCTGTGCCCAGTTTGCATCTTTTCAGCCTAAAATGGGTGATGATGCCAAATATCTCGGTTGTTGTACAAGAACGGATGGGGTTGCATACATATTTTCTATGGAATGTCCGTTCAACTCTTTTGTAAACATAATGTCTTTGGGTTTGAGCTGATCAGTTCTACCGTACTGATGGTTATTTAAAATCCAGCAGATTATGTGTTTCCAATATCTATAGTTTTTTTTTAAACCTGTTCTTCTTCTTCTTCTTTTTTTTTTTTTTTTTTTTTTTTTTTTTTTTTTTTTTTTTTTTTTTTTTTTTTTTTTTTTTTTTAAACCAATTCTACACCAAGTATGTGGAATGTGCACACAGCAATTCTCCAAGTCTTTGAAGAGTTGGGTATCTTGTGGCTGTAGATTATTAGTTATCCTTTCATGTCATGTTCCAAGATACCAAGGCAAATCCACAACTGCAAGTAATTACTAATCTCATCTTGCTCACGCTGTTGGTGGCATGCAGGAAACCATTATACGCTTGGATTTTGGCTAATGTACTGGTGATGGGCAGAAAACTAGAAACTGCTTGCAATAGATTTATATGAAAAAAGTTTTGTGGCTGTTCTTCTTTTGTAGATCATGTAGGCCAATATCTAGTGTACCGGTCTTAGATGTTGTTTTATATTTCCCTTTTAGAATTGATTTCTATGTAGTCCATACATAGTTATTTCTGCCGTCCAAATTCAATTATTTTTGACCAGTCCTTTTTAAAATCTTCATTAGAAAAAAAAAAACAGCTGGAAACATAAAATTTTTTTATCTTATCTGTGCTTTCTAAACTAGCCGACGGAAATATTTGGACTTCATATCTAAATAGTTGAACTGATCATACTATGATTGAATCTGTTTTTTTGAGCCTTCCAGTAAAGCTAGACAATCGCTTTTTGATTACTCTACGTTTAAAAACGATTAAATTCAATCGAAGTCGGGCTTTGATTGCATACTCAATGTGGTGTGTACTTCGATTCAATTACACTCGACATACGATTTAATGATCGAAAACTTCGATCGAATTGATGATCGATTTGATGTCAATTGAACCATGTATGGCTAGCTTAACTCATGTAGTGATGAATGATGACCAGTAAATGCGCAAAAATAATGCCAAGGAGTACAGCCAGGTAGACAATACTAGTATCAAGGAATATTTTTGTGTTTTTATAGTTGACACAGACCTATTGCCTTACATTTTGGTTCCATCCATCTAAAATCAATTTGTTCCTTTTAGTTGCACACCTTTGAACACATTGGGCCATGAACAGTGTTCTCTTACATTGTAAACCAATGGATGAAGATATCTGAAGATAAAAACTTTTTTGTGATGAAGATAAAATTAATTGCTCGACTACCTGGCTAGAAGGGAAAGTAGAGTTTGATTTCAGACCTAAGGATCTGATTTCTGGAGGTGCTGTCAATCAATGAGCAGAAGCCAAGGAGGCTCCAGGGACAGCTATTGTTGCTTCTGGTTACTGAACAGATTGTTATGTGATGGCTATCTATATCTCTTAACATGGTTTGCCTCTTATGATACTTTAGTCTAACCCTTTAGGCCATTCTCCCAGCTTCTCTAATAGGGCCTTTGTGATGACCAACTGAGGGGCTTTTTAAAATTAAATTCATATATTTTTTTAGTTATAGTTGACCTGTAGTGTCTTGTAGTAACTGTTCGTTTAGGATATTTGCAATGCTAGGGAGCATATTGTAATAAGTGTGACATCAAATGCGTAGACTTCGTAGAAATTGCCCAGCTGGTATCAATATATGTCGAAGAACAAGGCTAGGACTACATTTGCGCTAAAATCCCAGGGTTGATGTCAATGGGCTAAAACAGGGCTGTCTACACAGCCCGTCATAGCCCCTGATTCATCGGTCCTAGCCTTTGCACCGCATTGACAAAAACACAAAGGAGCCATGGTGTATGACCTGTCCATTGACTGTCAATGGATGCGTCCCATATCAGCCTATTGTTTTAAAGGGGCCGTGTTATAGGCTGCCCTATGTCACATCCCTAATAGTGCGAACGGAGGGGGGGGGGGAGAGAATATGCTCGTTGGATGTGCTGATGTTGGCGCATAGTGCAGCCCTACCCTAAGGCTGTGACCCCCAAGTCCACATGTGTTTTACACATGTTTATGTGTAAACTAGTGGATTGTAGATCCTCTTTACTGTCAGGGCTTCTCTATTATTTGTGTAGGTGGCCCTACATATCTGATCATATCCAATCATGCTATGGAACATGCACACAGACCATTGGAAAGGAATTGATCAGGTTTGCACTGATAGCACTGTGTGCTGATATGATCGATTTGATGTTTGACAGTCGCACAAACCATATGAATTAAAGATCAATTGAGCAAAAGTTGACGTGCGTATGGCTAACTTCAGCCTTGCCTATGGGGGACAATTTGCCATGTTTGTGCACCACCTTCTGGAATTGTCAGTCTGATGTAGAAGTGTGAAATATAGGAAACCTTTAGCTGTGGTGGGTCAAATAAATTGAAAGCACATTGAGTCCTCTTTTTGATGTGTTCTGGAAAACCGTGGATCATTGCTGCTGATTCATTGTTATTTTATATGAAGACCTCCTGTGGAAATGTTACTTGTTTATTCTCCCATTCTGTCTCTAGGTGGTAACATATACAAACACTACTGCTTTGTCCATCTATGATCTAAAGGTGGATGAAGTAAATGGCAGCCACTTATTCCCCTTGCAATTCGTGCCCTTTTCAATGATTCGCATAGTGGGGATTACCTCAGTGTTGTAGCTGCTAACGTTATTATTCCTAGCGGCTACAGGCACTTATTTGTGAACATAGTTAAGAAGTTCTTGGCAGGATGTAAACAAGCTGATGGCAGAAGTTCTTCAGAAATACCAAAGTATGGGTGAGACTGTTTGGAAAGTATGAAAGGGGTACACCCAGACACACATGGAGGATGAGAATTTATTGTGCCTGCAGATTCCATGTGTACGGCTGTCAGTAGCCTGGTGCAGAGCTGGTGTTCAGATGCTAGTTTGTAGAATCCCATGCATTTCTACGGGACTCTGCGCTGGCCTGACATCACCCAATGTAACATTCCTCAACGTTCTTAACATACATGCCTGTAAACCATAACTTTATTCTTCCCGCTTCCATCCTTATGTAGAACATTTGTGTATGTCTACACCTCATGTACATCTAGCTTTTTATCAACCCTAGCAGTATTCCTGAGTGTGGTTTAAGGAAGATTTTCATGACCAATAGCAGTCACTGGAGCCACTCAGAAATGCTTGCCAAACTGCAAGGAGGGTTTAATAACCCTACTGCTCCTTGTGCTTAAAATGCCATATTGGTCCAACTACAAAAAGCAACTTTTATACAGTTATTTTCCTGTAGGTTATGACAAGAAGGTCTCTGGATTATTACCATAAGGACTTTGCAGGGCTCTCTTCTGTAGAACAAGACCACCATTATGCCCATACCCAAGCGCACAATTGACTGTTGTTGTGGTTAAACTACCTTCATGTACCTTTTTACTGGTCTATCTTCTATTTCTTGATGCTGCTGCTATCTGTCGATTCTGGTTGTGATGCAATGTAATAAAATCTTGAAGCTCCTCACTGTGCACAGTGGATTCCCACCTTTTGGACCTTGCAAGATACATTAGTGATGTATAAGGAGGTGTCCAGGTATTTAACACTCCCACAGCTGTGTCTAGACATCTGCAAGTTTTAGTACCTTGCCCACCAGATCTGCAATACAGCCAATTTGTAGGACCCCACCTACCAGTGTAGGATATTGCGTCACCAATCAACAGTAACACCTGCTGGGTTTCTGTTCTTTTTATTACCATTACATCATTTGTTTTATTTCACGTAAATGACTATATTGAACAATAAATGAAGTGGGTCAGATTATGGAATGGTAACATTGGATATTAGATAAGTGATGTACAACAGGAAAAGTAAATGTTTGTGTGGTCTATAATTGTAGGGAAACCACTAGGAAAATGTCCCCCTGCTGAGATATTGGTGGAATATTTTTCCACAGTCATATAAAACTTTTTCACATTTTTCAAAAATAACCAATATTTTTCTTTCGTGTGAATGGAATAGAATTTCCACAATTACATGTTCAGCACTTTGTGAACAGGTTTAATGATTTAATGTTATTGTTTGATATTGGCTAGCACATGGACCACTCCTACATCTTCACAACTAGGGTATTTTAACTTTAAAATCAAGAACCCCCTACAACAGAGGTGTTAAATGCAAGTACACAGTGGGCCAAAATCAGAAACTTTTCTCTTCTCACCAGTTGAACGATAACATCTGTGCCATTCATTTCTTAACCTCCCTAGCGCACTGCTGAGGTCCAGATTTCTGTACCAAAAGTGCACCATAGACTTCAATGGTAAATTTTTCTTTATGTCGTAGGCCTGTAACTTCCCAAAATATGTCCGTATAAGGGTCTAATGGACATCCTGAATATAATAATGCTTGAAACAAACAATTATGTAAAAAAAAAAAATGTAAAAATAATGAAAAAAAAATTAGGACACAAAACTATGCTGCTATGTACTAAATATCGCCAAAATAAAGTCTCTGGTGCCCCAGATGTTCCCATTTGCACTTAACCCTCTCTAACCTGGTGTGATAAAATCACACCAGGGAAGAAAGGGTTACTGCAAATGGGCACATCTGGGGCATCAGGGACTTTATTCTGACGATATTTAGTACATAGGGGGAGTTTTCGTGCTATTTACTGTACAAATCTCCCGCCGCCTCCGCGAGTGACGTCAACACGTCACTCGGAGCGGGGGGGGGGGGGCGAGAAGGACACGAGCAGCCGAGGAGGCATGTCGCATCGGGGACAGTGTGAGTAAGCGCTCTCCCTGAGCCCCGCATTGTACTGGACGGCAGCATATGCCGTCCATTACGCTAGGGCGGTTAAATAAAATGTGAAAAATAATCGAGCGGGCCTAGTAGAAGTACACTGCAAGCTGGAGTTTGACAACCCTGCTCCCTCCCTATGAAATTACTGTAACTGTATTGACATTTATGTTGGAAACATGCGCAATCATTAGATTATATAATTTTTGATTATATCGCCTTTAGTGTCCCCTTTAGTGTCTTGTTAAATAAATAAATTTATAGTATAGTTAATTTCATATTCCCAGTATAAAATACTGCCATGTGTGTTCTGGGTGTAAGTACAAATTACATACACAAACTTTTTTTTTTCCTTGGAAACATTTAAAGCTGTGATTTTTTTTAAGTAGCCATGTGTACACAGCAGAAGTGTAACAAAATTTTACTCGGATGCTGCAGTTGGGTGCATTTTTTTTTCTTTCTTCTTTTTTTTTAAAGCCAATCTATTGTAAAGCCCCAAACTGAAATCTAACAGCGCCCTTAGGGCCATAAATGACTTATTCCCTATACCCTTTGCTCTAGTTTTTATACATGTAGGCCCTAATGAGAATTTATTTTTTTGTCAGCAATGCAGAAGTTAAGCCCAAGCACTTCCTGTGCATGTTTTTCTGGAAGGCATACACTGGACACTTCCTGCACAATAATGACAGGATGTAAACTGGAGGAACAATTCCAGGCAGCCTTATACCTGGGTTACAATATGAGATGCCTTCAACTTTCACTGCAGTTATCCAGCCAGTGAGCAGCTTATTCTCTTGGTTTGGGTATTAGATCTGTGGGTGCCTTGATAGTAACAATAGAATTCAAAATTCAGAATTCCCAATTGATTTCAATTCAAAATTCAGAAAGGCTACTGTGTTTTAAAATGTTGCTGGTGCTTACTAATATCAGTATGGCCATAACATTGTTCAGGTAATTTTATTATGATATGAGATAAAAGGCCAGTTAATATGAACTTTGCACTGATGGTGGATAAAGACTTAAATCAAAATGGGTATCGGCTATGATTTTGGAGGCCTGTTTGACCTCCACAAATTGTATAATTTCTGATTTTTAATCTTTTTATACTCTGTCAGTAAGGTCAGGAGATAGAAGCTCTGTATCATTCACCGGGTTTGCTTTTAAAGTGGCAATGCAAGTGGAAGAAACATGGTACCTGGTAATCAGATTTGAAGAAATTCTTAATATTGGCCTGTGTTTTAGTGTAGAGCAGTGGTTCCGAAATTGGGGGGCACTGGCCCTCATTCTGAACCTGTTTATAGAGCCCCCCTCCCCATTAAATGTTCCTAAATAGAAAAGGGGGGCCCTGCAAGAAATGTTTGTGAACCACTGGTGTAGAGCCACAAAATCTGGTCTAGATAATATATATATATATATATATATATATATATATATATAAGACCAGCCAGGTAATAAAACTTGTAAATCACATGAGCCAACATCTATAAAATTCTTATGCTGTATAGAGCATGATTACCTTTTTAAAAACCTACATACAAGTACACTCCAACGTCCCTATCGTGGTATAATTATGTGCTTTTCTTCCCTTATTGTTATTTTAAGAATACATTTAAATTTAACGACAAGGTATTTATCAAGCCATTTCATGTCCACTTTTGGTGTTTTACTGCATAGTACCCCCTGCTTTCACTTAGACAAGTGGTCAGTCTTTTCTTGTAGTCATTAAATATCTAAAATGAAGAAAGTGCAATTACCAGCTAGACAAAGTGAGAGTTTGTTGGCTTGGCATTGTGTTTTGACTGCCTGCTGTAGGTCTGTGGTTTCCCACACCTGTTGCGTTTGCTAGTATTTGTAAAGCTTCAAGGACGGAGATGTTTATACTTTACCTCCTGTCTGTTTTTAACACGGAAACCAAACTCTATTGCATACTCCTCACCAGTACACGTTATACTGTGCAAAAGTTCACCATGTCATAAAAAATTCAGTTTTACATTTTAAGCTTTAGGTTAAACAAGGGAGAACTTTTTTCTCATTTTAAGGAGATGGAATAACTACATTCAAGTACATACATGTTGCTTTACCAAAATACATGTTAATCTCCTTTCCTGGTTCATGTTTAGAACATCTGTTGCCTCTTGTCTTGGTGTGCCGATTGTCTGTCTAATATTAGAGACTAGAGCTGAGTCAGTTTAAACAAGGTTAAAGGTTGAGAAGACAGCTGGGGCCTGAAACTGAATGGGTTAAGTTGCATGGAGTATGACAATGTGTCTTCCTCCCAAAGTCATTGACAGTTTTGTAGATATCAATATTTTGTTTTAGCAGTGCCATTCTAAAGTTGTTTGGGCCAATAATTTGTTTTTCAATATGTTCATTCTTGGCTGTAAAATTTGCTGTGAAAGAGTCAAATCTAGAAATTGGATAGAGTATCAGGAGTATTAAGAATTATGATTTGGCTAAGAGTTACCATTTTTAGTGTTAAGGTTTGCCTTTGCCCAATGACCAGATGACGTTTCTATCCAAATGTCTACATCTCCTGGTTGCCAGCAAACGTCCATGGTTTGTACCTCCCACCCCAACCTCTACATAATGGCATGGTCCATGCAATTAGAGAAAAAAAATCACGACTGCCACCCTTCAGAACAGGGGAGCAACAATTTTGAGGTGGGAGCGTGCAATCCAATCAATGTAAACAAGCCCATTGAAAGAAGTGTAGGCGATTGCCAGGCGATTCTGCCAGCTATTGAAAATCACTAGCGCAGGCAATTAATCGCCTAAGTGGGAGCATAGCCCTAAGGTGGTTAATGTGTGCCAGAAAACATTCCACAACACTGTTTTACCACCAGCAGTTTAATCCATTAACTCAAGACTCGTGGCATCCGTGGATTTATGCTATGTGCTCTGAGGGCTGACCCTACCATCTGCATGCCACAAGAGAAATGGACTAAGGAAGGCTGGTCTGATTCATTTGGGAATGCTATGTCCATTGGTAGTAGAATTTCCTGTTCTTTTCAGAGAAGAATGGAGCTCTGGTTGGTTAATTGCTCCTCCTGCATCCTATTTGAGTTTGATGTGTTGACTGTTCATGTTCTTCTATACAGAACAGCTTAGACTGTTTAGATTTCCTGTAGTACACCAATCTTTGAATCTCTTAAGGAAAGTTTCAGGGCCCCCATACACCTTGAGATCTGTCAGATTTCCTTTAGATCTCCTTTTGTTTTACCAAGACCAATTTTCAAATTTGTGGAGCACTTCTTTTAGAGACGGAGTTTTCTCGCACGTTGCAAGGCTTGTTTGCAATAGAAGGATGTCTTTTTATCATGTATAGTGTGTCTTTGTAGTCATCTGCTTGAAATGGTAGCTTTCATGTTCTATCAACACAAATACCCATAGAGCAGCGAGATCTTTCCTTGCACTCTGGACCCTACGTTACATCCAAACTTTTCTACAAAGCAAATAGTTTTTATGTTTTAATGTAAATTGTTGAAGATCACAATGGGTATGTGTGCTTTCAAGGTCCTTGCCTGTCCATATTCAAACACTCTTCACATAGCATCACAGTTTACTAAAGTTTATTGTAATCTGTAAAGGCTAAACACAGCTGTGTGTGAGACACTTTCAACAACTTTACTGGACTAGTGAAATGCCTTCTAATAGCTTAGAATATATTAGTCAAATAAGTAAACTAACCCCCAGAAATAGAGAGGGGTGCAATGTGTAGATATGTATGGTATATTATAAAAGTTTTTTTTATATATTTAAAAAAAAAAATCGAAGTATATGACATTCAGTAAAGGTTTACAGAAATAATATATACATGTTAATGAAGTCATGTAGGTTAAATTGGCTTTTTGGATTCTATCCTTAAAAAAATTCTACATGCATGAATGTGTGTCACATACACCTCTCACACACGTGCAAACACATGCTGCTTTGCTTGCATCTGTATGAATTCATGAAAAACATAACCAAGCCATTTATGTGATGGTGTCCTATTGTGCTCTGTAGCTCTATCCACGCCGATGTGTGTAGCAGACTAGTCCCGATATCTTTCCGGGAGGCTAACGTGATGACGTTAGCCTCCCATTGCATTATGGGGCCCTTTGTGTGCCGGACATAAGCTGCAATGAAGACGCAGTCTCCATTGCAGCTTATGGCATCGGCTCCCATCGGCCAGAGAAGATCGGACATGTCCGTTCTCTGGCCGGCCAAGAAGTGGGGCGACAGGGATCTGTCGCCCCATGTGGGCACATGCCGATAAGCGGTCGATTTTTAACCTGACCGACGGCGCGAGCGCGCACGCCCGTCGGTCAGATTAAAAATCGCCCGCTTATCGGCATGTGTATGGCTAGCATTAACCAGTCCTCTGACTACCTAAGTTCCTGACACGAGCTACCTACCAAATGCTTCTCTGTGCGGTTGGCACTGGTTTTATACATTTGAAGCTAAACTTTAATTGCTTATGGGTGGTAATGTCTACTTTTGTCTACTGTTTTGGGATTTTATGTATGACATTGGAATATTTTGTCTGCTGGTGAACTATCTATATTAACCTGACTTCAGCCTCACTTGATTATCTTAAAGAAGCCATACATGGATCGACTTTTGCACAATTGTTCGTAAGTCCGATTGTCATGTGTAATTTTAAATATCGAATGTTAATCCAACATTGATCAATTGTACCCCCACACAGTTTGATTCATAGCCGATCGATTCCTTTCCTTAGGTCTGTGCACATACTCTATAGTACCATTGGATATAAATTGTTAAAAATACCTAGAAAACCCAGTTGGATACTCGAATGATCTACTGAAATTTACTGAAAATTTTTCAATTAATTTTCTGTTCGATATTGATCACTTTGGGTCAATCGTACTAGGTGGGCAGCAAAAAGGTTTAGTTCGATACGAAATTCCAAACCGATAAATTTTTGGTCCATCAAACAGCTTAGGGCTATGTTTAGATCCTGTGACGCTGACTGTTCTGTCCTCGTGTGGCATTGCAATGCTAAAAAATACAGTATGTGGCGTGATTATGGAAACAGCATGCAAGCCTTACAAACCAGAGTCTGCCAAGCGCATCAATAACAAAACCCTGGTCTTCAATGGAAAGTGAAAATCCATTCACTTCTGCATTTTTATTTGTTAGTTTAGTCTGTCTCTGAGTAGAGATACTGAAAATACAGACCGATTTTTATTGCTGTAGATTAATCTGGTCTAAGCTTGGTGGTGAGGTTTCCTCTGTCTAAAAATACTTGTTCTAGATCTGTTTGGTATGGCAGCTGATCATTTCTTTTAGTAGAAACCTTTATTATGTACAGACAGATCTGGAATATGGGATATCATTTTGGTTTAATATTTGGGTCTTGTTACCGTTTAACCATTTCTAAAATTACTTTTCTGTTTCTTATCTGTGTATATAATAGAAACACGTAGGAACCAATCAATATGTTCAGTGTTTACTGATCATAAAACTGATAATCCATCTTTTATTTATTTCTCCCTGTGAGACGGATGTCCTCTTGCTGGTTTTGTGATTCCACACCTAGATGTTTTGACTTGTGGGCCACATTGGCTTCTTAAATTTGATAAATGGACCGTACCAACAGCCTGTAATTGCTGACCCACAATAGGTGTGGCAATTCCATGCATCGCCGGCATCACTGATGATGTGAAGGTGGTGATGTGCCCAATATGTGACAGGGATGTTATCTTTTTACATTTCCTGCACTTAAAAAAAAAAAAAAAAAAAAATAGAGAATTCCTAGAAACTGCCTGTTTGTCGTCATAAAGATGTGCCTACGTTGTTATGATCACTGCATTGCATTGTTCCCAAGGCAATCACACTCATTGATGAAAAGATGCTCTGCTTGTTTTCTGCAATGTCATAAAGGGCTGGAAAAGAAAGTTACCTTCTCAGTAGCCCCCCTACTAGCTGCACTTACTACCCCTCTATCCTTCCACTGTGGAAGTAGAGATCTAAAAGTCCTGGCTGCTCGGATGTGTTCCAGCATCACAGTGAGCACCCACCGCCTGTAGTATTCTGAGACTACAGCAAAGTACTGTGCACCAATGAACTACATACACACAACGATGGGGTCATCCATTGACTGATTTTTTAAAAATATTTTTGTTGTGCGGTTTGCAAATATGGTGCTGTGTTGTGTGTTGAGCTTTTTAAAATATTTTTTGGAAGGGTAGTACAATCGCCAATACAGTGACCAGTCGGTAGGCATTCTAAAGGTGGGCATACACGGGTCGTGGCTTTTTTTTCCTGGATTTTTTAATGATTCCTTAGCAATCGATCACTGTGCACGTTTGCGGTGATCGATTGTGGCCACTCTTTTATCTTCTCAATTGATCCCGCTCAAAGAATGCTCGATCAAACCATGTTGGTTAATCCTTGTTCGATCACCATCTTTAGATGGGGACCAAGGGTAATCCTGCAAAGTATCAAATTCGATCAATTGCGCAAAATCTCGTGCAACGATTCTTTGTTCAATCAATGAAAGCCCTAGCGCAGCGTGGGGAAGCTATCGCACTGTGCTCGAGGGTTGGTCGATTGAACGAACATCGACCCGTGCTCTTATAGCCAATACAAGTTAAATAGCCCGGACTATAGCTGCATCATGCATCCACAGTGTTGTCACCTTGGGGGGGTGTATGGCACAGCTGTGGCAGTCTGCCCTGACAGTCATAACAACAGTTTCAGATTGTTGCATATTTCATGCTACTTCTCTACTTTCTGACAAGGAAGTATCAGGGTCTTTTGCTAACTTCATTAGCATACAGGAGCAGCTCTAATGTAAATGGCACAAAGTTACTTCTAGCAAAAATAAAAGGCATGTAAAACCATTTCTGAGACATTTTATGAAATCTGCAATTCATATTTTGGAAATTTGCTTGGCAACTATATATATATTTTTTTTCTTCTTATGCCATGAATAATGGTGGTGTTGGTATCACATCCATAAATTCCTTGCACACCTTGTTCTGGGTCATTCTCCGCATGTTGTCTATGTGACACCATCACCTCCCACCCACTATTCACACTCTACAAACCAGCTGTGTGCACGTGACCCCCGCTGCCTGTTATGCTTGGAATCGATTTCAGCATGTGTGTGTTTAGGGGCCATTGTCACGGCAACAAGGAAACAGCTGGATGAAAGGGGTATATTGTGCACGGAGATATGGGAGGGGGTCGTCTCATGGACAAAATAGGAGTCAAAGGAGTGCTCAATGTAGCGTATGTAAAATGCTGCCTTCTAGTATACAGTATGTTAAAGATTAAATATGTTATATGTCTAGTATCTTCTAAGGATCAGCTGGTCTTTAAAGAAGCAGTTACACTCACACATGCACGCGCACACACTATAAATAGCTTTTTAGGCACTTGACAAATCCCAGAAAATAATGGTGAAATGCACACTTTTCTACCACACCATTTTTTTATTTATGGGAAGTAGACACCCATTTATACATATTTTTTGTATGTCTGGGAGCTTTTGAAGTTTTAATTTCACTTTTAAATTCCAGAACTCCCCCTTGTGCGTCTCTACGGTCATGTAACAGCTGTAGGAAGCTCTGGCGAGATCTCTGTAGTTTGGCTCCCAGTTTGTTTTCTGTGGCTAGTTCCACTAGGGGATGATACGTTTTCATGCTGGCAGGAAAGCAGCATTTTGCAGGGATGAATGCAGAGTAATGGCGATGAGGAAAGTCCGAAGCGATTCCCTCATTTATCCCGGAGCCCTCCCTCCGTTAATGACGGAGCCTCCAGATTTCAATCTGCTGTGTTTTTTTTTTTTTTTTCCCTCCATGTCCCCAGGTGACCCACGAGTGGGAACGTGGCATGTTCATTAGTTGTATATTTAGAGCTTGAACCTTTTTCTCTTGAGTCTGGAGAACGACCTAGAGAGCAGGTTACCCGCATGTGAAACGTTATCTGGATTCTTATTTGTTTAACTTTTTGTTCTCTTTCACTCAAAGTTTCGATTACACTGTATTTTAGTGTTGAAAGGATTGGCAAATTCTGAAGCCATGATTCATTGATCTTCTGTAAAATGTGCCAAACTGTTAGCGAAGTTTAATAATTTCTCCATTTCTCCAACTGTTAAGCCCCCCCCCCCCTCCATACGCATTTAGATCACTCCATACAATTTCCTTTAGATCTACCAACAACTATGTAGTGTTGCGTCCTCCCTGATAGAATACATAGTTATTGGAAGGTTTAGAAAGCTCCTCATATTACATCGTTTTGGTAGATAAAAGTGGATTGTACAGAAATTGTAAGGTGTATGGGAGCCTATACTCAGTATAATGGTAGGCAGAACTAGTTGCAGTTAGGCAACACTTCATAGCACTGCCAACAATATGAATATATGTTGAGAAGTTGACCTGTACAGAACCTGCTGATCCATCCTGCTGGTTCTTTTTT
>CM070033.1:35170657-35204976 GCA_036250615.1 Ptychadena robeensis | reverse complement strand
CCCCCCCCCCCCCCCATACATGCATCCATCCGCTGTTGATCAACTGCCATGTGTGTTCGCGGCCCACGCTCATTGGTCAATCATCCACAAAGAAGAGGTGTTCATCTGGAGTGATTGACCAGAAAAGCCCTGCTAAAGTTGCGCAGCTATTTGACTTGTTTTTCTGAATGATTGCTATCCAAAGTATCTTACGGGGATCCATTTGTGAGTGGCATACATCACAATTCCCATAAGTTCGGCGGGCATGGTGACATCACCATGTTGTGATCGCTGGTGGAACCTACCCATGTATGGGTAGCTTAAGTGGTCCTGCATCCTCTTTCTGTTTTATGTTTTTGTTTTGGCAATATCTGGGTTTGCAAAGACATTTGGCGCACATAAAGTTTCATATCCTTTTTTAACCAATAAAGCATATAGTCAGATTTTTGTGCCCAGACTTCAGCTTGAAGACGGTGAATGCATGAGATCACATGCTCCTTACGGCAGACCTGGGTTCCACTGACAGACTTTGCTTGCTGCTTAGCGTATCTTGGCAGAGTTCTGTACTTTGGAGCAGCTCCCAGCCAAAGATGTTTTTGTTGCTAAGACTTTAACTCCACTCCTACTCCTAGAACAACCTGCGGGACAACGCTTCATTTTCTTTTCCTGTGCCGTTGGCTATAAGTGAAATGTTAGCATTACTGCATTGTTCTGCTAAGGATTAACTTCATTTTATGGACATTGTAATTGAAATTTTGTGTCCCATGGACTGGTACACTTTTTGCTAGTTTAAGGCTAACTCGATTTTAACCCTTTTGTGAGTGCCCTTCTCATTTTCTTGTTTTAATCAGCAGCTGCACAGCAAAAAAGTGATCATATTCTAGCCATACATAATCTATATCCGCTTTAGTAGAGAGAAATATTTGTGGCAAAAGTAAACTTTCACAATTCTCCTTTTCAAACTCTCTCTGTGCCTTATCCTCTTCCTTTTACCCAATATATGCTATGAATGCTTGGGGGGGGGGGGGGGGGGGGGGGGGGGGGGGGGGCTTGAGATCTGGGTAATTTGTAGTCCAAGTCAACACCTTTAGCTCTTCCTCATGTTCAAAAAATTTCTGGCCTTTTGCTATATCTTGAATTAAATAAATGAAACTGTATCCCTGGATGACAGTATTCTGAGGAGTGTATGTGCTCCAACAATAATTGGGTAACTGGTACATGTCAAGATAACTTTCACAGAAATTTTAGGACTGGCTTTCCAACAGGACATTACCCAGAGCAATCATAGTGCCTCCCCCAGCTTGCCTTGTTCCATAGGGTATTCTGCTGCTGTGTGTACTTCCCATAAATTATGTACACAAACCAAGCCACCAGGTATGGTAATAAGACTGAGCTGTCTGTACAATTCATTAGGTCAGATGCATGGCTAGGGGAACTACAAATATCCCCAGATCCCTATCGGAGATGTAGAAGGCAGAGCTATTTTAAATATGTTTTACACCTGGTTGTAGGTGATTTTGGAAGAGAGGACCCCTAGAAAGAGAAACGATTTATACAGTTAAGCTGGCCATACACCTTTTAGATCTCTATCAGATATCCTTTAGATCTACCAACAACTATGTAGTATAGGGTCCTCTGCGATTGAACGCAGGTAGACTTGATGGTTTAGAAAGTCCCTCATATTACATGGTTTTGGTAAAATAAAATGAGATCTAAAGGAAATCTGACAGAGAAATCTAAAGGTGTATGGGCGCCCTTAAGCTGGCCATACACCTTCAGATTTCTCTGTCAGATTTCCTTTAGATCTGAAGTTGTATGGCCAGCTTTAAGCAGGGAACAGACTGCTTGATGCAGTAGCGTGATGACATCATCACTCTGCTGTCAGATATCGGCAGAGCTGGGGAGACAGCTTTGCATGGAGACCCCACGGTTTCCATGCAAAGCAACGGACATCAGCCGCCGTATTAACGGTCCTGTCCGATATGGCTGTTTTCGAGCGTGATTGATTTGTCCCGCTTGAAACCAGCGATGGCCGCATATTATATGGGCCAGATACATGGCCGTGAGTGATCTGGTCCATATCTATATTAGTGTACCCTGCTTTATTTTATAAAGGTGATAGGATGATCCTTTTTTTTTTTTATTACATTTTTTTTTTAGGGTTGCTGCTTTGAGCCATGAGCTCTGTCCTTTGCATAGTTGTCTTGTAGTTTGTTTGGAGTTCATCCTTTTGGAATTTTCCCATATCTTTATGTTATGCTAACACAGATTTGTTGATCTGCCATTATGCATTGTTCTACTTGGCCATTCCCTGCCAGTGTTTCTTTAGTAATGAGGTATTGCTATGGTTATACCCATTGTGCTTGTTTCCTTCCAAATACTTTTAAGCATTCCACTACAGAGAGAGTTCATCTTGAGTCCCATCTAAAATTCCTTGCATCGCTATGTGTTATTTCATTGGGGTTCCATGTGCACATCCCCTCCTCCTTTCCGGAGACCAGGGTTACAAGTCAGGAACTCGCCATAGGATAATGCAGCCATTTCCGCCCTTTCAGCTGAGATGTCTGTTTTTGACAAAAGTAGAACAATGCATTTCAGAACATTAACCCTTCTGAAGCTGTAGTATTAACCAATATTTTGCTGGCCACATTTCTCTCCAGTGGGAGGATGTTGTTGATGGTAGCTGGTTGCTATGCTGATACAGTGGCTTTGTATGCCCCCCAGGCTGGAGGAAAAGGAAGCCTGTCTGTCTTCCGCAGGCAGGAGGCAGTCTAGGCTCTCGCCAAATGAGGTGATTGATATACGTCCCAATTTTAAAGCTTTTGTGCTGATGAATTCTCTCTTGGATGGGTGACGTACATTTGACGGAAACCTCTACTCTTCCTTTCTTCCCTTCCCTATAAAATATCCACACTAAGCCAACTTTTATGAAATTGGTCAATGGCTGGGACTTGTAAATGAGCACTGATCTTTCCCACAATGATAGCAGTGTCTGCAATGTCTGGTTATAATTATCATTTAAATGAACCCATGGTAAGAAAAATATGACATTCATTCTCAAAAAACAAGCAGTTTTTTTGTCTGCAGATCCAATGGCTTTAATATTTAAAATTTGGAACACAACTTGGAGCAATAATGGTGTATCTATAACTTGCTGCTTACTTGTCCAGGGCTCCTAAAGCCAAACAATTAGCATTTTATAACTACAATGTCTACAAGTTATCTGGAGCTAAATTTGGGGGTAGAGACTGAAGAGTGTGACAATAGGGGAGGCAGAGGGGGTGGTCACCCAGGGTGCCAGACAGGCTCCTTGTTGGGGAACTCCTGTACAACCCTCTTACATGCCCTTACATAGTCAGGCGAAGTTTTTTCCTGACAGATTTAGAATTACAACTTTTAAATTCCATCACTGCTTGTGGTATCTTAAAGTTTTTAAGGTTCCCATTCTAGCCCTCTGTAAGGCAGATAATGCAGTTTGTTATGGTGATTATTACAAAAGCCATTTAGTCAAGCGAACTTGTTGAATCTCCCGAATCTTTGTGTGTATTATGAGCAAGCAAATGGCAAATGTCAGTGATCAGACAGCACCTAATCATTGTGCTTTCATGAAGCCAACACAAGGCTCTGTTTATGGTGACAAGTCTAGTGCCTGGGGCGTTCCACTGCTGAATTGAAGGATTATTCATACGGAACATCACTGTCAGAAAGTCTCCATTCTTTAGCTCTTATTTGTTCTTTGGGAAATGCTTATGGTCCTAATTTCTAGTACATTCAACTGCCATTGTAAACTATACATTTATTGCTGTTTTTGTATCAACAGACTACATTTTAAAATATACATAGGCCATGTTCTTTAGGACCGTTTTTATAAAGCCAACCCTATAACGCGTGCCCTATATCTGGACAAAGTATATGTACAATAAATTTTTGTTCTACCAAAACCATGTAATATGAGGATCTTTCTCAACCTTCCAATCACTATATATTCCATAAGGGAGGACACTATATTACATAGTTGTTGGTAGATCTAAAGGAACTTGTATGGAGTGATCTAAAGGTGTATGGGGGGCTTTAGTTGGTAAAACTCTGTGGCTCCAGTATGTAATCCAGAGCATTGGAATTGGAGAAAGTTTTTGCATAGAGATAATGATAGCTATTGGACAAATTTTAATCTGTGTGCTCCAAGAATGCTTACAAGGAACTGTTGTGTGATACCTCCGCCTATGAAGTGGTATGCATGTAATGGTTTTCCTGTTTAATCAGGACCGCTCTCATGAGATAAGGCCAGCACCAGGATTGTCTAAATATGCACACGCAGGCATGAATGGCTACACGTAGACCTTGGTGATGGATCAGACTGCCTGTGCTCAAATCAAGTGTCTGTGACTATTCTATTCTTATCTTAAGAACATTTATGTTTTGACTTTTTTATGACCAGCTAGGGCAAACAATGCATGACTCCCCTGTTTGTGATATAAGGTGGGTTTACACGTGCAGATTTTTTCTTCAATCAACTGCCAATTCAATTTTTTGTTCGCGATCGTTGTTGAACATCGTTCGTTCATTTATCGAATGTAACATTAGATTTTTTTTTTGTTCGTCCATCCGAACAAAATACATTTGGAATTACAACAACAGATACAAATTTACCAATATGTTTGGTGACCTTTTGAACCATAGATCTGATGTAGTTGATTTGAGGCAGTGTAGCTTTGTATTGCTTGTTAACAGGTCAGCACTTTGCAGCTGCTCACATTGCTTTGCAATGAAGTGCACCTGTGGCCGGCGCAATTCTCTCAGCAATAATAATGGCTCATGTGAAGTCCAGGTTATTTGGCTTCTAGGAGAGGGGAGGAGGCTTTCAGCCTTAACACCTGTCCATGCATCAAAGAAGCTTTCTTAGGTGCTAAACCAAGCATGACAAAAGAGTAATCAGCTGAGGATTAGATTTTCATTACCTTTCAGGAAAAGTTCCCTTTTCTAACAAAGCCTATTCTGAATATTGAGTATAGCCGATGTAGTAGGTAGCTTATTGTATAGTTCACCTAAAACTCTCAAGGCTGTACTTCGAGAACCAGTAAAAGTTAACAGTAGTTTTCAACTTTCCTCATTCTATCAAAAAATTGTGTTGGGTGTATATATACACTGTAAGGACCCTTTTTTTGGAGACTTTTTCACCAATGCCTTGTTAAAGCCACTAGCTGTAGAGAAGGACCACCACTGAAATGAGTTTAGGGCCATCTCTCCATGTTGATATACTATGTTTCTTCCAAATCCTGGCTCTGTAACCCATCAAATGTACACAACAAACGCCATGAGAAAAACTTTAGTTATTTACTAGGAATGATTAACCCCATAAAGGTGCACAGTAAATCAACCGTGTGTACAGGAAGTGGTTATTCTATTATGAGAACGTCTTCTATTTTATTTTCACACGTCGATATTCTACGACCAGGAAATTGTGCAGGGCAGCATTAGTGTGTGTGCTGTCAGATGTGACCCCTTTCGAAGTTTTGTATTGAAACCCTGAGAGGTTCCCAGCGCACACATTGTGTAGCAAATTCTATTTCACACCCCTTAGCACTCTGTTTTGCACATGTTTAGTTGCACTGCTTTTGCCAGGGTCTTCCCCAGTACACCCATACACTGATCAATAGACTGTGATGACCCACTAGTACCTCCACACAGCTTGCTGATTGGACTGTTAAGAGAATACTAATTGGGTCATCTTTCTTTTTAGCAACATGACATTGTAGATGCAAATCCTCACTTCTGGGGTTTGCCTTTGTATCTGAAATTTGTGTATTTAATTATTATTATTCTCCTAAAATATTGCTCATCTTGCATTTCTATAGATGACTAACCTTCTTCATTTGCTTTTTTACAGTGTCAGTGTTTTGATTGGTGCTCCCAAAGCAAACACAAGTCAGCCGGATGTGGTAGAGGGAGGAGCAGTGTATTATTGTCCCTGGCAGAGGAATGATAGTGCCTGCACTGTAATACCATTTGATACAATAGGTGAGTACATGATCATACTTTGTACAGGTCGATCCTTTAGGCATGTGATGTTGAATAAAGAATATATTACATTAAAAACTGGCTGTATCCTTTTGCATGTGGACTACACATGACTATAGTAAAGGAGGACCTGTTTTCACCTATTTGTCCATTTGATCTATTTCCCATGAAGGGATTGGTGTAAACAAGACCTAATAGGAGTTATTGTCATCCAGCTTATATTAATCAAAGTATTCTGCCAGTGTATATAAGCTGTACTTGCTTGTAGTGAGAATATTTTGACTGACAGTCCTTTCAGTTAAACAAGCATGTAAGGCATTTACTCAAACTAATACTGAAGTCATTGGTAAGGCCCAGAATGTCCATGCTGAGGCCCAGAATGTCCATGCTGCTTACAACATTTAATACAATAATTATCAAAAATAATGTATTGGTTGAAAACTACCCTATTCTTGAAATGTGCCAAGGTCACTCACAAAGATGTTGGAAATCTAGCAACTGTGGTTGTTTCAAAACAGAATTTGTTCTTGTATAGTGCCCAAGTGGGAAGGCCAATCCCTGGGACTTTATTGACAGTATAAGTGTGTTCCAATCTGATTAAAAATATATTTATTATACTAAGTATATTCATTGGTCAAGAGAATAAAGTCAATCATTTCAAGTAAGCATTCTGTCCTGATGAATAAGAAGGTTCTCCTAGGTAACTTCTGACGCGTTTCGTCAAATTGTTGGACTTCCTCAGGGTTCAGGAGAACCATTGTACATTTACAAATGGATTTAAACACACTTTTATATTGCCAATAAGGTCCCAGATTTTGGCCATCTCACTTGGCCGTTCACCCAATTGTTACTATACCGTATTTTTTGGACCATAAGATGCACCTTTTCACCGTCGTCTTAAGGTCCAAATGTGCGATCCCACTGCGCTCAGACGCGGGTGGTCGAACCTTGGCTTCCCGTCTGCTCTCCCGAGCTGTCAGATGAGAGCTGAGGCAACAGCCACATTCATAAACTGTACTGTACTCTTTCTATCAGTAGGTCGCTGCTGATTGTAGCAATACAATAGAGACACATGCATGGAAGAGGTCAGCCAGCAACTTCCATGTATGTTCCATGCCTGTAACTGCCATCACCATGCAGCTCATCTGGCAAGAAGGGAGACAAACGGTGCAAAATCCCCCGTTCTCCCCCTTTCTCTGCTTCTGCCTGAAGTGTGCTCTCTAGCGACACCATTTTTGTGGCTGATATTGGGTACTGCAGGATTTTTTTTTTTACTACTGATTAGAACATTTTACTTTTCTGTTTTTCCTGCTCTAAAAACAGGGTGCGTCTCATGGTCCGGTGCGTCTTAGTCTGAAAAATATGGTGCTTTAACTTTTAGGTGATGTGCCAAGTCATTACTAGCTAAAAGATCTTTTCTTTCATCCTTGGTATACATTGTCCATCACTGTAACCCTTTTATCATTTTAGCGTTTGTCGATACACCAATGAAAACTCATATATATTGTATGTATATATGGTATGTATTTGTTACTGTCTATATAAAACATGCTAAATTGTTAAAAGGTTACAATGATGGCCCAGGTAATTTTTTACATTTTAAGAGCAGAGATGCTGTTTTAACCCTTCATGCCAAAAAATAAAAAATACATAAATAAATAACCCTTTAGATGCGTTAAGGCAGATTAGTATGTCTCGGCATCAAAAGAAAAGAATTCCTTCTCAGTTGTCATGTTTGAAGGTACACCTGTAAGTGGACTTGTCAGATCTTTGGCATGAGCTCATTTGTAATTTACTTTGTTTACAATTTCTGTCATAATTCTTTGAAACAGAATCTTTTTCCACCTACAAAATATTGGTGATTCACGAACATGACTATGTTCGTGTGTTTTCAGTCAACATGTTGACATCTGTCAGTAGTTTTCTTCTATCCGTGGACAACCAACACCTGAGATCTGCACTTTGTAATTAGTTTAATGCACATACGGTAACCGAGTTGTCATGTCAGTAAAATAGGAGTTCAAGCTGATTTTCATGACCTGAGAATAGGCAAACATCTAATCGTACACATTTGGTCTGCCATATCTGAAAACAAAAGTTTAATTCTGTAATGTATATCTGTATTCTATTAGATTGTAAGCCCGTCCGGGCAGGGTCCTCTACTGTACCTGTGTGTTATTGTGTGTTTGTATCTCTAATGTATTGTACAGCGCTGCATAATATGTTGGCGCTATATAAATAAATGATAATAATAATAATATTCTGCAAAAGTCTTCCTGTATTTTCATGTACACTAAAGGCTGTCTTGCTAAAAATGTCCATTAGGTTGGAAAATGCATTTGAACCTGTGGGTTTACCTCAACTGCTAATAGGTCACTATATGGTTTCTAAATATTTTTTTTACTTCTTTTTTCCAACAGGCAATCGCAAGTATGACTTCCAAACCAAAGATATAAATAGTTCTGGAGAGCAAGTGGAATATAAATCTGGCCAGTGGTTTGGTGCAACCGTTCGATCGCATGGCAACTCCATACTCGTATGTGCTTTAAATCTGAGTGTAATTCTTTCAAATTTCTGGTGTATCTTTCTTTTCCTTTAGGATTTTAAAGTTAGCTTGTAAACTTATTGGTAAATGCATGATGGTTCATTAAATGTATCACCTTATTGTGACCCAAAATGCAAGTACATCAAGAAAGGAAAAAGTTTCTGTGAACAGGTTCAGAACTCCTCTTCATAGTATATACAGCATTTCTTTGATTTCCTGTGCAGTGCAGGCTGATATCACAATATGAAAATTGTGATGATCCATAGGGGGTTATTAATATGTTAATAACGCTATATTCAAATTAATTACTTCTATGTCATATTTATGTAGTACTGACATACTTCAAAACTCTTTGCAGCATACATAGTCATATTGCTTACTGTCTCTCAAATGAGCTCACAATCTAATCCTTACCCTAGTCACGTACATATTATATGTACAGGTTTGGAAAATTAGGCTGTTTTTATCAAATGTTGTCTCCAAGCAATTCAGTGAGACAAATTTTATTAAGCTGAGCATAGGTGGGCCGATTCCTGCCCAATTCGATCAGAGGTCTGGTTGGCAGGTAATCTGGTGCGCCAACTAGTCATATTGACCAAAAATGTGGATAATTCAGATCGAATCCCATAAGTTCAGAAGTAATGACCGGCACACAAAGGGTTCCCGGCCGATTCTCTGCACTAGCGGCCATGCGTGCTGATGTCATCACTCCCGCTAGGTCGGCTCAGCAGTCGATGGGAAATCATCCCGTCTATGCCCAGCTTTACAGATTTCGTATACTAGGACAGATTTGTTCAATTCCCTCCTAGCGTCTGTATAATATTGGTTAACCATAAAGTCAGACTCTAATCTGTTCCTTATAAAAACGACTTTTTATTTAAAATCGGTCCATTTCTCTGTCCAGTATTACCTAGACCAGTGATTGCGAACGTATGGCACGGGTGCCAGAGGCGGAACTCTGAGCCCTCTCTGTGGGCACATGAGCTGTCGGCCAGCAAAGAGGAAAAACTGCAGCCTATTGGCTCTCAATGCTGACAGTTCTTTTACCCTTTCTTCTGATTGCAAACAGCGCCCATACCCTCTCCTATTCTATCTGATAAGAAAGTGTATATGAAATGTGTATGTGTAATTCAGGTTAAATTGCCATGCTGGAACTTTGAGATAAATAAGTGGGGTTGGGGGTTCAGCTTGGTCTCTAAAAGGTTTGCCATCACTGGCATAGACGGACACTAATCTACTTGATGAATGTCCTTGTCTAAATCCCATGTGTGTATCTCTCTTGACTCATTGTTCACTTATATTTTCTTTCCATTTAAGGCTTGTGCCCCAAGGTACAGCTGGAGGACAATAAAAGACGAAGTACAACGTGACGTGGTGGGCACCTGCTATTTGTCATCAGCCAACTTCACCAACATTGTTGAGTACTCACCTTGTCGAACAGGTATAGAATTTTTCTATAACATGTCAGGGATGTCAGAATTTTCTAGAGGCCTCACTAATTCTATTTGTTTTTATGATGACAGATGCCTATAGTGATAACGGTCAGGGCTTCTGCCAGGCTGGTTTCTCTGCGGAGTTTACAAAGGTAGGTTGTGGCCAAGGTAAAGTTCTGATTTTTTTCTTTGTTGTGGTGATGTTGTAATCTGGGTGTGGCGGTGTAGCTTCTCCATGTTCTCTAGACATTTTCACCTGGTCCTTATTAATACTATTGCTAAAGCCCCCCATACACCTTACAATCTTACCATACAATTTCTGTAAATCAACTTTTGTTCTACCAAAACCATGTAATATGAGGACCTTTCTGAGCCTTCCAATCACTATGTAGTCTATCAGGGAGGACACTATAGTACATAGATGTTAGTAGATCTAATGGAAATCTAAATTCTTTTTCTTTGTGGCGTTAGTGGTAATGTGTTGAGTGTTTGCATTTATGGGGCCAGTATGAAAGGTGAAACAGGTTTCCTATGGAATCCTGTGTACCTTGTGTTAATGCTAGCCACACTGCATTGTGGTACGTGATACACACATCACGTGATACCAATGCAAGGTTTTGGATTATACCATGCCATGTCGAACTGTTCATTTGAACGTAAATCTATCATGAGAGAAAATCAGTGGCTGCCATTGGTGGTGGTCATCCAATCGGTTACATGTTATTGTAGCGATCCCTAGCTGTTGCCCTAGTGTGTGGAAATGCATACGTTTTATATTGAGCACTTGCATTAGGGCAATCTGAAACCCCACCAAAAAGGAGGCTTTGAAAAGCCAGGGAACTAACATTGTCAAGAAGTAAGCATTTATAGGAAAAGTAAGTCTGCAAGAGAAATGCAGACTAACTGTACCGCTGCTTACTTTCTTCTGAGACGGAGTCTTGGCTTTTTTGGGCTTTTAAGGGCAGAGATCTTGCCTCCTAAAGTTCATGGGAGACCTAAACAACTATTGATCTCCCCTGTATTCAACAGAAAATTTATTTTCAATTTGTATGTCCCTTTTACATTTTGATATAAATATGTATATTTTCTATCCAACCATACAGTTCGAAATCTGCTCTTAGCATTACAGCTTAGTGGTTTGCATTGCTGGCATTCTGGGTTCCATTCCAGCAAGAACATATTCTACTTGGAGCTTGTATGTTCTGCCCAAACTAAACGGTTACAATCATTGCATTCCAATGGCTTACTTTCTCATGCTGTTTTATTTATTTCATTTATTTACTTTTCAGAGTGGAAGAATATTATTGGGCGGGCCTGGCAGTTATTTTTGGCAAGGTACAATTGTCCTATGGTTACACTTGTTAATTGTGCATTCTTCTAAATATTCTAGTTTGTCATTCAGTTGAATCAGTTTAATATGAAGCAACCAATTTAAATACTCTTGGGTCATGGGTCAATCGTTACACTGACATTTCTGTTCTGTTCCAAACAAGCTATTCATTTTATATATTTGAGGTTTGCATTTGGAAAATATCAATGTAAAAAATGTGGCAACAGTCATTGACGTCCCTTAAAATACTAGTTTTGTTTGGCTGTTTGAAAACTTGCAATATTCATAATTGTACATAATCTTAAGCTGAATGTATATGGTTATATCTTCCAGTTTCTTATCTGCAAAAAGTTTTTTCAATTTCATATGAATAAATCTACTGGTTAAGCGTTCTATGGAGATAACTCTCAAACACATCCAGGCAACAGTGTTTTTCAAAAAAGTTATTCCTCTAATGACAGGTGTACTTTGAGCTATTGGTTTAATGGAAATCGATGGTTTGTTAACAAATTGCCTGAATGATAAAATACCCGTAGAGACCATGACATAGATGCCGTAGTTCATCATCATTGTAGAGTAGCTCAGATCAAGGCATTTCAATTAGAATTTCAGAGTAGTATTCTTGTTAAAGGCAAATGGGGAACAGTGAAACTGGTCACGTGGAACCTAAAGATGGGCATATTTGATTTTCTGTTTGATCGACTTAAATAAAAAACAAACTATAGTTTTGAGGAAATCCTACAAACAAGTTTGTGGTGGAACAATCGGCATTTGCTGTGATCTTTTGACAGCAAAATTGTCCATAGATCCAAGCTGCCCACCTGCAGCAACTGATCAATGTCGCCCAAAATCATTATTGGCTAGAGAAAGGACATGCTGGTTTTACCTCTGAACGACTTGGCTTAAGTCCTGTGTGCATGCCCCATAGTGCCATCAGAATAAAATCAATTGAAATACAAAGAAAATCCATTAGATAATTGAACGAGAGCTTACATTTACCAACCTGTCTGATCACTGCTTAATCGATGTGTTTTTTTTTTTTTGTTTTTTTTTGGATTAATGGATTCCGCTAAAAAGGAATTTCTTTTCAAATGATCAACTTATAAATATTGTTGTTTTCTTTAAAGTCTATTGAACAGAAAAATTGAATCATGCATACATTTTGCCTTAATTGTTACAGGTCATAAATAACTATATTGCCATCATCCAAATATACTAAAGTAAAAGATAGCTGCTTACATGTATCTGTGATACAGCTTTGGGGAGTTCTTTTTGGTAGAAGACCTAAAGCAGAAAAGATTTTGTTGGCTTGGCTTTCTCATTAAAGTTTACCAGTTGCGGGCACGCTGAACTCTTCATGTTGTCCTCTGGAAACAGTGAAATTGCATACTGCGTGATCTGTAGCTTTTGGTATTGTGATCCGCCAAAGTTAAATCCAGGCATTTAGTTGCGTAGATGGCATCTGGAAGTGGTGGAGATAATGCACTTATATCTTGTATCTGAATAGACTTTCTAGTTTAAAAGTTGTGTCCACAGTGCTCTTCTTTGTTTTGTACAAACCTGCGTGTTGAGGGAACATCTTCCGTTCAATGCTTTCATCCCTAATTCAAGACTGCTTTCCTTATTGCCATCACTAATGGGTACAAATGTTAGTAATTCCAGGTAGTGTATGCATAAGCTGTTATGTAACGTTTTTCTCATCATTTTGTTCTAGGTCAGGTGATTACAGCAACACAAGATGAAATCATAAAATCGTATTACCCAGAATACTTTATCTTGGAAATTAAAGGACAGATGCACACCCGTCAAGCACATGGCTCTTATGATGACAGCTACTTAGGTGAGACCTCTAATTTCAATGTGTTTTTCAAATTCGTATCTTTTCTCTGAAGAGTGTAACCCTTCAATAATAAAAGGAGTATGGCACACTTTATGTTCTTGAAAGAACCCCAAGTGTTGACTTAAGCTCTTGTCTGAGGGCTGATCAATTACATTTCAATTGACCTGAGCCTTTTGGTTCTGTAATTTGTTCTCAGGGATGTTTTGTGTTAATAAATGGCACTTGGCGCGTGTGCTGTCTGACAGTCTATACACAGCTTCCCATTGACAAACAGCTATTCAGCTCTATTGAAGCTGCACAATAGCAAGCAGGCGGCAGGGTCTCCTGTGAGAGTGCTTTATATCCTACGGCTTGTACTGCATACAAATGAAACGAGCAGGAGCAGTGATGGCTATACATACATAAAAATCTGCAGGTAGCTATAGCCATCAGCTTATATTGTCTGTTATTCTTAGTTTTCTTAGTTTATACTAGATCATGTATTGTGTTATTGATGATATAGGTTAGGCACACATACTTTTCTATGTATGGTGTGGTATTCTATTAAGTTTGTGTTTTTATTTACTTCAGGATATACTGTTGCAGTTGGTGAGTTCAGCGGAGATGATACAGAGGGTAAGTAACTATTTAACTAATAATTGGAGTGATTGTTTTGTTCTACTTTCTAAGCTAGATGGTTTACCAAACATGCTTCCAGTTACATATGGCCAATACAGTAATTGTTGTAACTGTCCAAGTCTAGGTTAGTGTCTTTCTAACTTTGCTCCAAATTCTTTGCTTGAAATTCTGGACAGAGAGAGAAACCCCTAGATGGTAAAGTCTAGCAAATTAGAAAATTAAAGAAAGTAAATACAACCCACATTGTATCTTACTGAATGATACTAGTGCATATGTGATTCTGTTATCATGATGCTTTAGCTATAGCAAATAATACAAATACATAGATAAAATGTGCTAAAACTGTACTTGTATGCTAAATACAAGAGTGTTTTGATTGGATTTAGACACTGTTGAATTTCAGATCTAGGCCACGTAACATTTTAGAAGTTATTTGTTCGTGGGTTTTCAATTTTCCAAAGCAAAAGTTCTATCATCTTTACCCTGTGTACCTTCTTCTCCCCCCAGTATATCGGATATAGCAGATTGTCAGCTCTGATGGGAGTGTTTTTTTGCCTCATAGTGATACTTGTCATCAATGAATGTTTTTCTTATTTACTGTACATTGCATTTTACTGTTGGCCCATGCAAGCCAATATGAACATTTCTAATAAAGTTTCTGAGAGTTTGGAGTTTAAGTTATACAGGTTATTGGCTAACTTAAGACTTTAGTTAGCCAATAAACGGTATCCCTTGAACTCAAATCTCTATATTTATCGATGGCTAACGCGGTACAACACTCTACTATTGCTAATTAAGTTTCTATAACTTATCTAAAATGTATGTATTAAGATAAACAATTGGGCATAACTTTAAGTCAATAAATAAAATCATATGTGTATTTGATCTTACAACACCAATTGTAAAATTAAATGAATGTTAAATATTTCTATGTTTGGTAGTTACTAAGGTCCTTGTATGGCTTGTAAGGTCCTTGTGTTTAACATGCATTTTTTCCCTTTTAATGCAGATTTTGTGGCTGGTGTCCCAAAAGGAAACATGACTTTTGGCTATGTAAGAATTCATTATTAATTACCTATTTTATGTACTTTAAAATAAAGGGAGAAATACATAATTAAAATATAGTCTAACAGGCTGTAGGGGTTCATAAAAAAAATCATTTTTATGAACCCCAGCTATGTGCCCTATCAATTATTTGGTATGTTTATCTGTGAATGCCCAAGTATAAAACTTTAAGGGATCAATAAGTTCCTATAATAAATTTTTTTATTGAAAATCTTTTTCAGTGGCCACTAAAGGCCAAAATCTTCTTCCATTTAAGCTTCCCATACACGGACAGATAATCCTTTGATAGATGAGGGACTGGCTGCAGAGTGACGGCACTCAAAGCAGCCATTAATCTAGCGCATATCTATGCGTGTATGGACACCTTATGACTTGCATCCTAAAGCTGAGCTTATAATTTTTAGGGTTTTCTTTTTTTCTTTATTTTTGGCAAGCTCAGGAATTTTGTAAGGCAAACCAAAGCTTTTCTACAGAGTTGTACCAATGCACAAGTGTTGTAATGTGTGCATTGATTAAAAAAACTTTTTTTATTTTTAAGGTAACTATTTTCAATGGAACCAATCTACAATCCCTATATAACTTCTCAGGAGAGCAAGTAAGTGGCTTACTTTATTTTATTATATGCATTATATTTCAGATGTAGACATTTATTTTCAGTTTGCTTTTTAGGTTGCATTTTTTAATATTTTCAAGACCAGCCTAGTAAAAAAAGTCAGTAGAATGTGCAGTAATGTCCACAATGTAAGATCCATCTTTTATTTTTTTTTTTACAAACCTTTGACTTTATGTTGGAACTGCACTTTAACAATTCCAAGACAAAATCTTCTACATTTAGTAGGAAGGCTTCAACAAAAATGTTCAGTCTCTAAAACAAAGATCATGAACATGGTAAATCTCTCCCAAGGGAGATGCCAGACTGCAATAAATCCTAATGGAGCCTCAAGGTCTTAACGTTTAAAGGAAAAGTACGGTTTAACCCCCTTAGACTAAATGAGCACCTAACAAAATCCAATTATTTCTCGAACTTTCATAGTAAGTTCAACTTTAGTTCTGAACAAATTGGTAGATTGGGGTATAATAAAATCGTAACATTCATAACTTTTTTTTCTTCATGTAGATGGCCTCCTACTTTGGCTATGCTGTGGCAGCCACTGACCTCAACAATGATGGGTAAGCTATTAACTTATTTTGGGTATTGCTGGACCATCTAACTAATCTAATGCAGCAAAATCACAAAACCATCAGTAATGCATTATATAATTGCTATGTTTGGCTGGAATTCTATGCTTGTTCTGGGTCCATTACACAGAAATATTAATGACACCATGGGCTTTCGCAAATAGTCTTGCTACCATTGCTCTACAGTAGTAATGAATGAGAACTTTGGTAGGTAAGCGTTGCAAATAATGGATTTTGCAGTAGTTTTCCTAAACCATGCATTTGGGTATCTAGATATCTGATGCCACTCAAGATTTTCTGTTACTGCCATTACAATGACGTTCAGTTAATAGTTTTGTATGTTTTTTGCAGCTTGGATGACCTGATTATAGGCGCTCCTCTGTTCATGGAGAGAACCCATGATAGCAGAAATCAGGAGGTTGGACGTGTCTATATTTATTTGCAAGATCTCAATATGTCAAGTATTGCATCCATGGTCCTCACCGGACAGCATGAATTTGGCCGTTTTGGTACTTCCATTGCTATTTTGGGAGACTTGGATCAAGATGGATTTAATGGTAACTGAATAAAGCTCTATATGTATCTTTCTTTTAATCTGTCCCCTTTTTATTTAGGTATTTTGCTTTGCTCCTCTTTGCTTTGCCTATTTTAAGCGTACACTAGATCTACCTTGGCATTTTTTGTTCTAAGATGAAGGTTCTCAGCCCTTAGATCGGGACCCCCTCAGGTCAAGCAACCATTTTACAGGGATCGCCACATTCTCAAGCAGGGTGGGAAGTTGGGAGGTAGAGTAATGCCCCCTCCCTCCTAACTTCCCACCCTGCACATAATTTTTACACTTGCCTCAAGGAGTGCCACTTCCGGTATTTGGAAAGCAAAAGTGACACGGTAGGGCGTCACTTCCGGGCTCGCAGATCTAACAAGGTTGAGAACCACTGTTCTAAGGTGTTCACCTTTCATGGTGACTTAAGATATTGTCTTTGGAATGTGCTGTTGATTGAGCTCCACTCCATAACATTTTTTTTAATTTGCAGATATTGCTATTGGTGCCCCGTTTGATGGAAAAGACCGAAGGGGAGCAGTGTTTATTTTCAATGGCAATGCTGCGGGCCTTAACCCTAAACCTTCCCAAGTACTTGAAGGGATGTGGGGTGGCTTTTCGGAACCTGCGTTTTTTGGTTTTTCAGCCAGAGGAGGAAAAGATCTTGATGGCAATGGCTATCCCGGTATGTACAGATATACATACTAACTAATGCCCCCCATACACCTTAATATCGATTCATACAATTTCCATTAGATCTACCAACAACTGTGTAGTATAGTGGCATCTGGGAATACATAGTGATTGGAAGGATTAGAAATGCCCTCGTATTACACGGTTTTGGTAGAAGAAAAGTTGTACAGAAATTGTATGGAAAGATCATAAAGTGTATGGGGGCATTTTAAGCACTTTTGTATTTTAATATCTATTGCTTACAAACCTACAAAGAACACATTAGAATACAAAATGAGTAATAGCTCATGCATTTATAAAAGGCACGCAAACACATGATCTTCACTACTTGTTCAATCACGAGTTGATGGAAAACAAAGCTATACATCAGATTAAAGGACATATAACATGAATGCCAGTTACAACTCTCCAGCTCTCTACAGGTGTTATACTTAAGTGTTGATCAACAATTTGGCATTTGCAGGTCCACATTTCAAATGAGTATCCATAACTAAAGTAATTGATGCATTTTATTTTCTTCTGAGCGTTTTATCTAATTTTGTCTATAATGTGTTTTTTTTTTTCCCCTAGACCTAATCGTAGGTGCATGTGGTGTTGATAAAAGTTTAGTGTATCGGTAAGTATGCCTATACTTTTTATATACACATATCCGTTTTAAAAAACAAACTTTTTTACAATCAAGATGGTCTCAAGGCTTTTTAGGAGTACCGTATTTTATTTTGGGGGGTGGGTATAACTATATTTAAAACAAGAGACCGATACTGTTGACCTTTTAGTTAACTGTTTTGTTTCCTTTTTGATTAAGTAATATATATAGGGGGGGGGGGGCGCAATGCCTGCATCTTATGGTCCAAATGCAAGGCTCGCCAGGCTGGAGGAGCTGTCAGATGAGACCCACCATGGACGAATCTCACTTCTGAATTGTATTGCTTATACCAGCAATGGTAAAGTGGTGTGTGTGTGTGTAAGGTGCAATCTCTCTGCAGCTTTGTCGGGCACAGCTGTAGAGGGAGAGTAGAGACTCTGCAGCCGCCCCCCCCCCCCCCCCCCCCCCCCCCCCCCCCCCCCCCATGTCCCCTGATCAGTGAGGAAGATGACGTGTGTGCCGTGATAGTACTGCTGCTAGTGGCGGAATTTTGTATTACATTGATCCAATTGATTTTAACACTTTTTTTTATGGTTTTCCTGCTCTAAAAACTGGGTGCGTTATTTAGCCTGGTGTGCCTTTTTTATACCCTAAAAAATCTGGTATATTTTAAAACCTTTAAACTAGCTTCCCTGAAGCCCATGTGACATGAGTTGTAGATAAATTCATACATGAGGCCCAGTTTACTATTTGCAATAGCTTTTTTTGTAATATTATATATTTTGCATGCCATACTCTTTTCAACTATGCTATATGGTGGAAGCACTTTCAGAATGGTTTTTGCCATTAGTCAATTCTGTGACCGCCTAAAGGAGAGAAGTAAAAACTGCCATCTGTAAATAAGTCTAAATATTCAGAAGAATGGTTTCCTCATTTAGCTGTTGTTGATATCTTCCTATAACTGGGAACTGTATCTGTACGTGACTGCAGTTGATGATTATGGTTTTCTTTTTATGGTAACATACATTAAACTGTATTCTTCAGATGACACTAATGATTCAGGGAAAAGCTAGAATCTAAACTTTAATTAGATTTGAACCTAATATTTGTGTCTGCAGTGCTCGTCCAATTGTTCATGCCAGCGCCTCTCTGTCCATCTCTTCATCTATGATAAACCCAGAGGAGAAGACCTGTGTGATTGAGAGCACCAATATCCAAGTATCCTGGTAAGGCAAAAAACTTTTTTTCATAGTGCGATGCGTAACTGCTGTCTACCTTCTGAAAAACACTGGTTTCCTGACCAGTTTTGTTAATCCTTTTGTGTTTTGAGATGTCATACCAGAACAAGCATTGCACACATCTGTTAGAATGGTAACAATTGTCCCAGAGCCTAGTCGCTTGTATTCTGCACATTTCTGAGGCAGTGTTCTGCTATTCAGTATTTTATCTAATTCACAATGAATTCACTTTTTTCGTCCATATGCTAAGCTCATTAACTTTGTTGGCAATTTCATCTGCCCTGCAAATTGGGCTGAAGACCGATATAGAGAAGGTCCAGGTTGAAGAGGACTTCTCTTGTTAAAAGTGGTCATACACTAGTTCATTTGAACAACTTGGTAAACTATTGATTATCTTGCATGCCTGAATTAAGCAGGGAACACACGGCTCGATATATGAGCTGTTTGAGATTCCCAGCAGCAGGACGATTACGTCATAGCGCTGCTGCCTGATATCGAAGGAGCTGGAAGCGCAGCACTGCTGTGTCGTCCAACTCCCGACGATGCTTTGCATGGGGAACCCCAGTCCCAATACAATGGGCATCAACTGATTTACGATCATGTCCGATATCCCTGATCAATCCCACTCTTAAGCAGGGACATTAGATATGGGCCAGATAGATGCCCGTGAGCGTGCTCGAAGCGTCCATCAATCTAGTGTATATCTATGTGTGTGTTCCCTACTTGTGTGTACACTGTTTATTGTTTAGACACAGGACAGATATTTTTAATTTGTTTCTATCAATTGGGAATATCCTTAAGCTAGCCACACATGGTACAATTTTAGCGTTCAATCGACGATTTTCGATGGAAAAAAATCGATTGAACATTAATCGATGTACTGCCACATAGTGCAATCGATGATTGTGGAACGATTTTTGGTACAATCGTCGATTGAAAAGTGATCGGACAAGTTGGAATATTTTGGTCAATTATTATTTTTTTTTTTTTTTTTGGGCTACTTCCCTTTAACTTCCAATTGAAACTAAAATCGTAAGAGGAATTCAATCGACGATTTTGGATTACTTCGATTTAATTTCAGTCGAAATTGTTCAATTATCGTGCTTCCCATGTGGAGAACTTCGATTAAATGACAATCGATGTTCGATTTTTATTTTATTTTTTTTTTTAAATCGAAGTACAAAATCTAATCGAACCTCGATTGAATGATAAATTGTACCATGTGTGGCTAGCTTTACATTCAATAGATTGTTTTGTATTCTATATTTTATTGAATCAAGCAGTGTATGGTCAACTTAATCAACTATGTAAAGGTTAAGGACCCACTTAAAATATTTGCTTTTTTTTAGGGGGGAGTGGGTGATCCTTGTGGTTTATCAACTACGGACCACAAAATATCTGTGTTAATTGGCTTTTAAGTTGGTGCTTTGTCTGTGCACTGGCTTTCCGTCTAATGGTCAGAGGGTTACTGTATCTATCAGAACATATGCACCGCTTTCTGAGATCATTTGATTACATTGTGATAATATATATTTTTAGAACAAAGTAGTAGGCTGTTGCTAGGGAGCAATGTAAAGCCTGGCAGAGTGCCTCATGCCTCAATGAATACGCAATTGTGAATGGCTCCAGAAAGCAGCTGTTTAACCTCTCTGCAACTGATGTCATTAGTAATAGATGTTTCTTGAGCTAAAATTTCTATTTAGCCTTTTTTAAAGAGCTTAACCCATACCCAAAAGTTAAGTGGGAAACGGCTAAACAAAATCTTAAGTTGGTTTAAGGCCAAAAACTGACCTTTCCTAGACAGCCAGACTTTTGTTGTATCATTGAACAATCAAAGAAAAACAAACCTCCCTCACTGCTCTGCACAAATACACTAGGTAATATAAATAACCCCCAATGTGTCCCAATGTCAGCTGATGGTTTCAAATTGAGACGGTCAATATTAAGGATTTTTTGAAAAGAATGAAGTGTTGTACCGTGTTAGCCATTGATGAATAGAGTTTGGAGTTCTATTGATCCCCTTTATTAGCTAACTGAAGTCATTCGGTATTAAGCCTGTAGAAGGGGTTGAGACATCCTGAAAGCTTGCTTTTTTCAAGGACATCAGTAAAGCCCTCCATACACCTTTTAGATCACTCCGTATATTTTCCATTAGATCTCCCACCAACTATGTAGTATAGTTACCTCTCTGATAGAATACATAGTGATTGGAAGGGTTAGAAAGGCCCTCATATTACATGGTTTTGGTAGAAGAAAAGTTGATCTTACAGAAATTGCGTGGTAAGATTGTAAGGTGTATGGGGGGCTTTAGCCAATAAAGAGTATCACTTGGACGCCAAACTCTCTGTATTAAAAGTATGTAATATCCTTTTTTTGAATATAAAGGGCTTATTTACATGGGCAGTTACAGAGCACCTGTTTAGCACCCTAAAACTGTTACCACCCAGTAAACTCGACAGGATGCATATGCCAAGTGGTTCTCAGGTTTTTGCCCAATAGAAGTGTCATGGAGGCTTTATCGGTTGATGGGGTGGCCAGTCGACCATGTAAATATAGCCAAAAGAGATTTTTGTTTTTTTTTGTAGAGAAGTTTGTCTTCTTTAACCATTGATCCCCTAGGTCAAGGGTGTCCAACTCAAATACATTGTAGGCTAAAATTAATCTTTGACAAAGTTATGGGTCAGCCTTTATAGCTATTAAAAAAAATGTCTGCTATTGAAGTTTGTCCCTTTCATCAGATATAATAATGAACCTTTTTAATTTAAGTTTTGCTTAAACATTGAATCTGGACTAAAACATAATACCAAATTACAAATGAGAGTTCAAATGTCAAATAAGACCTGTCTGTGACCTTTATTTATTTAGTTAGTTATTTATTGTAATAAATCAGTCTCTTGGGCTAAATATAATTACACAGATTTGGCCTGCTAGAAGCTTTTGGTCATGGTGAGGGCTTCTGTTACCTGTAGATTGGGGTACAACAATAGAAGCCTAGACATGGCAGTAGCCACTCAATAGACCGGTGATTCTTTTTGAAAATAACACAACCCACTGTCCTGTTCCTTGAAAACTGAAACTGAAGACAAATGACCAAATTGGCACTACACCATAAGTTTGGACTCTACATTGACTACAAACTATGCCCCATGATTTAATTGTTTTGTTTTTATTTTACCTGAGCTTATTGGATAAAGTAGAAGTAATTGTAAATTTTTGTGGCTGTACTAGAGTTCTGTAGAGTCTGAAACAATTTGATTCCTTCATTTAAGCTTCTCACATCTGGATTTCTTTGTCTGTATTCCTTTTTAGTGTAAACCTCAGTTTCTGCCTGAATGCTTCAGGAAAACATGTGCCTAATACGATTGGTAAGTATGAACACCACCTTTTTATATATTTCATTTAAATTTTTTTGGTACTTTTTACCTTGTGCTTTGTCTGAATACATGTGTTGTATGATCTATTGCTTGAGATCATGAGCTGTGTATGTCTCTTAGGGATTAATGTAGAGCTGCAGCTGGATTCTATGAAGCGGAGAGGGGCTGTAAGAAGAGCTTTGTTCCTGAAGTCTGGCCTTCCCCACCTTACTCAGAATATACTTTTACGCAATGGAGGCCAGGAGCAATGTAGTGAGATGAAGATCTACCTTAAGGTAATCAACCTGACTGCTTTTCATAATTGGCAACTTGATAATCTACTCCTAAAACAATGTCAAAAACCTCTGTAAGTTGAAGGATCCCAACCCCATTAATAAAATACAGATTATGATTGGATACAAAATGAGCTTTTATGTGCCTGTCCTGATGATCCTCTAGTGTTGACAGATGCCTAATAATTACCTTTTTTACCCTGTATGACCTTTTAACACATGGATAGTACAAACACTGGGTCATTTTATGTGTCTGGGAAATGAAATATTGTATACTAGCTCCTTAATGCCAGGAACCAAGATATAGGTAAAATTGTTGGGAAAAACAAGTGACTTTTCTATACTTGTTTAGGTTGTAATTGAATTATTTATAGGTGTCATGGTCTATAAGCGAAGGATTACATTTATGCACTAGGTTGAAAGTAGATATTTGCACAATGCTACAGTACATTTATGTTATTTATTGGGAGTTTTTTTTTCTTGGTATTTAACCTCCCTAGCGGTTGAGACAAACCCCATTCGTTCGGCGCTTGGGTTTGCCCCAAGCGCTAGGGCATCGGGTATTGGGTGTACACCCTCGGAAAGCTGCTGCAGCATTTCCGGTGTTTCGGCACCTCCCCGATTGCCCATACCGTGCCGCGGCAGTGTACACAAACTGCTAGGAGAGGTTAATCGCTTCAGTCCCTATTTCCACTTGGGGTTATGGTTTTGTCAATCGCACTGAATAGTTTCCCACAAATCCTGGTTCAATTGACCAAAGTCAACGAAAACGAACATATAATCAATCAAGCCATAATCAGACATTAGAAATTAGATTGTTCAAGTATCTGACGGTATTTTAAATGATTTGTATGCGATCATACTATGGAACATGTGCACCAATGTAAGCAAAATAATTGGTAGCTTTAAATCGTTATGGTGGTACAATTGATCAATGTTAAGGTAGCCATACACAGGTTGATTTTCCACTTGATTTTTGACAGATCGATCACTGCGCACGTTAGATCGGCAATCGATCGGCAGTCAATTGGGTTTTGATCACCCTGAAAGAGCGACCCAAAAAAAATTTGGGATCAGACAATGAACCGACATGCTGGTTTTTTGGTCGATCGTTTGGCAATCGGAGTACATTGATGGACCCAAATAGCCCTATAAAGCAGCCTTTCCGATTGATTTTGTGGAATGGGCCATTTTGGATATCGGCTCGTGTCCAAATCAACCACAAATCGGATTCCCAAGGTGGTGTTGCATCTGTTCCTGATTTTCGGCATTTGATCGCTGACAAATCAACCTGTGTATGGCTACCTTTAGACTGACTATCAATATTTAAATCTCACAAGTCAATTGACTCAAAGAGCAATCGTGCAAAAGTTCAACAGTGTATGGCTAGCTTTAGTTGGCTTCTGTCAAGAATGATTTTTAGAAAAAGTCTGCCTAAAATAGTTGGATTACCAATGGTATCAATAGATCGTGTTTTATTTTTAAATTATTGTTTTTTCCAAAGGCTTCTATAAAACCTTCAATTGATGTGATGTAATTGTGAAATTAGAGTGTTCATGGAGAGAGCTGCTCATTGCTTATGGCTACCTGTTTATAGGTTTATTTGGGTATGCAATACCTTTTGGATGAAGCCTGCCAGACAGAATCATAGCCTACAGAATCGGCTCCATAAATACTGTATATTTGTTTTCCTTAATAGATCCATGGAACTGAACTTGGTCAGCACTTCCTGAACTTCTAACATCTATTATTTTTGTAAGAGCCTTAAATTATATAAGTTAGGAATGCTTAAGAAAAGCAAATCCAAGATCTGTCAAATTGGCTATAGTCCAGGAAGTTATGCTTTTAAACCAGCTACATTTTCTGATCTGTCAGCATGTGTACAGCTGTTCTGCTCTGTGTGTTTGTTATGGTAAGGACACAAGGTGGGTGGAGAGGGCCAAGATCTGTAAAGTTCAAGTATGACTTGTTCTGATCTTCTGCTGCAGTATTCCTAAATGTAATTGGAGTTCATTCTTTCTTTGTTTCTTTTTTTTCAGGAAGAGTCAGAGTTTCGCGACAAGCTCTCTCCAATTTTTGTGTCTCTCAACTTCTCGCTGGATTCACAGGCACCTCCTGATGCTCATGGGTTGTTGCCAATCTTCAACTACAAGACTAAGAACCATATTGAACAGAAGGTTAGCCATACATAGTATGACCTTAGTTTAGATGTGATTTATGTAGCAATTGAATAAGTCCTTACCTGCATGCAACTTTTGCATAAGGGATTTAATGTATCGATGCAAATCTCAGTTTTTGAGTTGTTTTTGGGAGATAATTGCAAAACTCAAGAAGTTATCATCTTCAAAATTGCTGCAGATGGTGAAAAGGGCCATGGAAACATTGCAAAGTGAAGTATTGCTCTAGCACATGTTGCTTTTGCATGAATAAAGTTCAAATTCAAGTCCAAAATTTAAAATTGGAAATGTTTTACTTTCCTTTTCAACCATCCTTCGATTTTGTTAATGAATCTCTATTTTGGGGCTTTGCAATCAACTCACCAAGGCTATGTTCCCACATGTGCGGCTGCCCGCTGCGCAATTGTAATTGCGCCCATGTAATTAAATGGGGGCTCTTCCCTGGGCTGAGATTGGGGGGGGGGGATGCTGCGCGGCCTAAAAACTCAACTCTCCGTGTTTCTGATTGCGGGCCGTGAGACAAGTTTTTTAATGGCGGCCTTTCAATCGTGCGGTGGCGACCACACATGTGGGAACATAGCCAAAGTTTACCCTTTTAGAGATGGTAAAATAGTTTTTTTAGGAAGACTATTTGTTACTCTATTGTAGTGGTTCCCAAACTGGGGGGTGGGTCCCCCTGGGGGGATCAGGCCCTCATTCTTAACCTGTGTTTAAATAGGTAGGGGGGCTTGATAATGTTCCTAAATAGAAAAGGGGCGCCATGCAAGGAAATATTGGGAACCACTGCTCTATTGCAATGCGACTTGCTGTCTGGTCATTCATGAACATTCCCTTTACCCTGCAAAAGACCATACGTCCCACATTGCATTGCTTCTATAATATTCAGATATGATTTTTTTGGTCAGAAAAATATGTTCTAAATAAAAGTGAAAGGGGAAGGGAGGTCCTCCTTTTTAAAAGGCAGACTTAAGAAAATCTTAAGTGGGGTTGAAAAAGAATTCAACCTTCATGGTCTGCTATCCTTTATAAAAGGAAAGATGTAGCATGCATTTAAAAAGATATTTATAGTCTGTAATAAATCAGTCAGTTTCACCAAAATACAGAAAATATTTTGGTTTTATAATTGTTGGTTGTGCACATTGGAGTGAATCACCAGATGCCAATGAGCTCATCTCATATGGGTGCAGTGTCTTGAAAATCGAGTGTATTTGCAGAACATGTTACTGGAAAGCGTATCCAGTCTGCGGATGTACAGATGTTCTAGGGTAGCAGGAAACATTGCAGGATATAGACTCAGCCAGCATAGTTTACTTGACATAGTTCATAATAATTCGAACTCCCATATTTCCTGTCTCCTTTAGGTTCAGATTCAGCTGGATTGTGATAATAACATCTGTGTCCCAGACCTGAAGCTTAATGTCTCCAGGTAAGTCTACAAATAATGTCTTCTGTATGGTCTGCTGTGTGTTATTCTACAACAATTATCTTCTGTATTGACCCATGTCTAAAAACCTTAATAGTCCATAATCTAATTGTTCAATTACAATTATACCTTAAGGAGCACTTCTACATAAATCTGATATTTCAACTATATTTAAATACTAGTTGTCATATTTCTTGGCTTTTTTAATGGAAAAATTGCATTGGCTAAGCTTTATCTTGTCATGCATAATCCTTACAGTCCATTTTTTTCCATGAATAATGGGGTAAATTTAAATGTAAAAAATATACTTTCGCTCCCTAGCAGTATTCCTGAGTGTAGCTCAGGGTTACAGACATAAGCCAATAAAATCTACCCAAAGTTAACCTCTCTGGGTAGGCTACTTGCTCCGTGTGAGCCTGTTCTGTGCTTTGCTCTTCTTCCTGGATCCACCTCCCAGACTTGCATGACCGCATGGGGGAGGAGGGGGTCAGCATGCGCGGTAATCCTGTATTTAAATACAAAAGAACATCCCAGGTCTTCCATCTGCTAGGAAGGTTGGGAGGACAAACCAGAACGGGCCGGAAATACGAACTGGTTTCATGGCTTTCTGTTCCACAGGTGTTTAATTTTCCTTTAACTTCTACTTTCATGATATGTCCTTAATGTTTATTCATTAACATGAGTTTTAACATGACTTTCGGGGTTAAGGAAGGTGGGTAACTTGAAGTCAGGGGAGCTAGATGAGAAAAATAAGAGTATTTTCTTTAGTAAAGTCTGGCCTGGGACAACATGCCTGCCCCCTGTTCAAGTTTCCATCAGTCCACATGCAGAGGTGATCTGCACTGGGGGGGGGGGGGGTACACCATTTCACACCCAAAGGAGAGGTCATGAATGGCCCGCCTCATGAACCATATCTGCTATGTTGGTGTGACAGGACAGCTGCTGCACAGTCTTCAGCTTGTACCCCTCTCTCATGATACAGTCCCCTGTTTACGCAGTGTTCTGTTTCTGTGCTGTGCCTGTAGATGCTGGCTGCTCCTACATGCTGATTATCCCTATTATGGAGGTGCAGCTTTAATGGGAACTGTGCTGTGGAGAACCTTCTCACTGATTCTTTGTATGCCATAGTAAGGGAGATAGCCAGAGGTTTCTGGGGTTACGTGCCATGTAGCCAAGAGGACAAGTCCTAGCCTGCATAGGCATTCTTTATCAGTGTTCTAGCAGTAAATGCTAATTCTTCAAAAAAATTATATCAAGTGTGAATGACGAGATTAGCCCTATGGCATAGGCATTTTACATTTAAAGACTGTTGTGTCAATTGTTTGGTCCCCACACATTTTCACCTCCCCAAACCTGGCTCTCTTTCAAAAAGTTTAGACAACCCTGCCCTAAGCGAACCCAGCCAGGAAACTCCATGCCTTTTCAGAAGTGTAATAATGCCAACCCACTCCTCTGAAGGCTATTCATCTAGCTGGGCGTTGTCTGGTCCAGTAACAGGAAGTACAAGTCATTAAGATTTTCTTGTTTATTATGCTGGTCATGTTCTTATGAGTCACGCTTTCTTGTTTTTTTACTTAGAATAACATAGACGTTCTTTTATCTGTGTGATTTTGTGTCAAATATTGAACTATTCTGTTTGCCTACCATTTCATTTGATGGTGTTTGCCTTGCAGTGATCGGAAATCTGTGTATTTGGGTGATGTGAACTCTCTGACATTAATGTTTAATGCAATGAATGATGGAGAAGGGGGTGCATACGAGGCCGAGCTCTACGTCGTCATACCTGCAGAGGCAGAGTACAGCGGGGTTTTGCGGAATAGTGAAGTAAGTGTCTTTTTGTAATTTTTGTTGGTTTTTGATTATCTCTCTAATCTAGAAATGTTAATTTTTGGGTGAACATTTGTTGCAATAAAATCTCCTCTGACCGAAGTACTTTTGTGATGGCGATAGTAAATGATTTGCTCCAATCCCAAGCTTGCTACACTTGCATGCTCACACTCTTGGCAGACTCATGCTGAGCGGCCCACAGGAAGCTGCCTCTTGAAACTCTTCTTGCTCGCCCTAAATTCTTCTGCTTTTGCTGTTAATCATTTAAATTACATAGTAAGGAACTCTTCTGTGACCTAATAAGATTTTGTTAGCATCTGTCTATTAATTTATAAATCTCTCCCATAAGAGCTTAAATTGGCTGTATATGCTGCAGTGAAATATAGTGAGTTACGACTTGTGATGGCTGCACTGGTTTTCTTGTTTTGATGTGGTGCTCCTACACGTACCACCTTTCCATCTCAGGGTGGCAACACTTCAGTGTACTGAATCACCTAAGGTGTCTGATATTATAATTTTTTCTCTAAAGATAGCCATACACGTAGCCATCCTAAGGTAGAGTCTTGAACGATTGATTTGTGTGAGGCTATTGTTTGCCAATTGATCTTCAGGAATGCTCCCACCTTGAATGATCAACCCAAAAAGGTCAAAACCGAACAAAAACAGATCGATCAGGGATCCGCCAAGTTGGTATTTTTCCGCTCGATCACCATTACTTTAGATGGGGACCCTCAATCCCCATCCAAAGGATCGGCTAGGGATCAATTCCTCAAGGAGGTGTGCATTGATCCCCCAAACAGTCAGTAAATGATCGATCCGCATGGTGACATAGATTTATGTTGGACGTATTTCATATTAAGCCCTCCGATACAAGCTGCGATCCCCCTTAATTCTTGAAGGACCGACTGCAGCATGATGATGTCGTCACTCTGCAGCCAGTTGCCCAGAGGATCACAGGCACCCCTTGTGTGCAGGGCATTACTGCGGATGGGGACTTCCCCATCTGATCGATATTTTAGCTCACATGTGTTTTTGCAGCGTGTTTAAGTGCATTTTAGTTGACATTGGCTGATTATTAAATGGTGGAGAGCTCTCTGGCTGGTGGTTTCTAGGGAGCATTCTCCATAAATAAATGTCGCCTTTACAATGGTATGTTATACTCAATGTAAATGCAGTTTAATAGTTTCCAATTACTTGGTATTTAGTTCAGCATCCGGACACCATGTAATCTGCCCAACATTCTTGGGGTATGTTCAATAAACCTAGGGTGCCCTCAGATGAACAGAATCCTCCTCTTTGTTAAACCTCAACCTGGCCCTGCATGAAGTGTAGGTGGAATTGTTTGTTTTCAAACAAGATGACTGGCATTTGACCCTTTTCTTACAAAGTGATTCACCAGAGCATACAGAATGCACATAGCATAGACCAGGAACAGAGGCACCAGGCTTATCTCTGTATTTACAAAGGTAAACAGCCAAAAATGTGTTCTAGCCAGATGCTGGATAGTCCTAATCTTCATGGGTCCTGGATTTTGTTTATTTCAGATTTCTCAAGCTTTAGATAATGAAATGTATAGTTATATATTTTAAATTCCTTTCCTATCTGGATCAATGTTCTCCTTATGGTAAAGATTTTTTGTTTTACCTTTTTTATGTTAACAAATGTGTTTCTTTTTTATAGAACCTCCCTTCTTTGTCTTGTCACTATGAAGTTCAGAACGAGACTCGTTTAGTCATTTGTGACCTTGGAAACCCCATGAAATCTATGACCAGTGTAAGTTCATTATGCTCATGCTAAGTGAAAAAAATAAATGTTTATTTTATTTACTACTTGCAATTAGTAGATGGCAATATTAATATCTGACTAGGAAAAGTACTCATTTGTGTTCCGGTGATGGAAGCTGCTGTTTATAAGCTACATGCTAGTTTCAGGGCAATGATGTGAGCACTCCCATCTGCTTATGGCAATGCATATAGCTGCATTTTGCTTGAGATTTCCATTTCCAATGATTTTAATAGAAAATGCAAGGATTGCATAGCAAACTTGTAGAGACCCCTCTAATATTAAAGAGTTCAGTATTACAGAGTGTGAACCTTCTGCCCCAGTACAATTAAAAAGTGATAGCTGTATAAAGTCATCAAGTATGTCTTCAGCCAAATTAGTAACTCTCCATACCTTTAAAAGTACCATCCCCCATGTTTTTCTGCCTTTTCCTTTATATTGGCCCCAGCACCATAATGACCCCTTATAAGGCAGAGGTGGAAATAGACATTGCCTCGCCCAGCTGGTTGAGTATTTTTTTTTAATGTGTTGACACTGCCTTTTCCCTCTGTGGCATTGTCGCCCCCATAGGTGCTACCTTATTCCTTGTCTTGTACCTCCCTAGTTTTTAGTATTTTCACATTCCTATTGACTATAGATAGACTGTTGATTTGCATCCGAATGTTTTGGTAACAAAATAAAGGGATGAGCTCTTTCAAGTATCAAGACACCTTTAGATCACTCCATACAATTTCCTTTAGGTCTACCAACAGCCTCCCTGACAGAATACATAGTGATTGGAGGGTTAGAAAGGTCCTCATATTACATGGTTTTGGTAGTAGAAAAGTTTATTGTAATTTCTATATTTCTACTTTGGTATTGTGGAAGCTTTCAAACATTTTATAGCCTACTGGCATTATTGACGATGCACTCTCACCATTTGCCAGGTGACCACTAGTAGAGCATAGGTTATGCAACATAAAATATTTGTCACTAGAGCAGAAACACCTTTTGGATGTTGGTACAACTTGTAATTCCCTTTAATTTTTTTTCCTTTTCTTCTTTAGTTGTTGGGAGGCCTGAGATTCACTGTTCCTCATCTACGAGACTCAAGTCGGCAGGTGCATTTTGAGAGTCAGATACGCAGGTAATTTATTTCACAAATAAACAGAAAAGCTTAATGGCCTTACTATCCTATGATAAACATTAGCATGGTATAAATATTGGACCTTGCCTGATGGTTTCACATTGTAGTACACAGCGCCTGTATTCTGGATGAAGTAAATGGTTTTTGTTGAAAATTTCCTTTAAAAAAAATTAATTAAAAAAAAAAACATACCAAAGCATATTTAACTGATGGTCAATGGGTATAAATACGGTCTCAAAAAAGTAGAGATTGATCATCTATAATCTGTGATGCTATGTTATGCATGTTTAGTATTGTCTTTAATCAGTGACAATCTGCTGCAGTGTCAGTGGAAACAGTTACTAGTTCACTAACTTTCTTCTATGGATTATGCCAGCCTGTAAAAGCTGTAACCAGAAGAAACATTTATAATCTTAGATCCGGTTTGTAGCCCATAACTTATTGTGTATCTATTTTTACTTTACAGCAAAAATGCAAATAATTCACAAAGTGAGCTTGTGCAACTAGCAATCAACGTTGAAGCCTTTACGTCTGTAACATTCCTGGGGTAAGTAAATAAGAATGCAAAAGATGTGATGACCATCCTTTATTTCTTTTTAAGTTGGCTATACATGGGATGAGTTTTTAGTTCGATCATCTTCAAAAAGCAAAAAAAACATTATCAGGCGGCTAAGAAAACACCATTCGTGTTGCAGTTCTTGCCCATAACTGCAGTAGCAATAATGCAACTGTGACCATTACCTGGGGGGAAAAAATATTTTCAGTGAGCTGCACTTGTATGGGAGATGCTTGTGCTGCGCCTGCAGAATTGCGTACTGCAAGGGGTTTTCAGCTCTAGTGGTAGAGGTACACAGGTTTCCTTTGCGTTGACCCTTCCTGCCTTGAACTGCAGTACTATACTCTAATGTAGCTAGTTTGAATAAGCCCTTTACTTTCCATAACTTTATATACCCATAGATCAGTGGTTCCCAAACTGGGGGGTGTGAAGGTATTTGGGGGGGGGCCCTCATTCTGAACCTGTTTGAGTGGGGTGGGGGTGCTCGATAATGTTCCTAAATAGAAAAGAGGACCCTGCAAGGAAAGTTTGGGAACCACTGCCTTAGTTAATGTTTTAGGATATACTTAGTTGGCCTTAAGAATCATTTCCTTGGGTTCACATCTAATGATCAGCTTTAATCATTTAGTTATGATGATCTTTTTATGTCTTGTGGACTTTTATTAGCTGTTACTCATGTTTGCAGTAAGAATTTAATACAATGACACTTCCTGTAAATGTGCACACTCCAGAAACTATGCAATGCCTGCAGCAATGGATTGGAATTATGTAAATATTTGTAGTAGATAATGACTGCTGTCACTCCGGTGAATCATGCCTCTTGTCAAAGAGAAACTTGGAATGACGCATCCGCCAGCCAATGTTTTTACATTCTGATCACAGCGGTAGTAAATCAGTAGCCCATTACCCTCACTTCTTAAACAGATCTGGTTCTCCTTGGGGCTATTACACACTATACACCCAGAAGATTCCCCACCTTTGGAACTAATAGAGGGAGAAATGGGTGTCAACACACTTCAGGATAGATTTGGCAAAATGCACAGAACTGAAATGAACATTTTGACAGTGTGAAAGAGCCCTAAGTCTATAGCTGGGCATACACGTGTAGATTCCCATGCAATTGCCTGGCAATCATTCACAGCATGGTGAAGTCGCCACCCTGTGACCGCGGGTGAATTGAACGGGCACATCAATTCCCGTTCGATGGGGACCCGGTTTTCCTGTGTCTCTTTCTCTCTAGCCAGTGACTGCCAGCTGGGTGGAATCACAGATAGTCAGCCAGTCTGCACGCGCCCCCCCCCCCCCCCCCCCCCCCCCCCCCCCCCCCCCCCCCCTTCCCTTCACACTTCCGGACTGCAGCTAGTTCATCACAGCCGCTTGTGTGCTGTGCAGCTTGCAGCCCTGCCATTACTTTGAATGGAGACCCCCCATTCAAAGTAATGACTTTTGACCAAGGTTTTTTCAACATGTTGGAAACCTGTTTGGTCGAATTGGATGGGTCAAATCTTGTAAGAGATTAGTGCACTAATCGGGTGCCGTGAGTGCACATGGCGCCGGATGTTGCTCTAATCTGTTTCTTCAATGAGCCGTGTATGCCCGGCTTCATAGTTATGAGGGGCCCTTGTGGATGACTAAAGTTTGAGAAATCATTAGAAAAGTGATACAGAAATGCACAGTTGTGTTTGACTTATATCATAGTGTATTAGTATTTGGCTGGAAGGTCAGATTCATTCAGTCTAATATGGATTTTATGTGCAATCCATCTGCATGTATATGGGTTACCTGCCATGGTCAGCATTCTTACTAAGAATACCAGACCCTAAGAAATCAGCCAGTTCTTCAATAAACTGCACTTTACCAATCTAACACCCAGACATGGCCAATCTGTTCTGAACAGACTGTTCAACTGTGTGTAAAAGGGGAATGGTGTTCCAGCATGTTACAGCATCTTGCTGTAAGCCGCCTTCCATTGTATGGGGTAACCTCCACAAGACTGTCACAGTTGGCCGAGTCTCAGAGTTCACTTTAAGAATTCTCTGATCTATTGTCTTGACCAATTCAAGGTCTGCAAATATATGGCTGCTTTCAGTTTGTTTTCTAAACACTGATCTCAAGCCAGTGGAGAGCCACTTGTATTCGGAAGCTTAACGGCAGTTGTTCTTTGGCTTCCATTGTGAGCTGTTTTTCTATGTATGGTGTGAGAAGCATTACCAACTTCATCACTCACTTGTCATGTAATTCACCTTTTGTGTCCCTACTTAAGGTTTTAAATGCTTTTCCTTTCCCCCAGGCAATTCAGATTCAAATTACATTTGTTTTTGTGAAAAGCCTAAATTAGTTTAAGCTTTGGCCCAGGGCAGCTTGGCCACTTTCAATCCAAAGGACAGAATGGCACATCCTGTTCAGTATTTGCTTGGATTCATCCATAGATAACATTATCCAACAAGTACTAATATAGAAAGACTTATGTTTGGTCCAAAGATGAAATTACTGCCAAAACACCACTGACCCGTTGAGGCACAGAACTCTATAATCTATGAGGATGTCTTGTGGTATCTGGAGCAAAGATGTTGGCTGATCCATTAAGTCCTGTACATGGTATACCTCCATGCATCCATAACTTTCACAGCACATCCTAGACATGTTCGACCATTTTGAGATCTGGGGAATTGTAATTAGTGATGAGCGGCATAGGCAACATTCGTATTCGCGGCATG
>CM070033.1:35130059-35145488 GCA_036250615.1 Ptychadena robeensis | reverse complement strand
TCATTTTTGAGCACATTTCAGGTGCTGAAAAATTCGGCTTATATTCGAGTATATACGGTAGTTTTATTTAAAAAATATATGTGTGTGAGCACAGGCCCCTTTATCTGTCAAGCCGGGCACCCTTATTAAGTAATCGAGTGTAGCTTTTGGAAGGAAAAGATTTTTTTCATGCAGTGATGACGCTGTTAGAGACGGCAATATGCCTGAAGGTCAGCATGAACGGTTTTGCGTTACGGATCTAAGCAGAGAAAATCAATCAAGATATTGACTAGGAATGGGAGAACAGCGGATGAGTGTAATGTGAGAGTGAAGACAAGGCGTGCTATAACAGGCACATCTTGTGGTGCACACAGAGAGCCCCAATGAGCCGACTGAGAAAAAAGCTCCATTGTATCCATGTAATTGGCCGCTTTGGAAAGATTCAATAACCTTTAAAGCAGCAGATTTGCAGTCGTGCAACCTGTTCAAAATAGAGTGATTATAGGCTATTTGAAGCCTCATAGAACAGATCATTATGTTTATCTCTAATTTCTACTTGGGCAGCATATATACAATAAAAAAAGCATGTCTTTGTTGGAAATTGGGGCTTATTTCACAAAGTGCATGAATAAGAGTATGAGACAATTACTACAAATATGTAGTGGGTGGATATAATAGACAATTGTGATCACTGGAAGATGTGTACAGTATTTTAAAGTACGAGATTGTATTGTAGTAACATGTTGTTCTGGCCACCATTGCTTATCTTCTGCTTATAGTTTCAGGGGGGGGGAGTGTGGATGGGGGGTGAACAAAAAGAGTCTCACCTCACGAGCAAGCCCCCCCCTCCTCCCCACAGCTGATTCTCAGACACAGAATGTGTCTGCTTCAGTAGACTGTGTCAATCATTGTTTGTGTCCTACTATGAAATTGTGTTAATCGCAAATTTTTGTTGTGAATATCGGCACTTTGAGAATTTGCGAAATCACGAATATAGTACTATATCTTTGTAATCGAATTGCGCTCGCAACATGTACAAATGCGCAATAAAGGTAATCTGTAGAAAGTTCCATGCATTGCGCTCACAATATGTACATGCACAAATGCGCGATAAAGGTACCGTATTTTTCAGACTATAAGACGCACCTGACCATAAGACGCATCCAGTTTTTAGAGCAAGAAATAAAATAAAAAATTTCATGTGTTTAAATGAATGTGAAAAATCTCACGCAGTACCCCTTTTCAGCCACAAAAATTGTGTCACTAGAGAGCACACTTTAGCGTCTCTTCTTCCTCACACACGACCCCCCCCCCCCTCGCAGGCAAATCAGCAAACTGATCTCCCTGTCTCCTCTCTTCTGCGTGTGTGAGGAAGCTGCCTGCGAGTGCAGCTCTCCCCACACACACTCTGCATTGGCTAAATCTGCGGGGCTCTGCAAATATAGCCAATAAAGTTCAGCTCCCTGCCACCTCTCCCGGCAGATGGGAGAGAGCTGGCGGGGAACCAAGTTGCGATCACTGGCGGCCAAATGGCCACGGGTGGTTGCACATTCGGACCATAAGACACAGGCCTCCCCCCCTCCCAATTTTGGGGTTGATACAGTGCGTCTTATGGTCAGAAAAATACGGTAATCTGTGGAAAGTGCCATGCATTGAAGATCACCACTTTATGAATTTTACTAATTTATTGTGAATGTTAGATGACAAATTTGCAATATTTAGCAAATACGAATATTGCCTATGCTGCTCACAGAAAATGATTTAAACATGTTTTCAGTAAAAGTTTTTAAAGCGTAACTAAGGGCTTGTTTCCATTACGTCGGGAGCCCTCCGCTAAGTGTACACGCTTAGCGGGGGTCCCCGACGTAGCAGATAGACTTACCTGCTCAGCGGACGGGTCTGTCTTCATTGCGCCGACCCGATCCGCCGGTGTCAGGCTGAACGTAGTCGAGTACGTTCAGCCTGTACACCGGCGGATGTCTAAACAGACCATCCGCCGGCAGGCTGAGTCTATGGGATACGTCGGGACCCCTGCTTAGCGTATACGCTTAGCGGAGGGCTCTCGACTTACAATGGAAACAAAGCCTAAAGGCAAAACTTTTATATGAACAGAGTGGTGAGAGTGTAAAACCAGTATCAAGTGTTTACTGCTGTCCATGACCTCTTTAGGGAGACTAATGGCTGCCATACACACCCCGACGGGTACAGACAGACCAGTCCCGATATGCACCGGGATGCAAACGTGATGACGTCATCACGTTTGCACCCTGGTGCATTATGGGGCCCCTTCAGTTGGCTGGCACCCTTTGTGTGCTGGCCATTAGCTTCAATGAAGACGCCAGTCTTCATTGAAGCTAATGCCATCAGCTTCCATCGGCCAGAGATTATCTGACATGTCCGTTCTCTGGCCGGCCGAGCTGTGGGGCGACAGGGATCTGTCGCCCCATGTGGGCACATGCCGATAAGCGGCCGATTTTTCCGCTGACCGACGGCGTGAGCGCGCACGCCTGTCGGTCAGGTGAAAAATCGGCCGCTTATCGGCATGTGTATGGCAGGCTTTACTTTCTGAAACTGTCCTGATCTGACAGTCTGGAATAGACAGTAAAGCTGGCCATACACCTTGAGATTCCTCCATACAATTTCTATCAGATCAGATCAGATCTACCAACAACCATGTAGTATAGTGTCCTCCCTGACAGAATACATAGTGATTGGAAGGTGTAGAAAGGTCCTCATATTACATGGTTTTGGTAAAACAAAATCTGATCTGAAGGAAATCTGACAGAGAAATCTGAAGGTGTATGGCCAGCTTAAGATTAACCGTTGACTCCCGACGGTTAGGTCTTGTTTACACTGTTGTTTTTTAAATGCCCAATAAACTATTAAATTAGCGCAAATGATCAACGGATGCAACAGTAGACATCCTCCAGTTGGTTTTTAGGCTTTCGCCTGATAGACCTTTCATAGGGTCATTATCAAAATTACCTGGGAGTGTCTGCACAAGTTTGTAGGTCTCCGGGGGAACGTCTCCCGGGCTGCTGCTGGAGCAACCGTGTAAATCTAGCCTTAGAGAAATTTATTTTTATATGCTGGCTGCATATCACGAAAAAAGGGGGTTTAAGATGTTCTTTCCCTTACCACAGAACAATAACTTTGCCAGACATCTTCAATGTATGTTTTGAATTTGAATCCATTGAATTTGTACTGGGATATTTGTTCAAAAACCGAACAAATATCCCAGTACAAATTCAATGGATTGGACCCACCAGTAATGGGGGTTAGATGTATAAATGTAACAGGAGAAAACGGGGACCACCGGATGTGGGAGGCCCTTGTCTCCTCCTGACTTGGCACAGTTGATGGAATGTTTTTCATGATTTTGCTGCATCGACAATTGAATTTATCGACAAATGGTGATGCGCTTGTTAGAAAAATAATTGAAATAAATTGTACCCCTCCGGGGAAAAACATACATTGAAGATGTCTGGCAAAGTTATTGTTCCGTGGTAAGGGAAAGAACCTCTTAAACCCCCTTTTTTCGTGATATGCAGCCAGCATATAAAAATAAATTTCTCTAGATATTTACTAAATCCTCAGTAAATGAGGTGGGGGGAGTTTCTTTGTTCCACTTACCGTTCTCTCATGGTTTAGCCAACAAATATTCTGCCTTATACTAAATCTAGCCTTACTGAATTGCTATATGGGGGATTACTTTGTGTCAATAATGATAGTCAGCAGCCTTGAACCACTAATTTTGGTGGAACTTTCCTTAGTTAATAAATGAATATATTTTCTGGTACCCAATGCATTCTTCCAAATGACCACACGAAGAGTAAACCCTTCAAAGTGCTTACTTACAAACTTAATTAGGAGAAATGTAAACCAATCTAGCATACATCATTCCATGTCTCCACCAATGTTTTAGCAGTTGACGAAAACATTCAGTGATTTATACGGTGGTATGTGGTTCCCAGCTGTTTGGAAATTTTTCCATTTCCACTAGGCTATGGTCTCCATGCTACCAGTATTTCACAAAAAAATTAAGACTAGCTGACTTTTTGTGCTCACATGGAGGCCCACTACGCTATTACTACCTGTTTACTCAACTATGGCTGCCCTTGGTGGGTCTGGCTGTGGCCCCTGTAGATGGGCTCTCCGTTCACCTTTCTGGACCCGGTCGCTGCTGCCGGTTGTGGTTTGTGCTATTTCTTAGCACCACTCCATATGTTTTTACACTGACTACCTCTCTACTCCAAAACGTCACCCCCTGAAGAAGTCAATGACATTATGACGAAACGTACGTCGGGATGACTTAAGCTATCCTTTTTTCCTGTTCTCTATTTTGGGCCTTATGGAGAGGTTGCACGTACACCTTACGAGCGACTCTTTTGCGCTGCATTTTATTTCACCATTGTGTACCTTGAATGGGCACACACATGCATTTTACTATGTTGGACTTTTTTTACTATGTTGGACTAATAAATTGATTATTATGTTTTTTAAGAATGAATCCTCTATCGTGATTAATCTTTACCTAATATTTACCTATCTCATAGTGACTATTCCTAGCCTTTAAAGTCCCCTTGCCTCTGTTCTTAATTTTTTTGTGATTTATTATGGGATGTTGGCTAGTCTTGTGGGGATCGAGACCCCAAAATTTCATGCTACCAGTATTTGGTACACTATATTACATATGGTGGAAGTGTTGCAATATTTTAAGGTCCTGGGTGTTGGTATAGCAACCATAAAAGGTGCAGAACTAAGTTCAGGCAAAAAAAGCTGGGCGATAGCTTGAGCCTTATTTTGGCTGGGAAAATCCCAAAACTCCAAATGCTTTAGCCTATTCCTGATAAATCTTGAGTCTTAGTGGTTAAGTCTCACCTAAAAGTGTTCAATCATTATATATAAAATGAAATATTAATATTTTACAGACAAAGCATTGAGCAGAATCTAGCATGGTTTCAATTACATAAAACATCTCTTTAGGTTTCAATAAAATATGTATTTAATTTATAATAGCAAGGTTTCATGTTTAATAATAATGCATAGACCTTGTACTATAATGTAAAATGTAGCACAATCTTGTATATGAATACTAAAGAATAGCTGTGTATGTAGAATAATAGGTAAACATGACATCCTGAGGAGCTCACCTCTGTCCTCATGGGACCTACAGTTAATGTACTCAAGCCTAAAGCAGGGTTCACACATGTAGATATGGGCCAGATCGATCGCTGCTTCGAGTGCCGTGTGCCATCTATCTGGCCCATATAATATGCGACCATCCCAGTTTTGAGCGGGACCAATCCATTCCACTCAAAAACAGGGATATCGGATATGACAGTATTGTTAACATTATATAAGTTTGTCACTGGGAGGGTGAACCTAGGTCCATCAGCCCAGATCAATGGATTCCCCCTGAAACAATCAGGGGCTAGGGCACTTTGAACAAAGTCCCCTAGCCCCTGATCGTTTCAGGGGGAATCCATTGATCTGGGCTGATGGACCTAGGTTCACCCTCCCAGTGACAAACTTATATAATGTTAACAATACTATGCAATCAAAGATCCAAAAAATAGCCCATCGGTTAATTGTATGATTGACTGAAAATTTTCATCTTGACCAATCACAGCTCTTTCTACTTTTGGTCCATTGTTTTAAAAATAATTACCATTACCCACAAACAGAATAAACGACCTGTGGATGGCCAGCTTACAGCTTTCAGAGCTAGATAACTGCCTTTCTGCAGAAAAGATTTGTATGTGTTTAGTGAAGATGTTTCCTTGGTTTAACACAGTTTTGATATACTGCAGAAACTGTCCTCCAATAATATCTACACTTTCGTTCTCTGCGGATTTATCGCAGAAATGTGATTGAGCTTTTGCCTGAAGGAATACTGTCTGAAATGAATTTTTCTTGAGATAACAGTATCTCATTGTCTTCTATTAGAGTATTCTTTCTGCCAGGCCGCGGAGAGAACACGTAACAAGCCAGACTACATTGTGTAGAGGGGAGTCTGAACTCCCGTCTATTAAGCTGGCCATATGCGGGTCAATTCTTCTACACAATTAGGCAGTAAAATTTATTGTTTACATGGATAGTTTGATAATCAATTGCTTTCTCTGAAGTTGATCAACCTAAATTAATGGAAATGGAGCATAACATGGGAAGATCATGGTCAGGTTGGAAAATTTCAGTAGATTGTACAAGTATCTGACAGGTTTTTTTCGATTTATTTTTACAGTGGTTCCCAAACTGAGGGGCACGGAGGTATTTGGGGGGGGGGGGGGGGGGGGGGGGGGGGATTTTCAAACCCCCTATCTTTACAAATAAGCTCATTGTGCAGTTATGGCAACTCAAAAATCCCCAAAAGCCAACTTTCTGTGTCCTGTGTTCTATGTATGATCGCTGTTTAGTGCTCAGTAAAGCATTCATGTAAAGTCACTTTGAGTAGTACACTGCGGTGTCAATCACGTAAAATACCACGCCAATGCCTACGGTCTAGTTTATCTGTATTTAACCTCCTGCAGCTGCTTTTCATGTCCATAGACTTATATGGGGAGATAAGTAGTTCTGAGTTAAACAAAATCACATCAATCTTGCCCCTTTAGAAATGCATTTGAAAGTAATTTAGTTTTGACCCCTGTAACTGTGACATTTATTCAAGCCTCCATAGACAGCATGGTGTGCGGGAAATGTAATTGCCGCTGACGTCATCACGCATAGCCGGTCGTTTGGAAGATGGGGACGCTGGTAGAGATCGACCAAAGAAAAACTGACATGGCCGATCGATCTTTGGAGCGCCCAGAATCGGTCGCTCCAAGTGGTCAGCTTCGATCCATGGCCAAATTTCGCCCAATCGCTTGCTGTGCATGCACGGCGGTCAACTGGGCACAGATCAAAGCGTCTATGGGGGGCTTTAGACAGACAGACAAGAAGACAGACAAGAAGAAATGTAAATGCTCAATGCCATATAAATGTGTATTATCTGTATAATGTTAGAACACCACTATTTTATATAATAGTTTGATTTTAAAGTATGTTTTGCATACTTTAACTTATTTTACCAGACACCATGCAAGTGGAACACCATGCAATAACCAAGCATTTGCTTATTTTATAGAAATTATTGATACATATATCAAAAGGCAGGCAAACTTACTTTGGGTGGTTAAAATATTACATTAATTCATATATTGTTATTATTGTTAATTTGATTATTATACAGACTCTTCTTAGATACATATCATACTATCAAGGTAGCACATGTATTACCAAAACACCAGCTTAGTTCAAATCATGGACTAGTGCCAGATCAAAGTATAGTACTAGAGGACAGAGAAACTGGAGATATGTAGAATCCCCATTTTTTTTGAATGTGTCTAAATGAGCCTGTCCAGACCCTCCTTGGACTGTTTAATATAACCCCTGAACACTTCATGAAGAATGGATTTAATTGCAGAGATCAGTGGTGGAATGAGGGCTATGAAAGGCATATTCCATGTTAATATCATGTTTAACAATAGCACATTTAGATGTGCTTTAAATGATGGTATGAGACTTCCGGATATTTGCTGGCTCAGTAAATGGAATGTGTTGACATGCATTAGTTCTGGCTCATTTTCTCAAACATCCGCTATTTGTAATGATAGGTTTGTGTACAGAGTGGGAAGTGATATCATAGAAGACAGCAATCTGAACTCCATTGAGAAGAACCAAATGAATTTTTCCATACTGACTTTATCTAATATCACAGTTAAATCTATGCATCTAAAATGTTTAAACAGAGAGTTTTTCAAGACAATTTTTTTGCAACCAAGATTACCTTACAGTATCAGAAGTCAAAGTGCTGGTTACAGGGTAGGAATATTACTGGATATCAAGCTATAGAACTGGGTTATGGTCTGTGGCTAGCACAACTTCTCGTTATTGGACATTGAAGGTGCCTAGCAAAAGGTCAACTTCCTGACCTCTAGGTTTAGAATCAGTTGCTGATATTCAGTATTAGCCTCAATGTACCACCATGAAGTAGAAATCACCAAAATTTAAAGGTGCCTAGCAAGATGTTAACCTCATGAGCTCTTATAGTGCCCCAGGGTTTGGTACTTGGGCTTAACAAGAAATTATACGGCACATAGGCATTCTGCAAGAAACTACCTTTTTGTCTCAAAATGTTATAAACAGTTGCTGATATTCAGTATCAGGCTTAATGAACCACCACCAAACAGAAAGCACCAAAATGTGAAGGTGCCTAGCAAGAGGCCAACCTCCTGAGCTCTGATAGTGCCCCTGGGTTTGGTACTTGGGCTTAAAAAGAAATTCTACTGCACATAGGCATCTGCAAGAAACTACTTTTATGTCTCAAAACTTTATGATCAATCGCTGACATTCAGTAGTAGACTCAATTAACCACCATCAAGCAGAATTTACCAAAAATTTAAGGTGCCTAGCAAGAGGTCAACCTCCTGAGCTCTGATAGTGCCCCAGGGTTTGGTACTTGGGCTCATCAAGAAATTATACTGCACATAGGAGCAACTGTAAGAAAATACCTGTTTGTCTCAACACTATATACACTGACATTCAGTAGTAGGTTCATTGAACCACCACCAAGTAGAAAGCATCAACATGTGGGGTGAATGACATGAATAAATATAGAGGAAAAGGCTGCTTGAATAAAGGAAATGTGTAAGATTACATAGAGGTTCAGTGGCTAGTGTTCGTGTCCTGTGGCACAAGGGTTTAATATTGGCCAAGATCATACATATATGGTATATTTATGTACAGATGGGTACTTTAGCTTCACCCTAAAACATACTGGGAGGTTAATTTATTTTCCCAAATAGGCATTGGGGTATGTGAAGAACATCAAAGTATAGAGGAACTTTACCTATGAGCTCTTCTGTGGAATGTTGGTGATTTTTTGTCACATTTGTAATTTGCCTTTTTGCATATATTTTGCAAGAACAGATCTGCTACCAAATCTGCCTGATCAGTTTATTGGTTAGTATTGATCAATTGATTTACTATACAATAAGAAATGGTATAATATGCATGAGGCCACCATAGGATTGACATAAAAGAAGGCATACGACTAAGATTTACCCTTTTTCCCCAAAAGTAAGACCTACTCTGAAAGTAATACCAATCAACCATTTTTGCATCTGTCCTGAGAGCTGCTGTATTTCTTATTCAGTATTGAGAGATTGGGGCCATTAATTCTAAAGCATTTAGAGTAAAAAGAAATCAAGAAAGCAATTCCAGGTTCAGATATGGAGAATTATATGGCGACAGCTTTTCAATAGTTTGGATCATATAATTGGTATATTGTACTCACTTTTTTGCACTTCAATTAAAATAAGACATATCCCAAACATTTTTAGGATCTAATATGAATATAAGACACTGACTTATTTTCAGGGAAACACATGTATCAGTGTCAGCATTGTATTGTTCTTTTGTTGCAGAAAGATTCTGTGTATTTCTTACCCGTGGCTGCTAGAGGGCATCAGTAGTCCTTCCTTCATAGAACAGTGTGAAACACACAGGTATTGAGTGGAACAGAATTAATAATAGAATGAATATTACAGCTACAGTCATTGCTGAAACAAAAGAAGAAAAAAAAGGAAATGTGTAAAACATCAGCAACTCTCAACGTGAGGCTTTAATTGCTAAACAGAAATAAAAAGAACAAAATAAATAAAACAATGATTTACTAACCTTTAATACCCCTTAACCCAATACTTCAACTATATTAAGCTACCCGGCAGCCATATGCTCACCGTATGTGCCTGAAGCTTTTGCACCAAAAATAAGCAGTCCCATGTTTAAAGCCAAAAATTCTAAATGGCTTATGCAGTGAGGCTTTCCCTCATATGGAAGGGTTAAATGTTTGTTTCTGCTTTGGGTATCATATTTTAATTTACTTGCCTGAAATTGAGGAACAGTATAACAATGACATGGAAAGGAGGCCTAGAAGTAAAAGGTGAACATCCTTTTAAGTTTAGGATATGAGCTGGAAATGGATGTGCAGAAAAAACAGATTTTCTTTTTATAAACGGCTGTATATATATATATTAAAAGGGGCCCAACTAGCTCTGCGTACCTGTATTATTGTTACAAAAATCATATGCGTACTAACAACTTGGAGGCAACCAGCTAGCTAGATGTTACATGTATACAATTTATGTCACTTTGATAATTTCAGGGAAACATGAATAACTATGAAAGGTTGCAGTTAGGGGTGTGAAATTGGGAATGTAAATAAATACCCGAAAAAAAGATTGGACTTCTAAGGGTGTTGGAGATCTGAGGGATGAAAGTCAGAGTAAGCATATATAAGAGTAAAATCTGACAAGAGAAAACCACTGTGTGACAGCTGGAATATGACTATGAAAGGGTGACATTTGGACTGCAGGTAGTGTCAGGAGTTAGTTACTATGCCAGAAAATGTCCTACTGAGGTATGAGATCTGTGGGTTCATAAGTGTTGTACTTTGAGAGTTACATGTGACCCAAAGCCAACTGGTGAGCTGTGGATGGAGACCTAATCGGAGGAATCATACAGGAAGCTGATGCAGAGGACAGTGAGGGAGACAGTGAGGAAGACCACATACATGTGGGGTGAGTACCAAACACCATCTCCTGGTACTCATCTGAGGAGCTCACCAAAATGCCTAACTTCGCGGGTTTTTCACTCCTCCTTGCAGGGCGCCCACTGGCCCAATAAGAAGTGCCTTGCTTAGTACTGTACTGGTGTCCAAACACTTGGATTGAGAAAGTGAATGCCTACACAGGCTGGTTCAGTGGATACATTTTACTAAAGGGAATATTTACAGTTCAATCACCATCACCTGTCACGCCAGGGATGCGGCATAACGCATAGGAGCTACTGTTGCAAACAGTTCAAACTATAAACCAGCTGCTGGAAGGCTGATGCTCTAACTTAGTAGGAGAGGTGCAGGCGGACAGGTAGAAGGGAGGCAGCCTGTGGTGTGGCTGGCTGTGCTAATGGAGGAGTACTCCTTCTCAACCCCTAATACTCACATCAGCTACTGCTGATTCATGTAGTCCCCAGGCCAGTAGAATGGCCTGCTCCCACAGGGGTGCTTGTATGGCACACTGAAATCTCACAGGACAATTGGTCCCTCCCATGAATTATATATATATATAAAAATATATATACACTTGTTTTAACACTGCTGTTTACGGAACAAGTATGTTTCCGAATTTCTATTCTAGGGTGATGAAGGTGCCATTTAGGCCAGTTTCCTGGGGCTTCTTTAAGATATAGAGTATACATTCTGTGTTATGTATTCTGTCATGTGTCCAGAGGTGCCCCTGGTCTGTAAAGGTAGTAGACATTCACGACTGGCCGCAAATTGGGTGTGCGGATAACGTCATCATGCTGCAGTCAGTCCCTAAGAGGATCTAGGAAGTATCTGCCTGTGTATGGGCACCTTTAGTATCCTTGAAAGACTCCCAGTGACAATGTATATTTTATACCATGTTCTTCCCTTCTGATTTTGGCTACAAACAACCCCTCCACTTCAATATCTTGGGCAAAGATGTTCTGTAGTAGCTCACAAATTTTTAGCTAGGAAAGCAGAAAAAGAAGGAAAATCGAATTCTGATCTAATTCTAATGTATTTTTCTGTATTATTAATGTGTATTATATGTTACATATTACATATCAGACCTCATGTCCCAATTCCTCGTTCCGATGAGCGCATGTAATATTATAACATACAAAGCCATGTGTGTGAGCGTATGGCAGGACCCTTTAATTAGCTTGCAGCGTGTTCCCTGTCAGCACTATGTATAAATATACTCCTGACAGAAGGAAGACACAACATACACCGATGTTTCATGATAACACCACAACACAGTCCTGGTGTCTACAATGTATTCACAATCCAGACAGATAAATATTTGATAATGTTTATGAAAATATTTTAGACACTCTGAACTCCTGAATATTGTGGGTATTTTTTAAAAATAGGATCTTAAAAGCTGCCTTTGTCTTTGTGCCCCAGTTCTGTCCGCCGTATCATAAATATTTAAACTCACCAAGCCATTGTAAATAAAATGACATTTTCCCTTCTCTAGTCGTTTACAGAGTGCTTAGTGCCTCAGAGTCATTCTATCAGGTCTCCTCACGTTCTGTGAATGAAAGAAATCACCTCATGGCTTCCACAGAAACTCCAGGAATGGCTAAATATAGAGCAGAGCTTAACTGTATCCCTACAACAAAATCTCTCCTCAGATTTACAGAAACAACAGGCTTTTCTATATGAAAACTCAATGATGAAGGAAATATCAAACATGCAAGATGTCTGTACTAAATAACCTTCCATCTTCAGGAACCACATGGGGTCATTAAAAATGGAGGAAACATGGCAACCATTGGTTCCCTACCCACGTCAATCTCACTTTTAGACACTAGATGGTGCTATGTGCAGTATATATATCTGCAGTATACACTGGGGAGCTATAACATATATGACCCCTAGAACATATATGACCCCTTCCATTGTGTGCCAAGCGAGCAGCCATGACTCCTGCCAACAGATGATGTTGGGCTTTTTACATCTCACAATATGGCACAATATAACCATATGTTCAGGGGTGCACATAACTTTCTTAGTGAGCTCCTCAGGTGAGTACCAGGAGATGGTGTTTGGTACACTTACTGTCTCCCTCACTGTCCTCTGCGTCAGTTTCCTGCATGGTAGGTTATGCTGCAAATGGACCTTCCTGTTCCTTATTTAGCCTCCAATTAGCTGCCTCAGATAAACATCCACAGGTCACCAGCTGGCTTTGGGTCAAATGTAACTCACAGTATAACACATTTGAATCCCCAGATCTCATACCTCAGTAGTACAACCTGACATTTTCTGGCTAAGTAACTAAGCCCTGAGACTACCTGCAGTCCAATCGTCAACTTTTTATAGTCACATTCCAGCACAGTGCTTTTCTCTTGTCAGATTTTACCCTTGCATATGCCTACCCTGACTTTCATCCCCCAGATTTCCAACACCCTTAGAAGTCCAATCTTTTTTTTTGGATTAATTAAGATTTCCAATTTCACCCACCTAACTGCAACCTTTCATAGTTATTTATGTTTCGCTGCAGTTATCAAAGTGACATAAATTGTATACATGTAACATTTAGCTGTGGTCGCCCAGACACGGAGCGCCTCCAAGTTGTAAGTACGTGCCGTAGTTGTATGAGCTTTGTAACAATCATGCAGGTACGCAGAGCTAGTTTTTGGCCCCTTTTAAATGCCAGAGTACGACTTATGTGACCCCTGCATATGTTATTACAAATGTAAATTGCCTTTTGTGACAATTGGAGATTTTCTCTGTTTATACCTGTGCATTACGGTGCAGAATAGTGTTCACTTTCACACTGCATGGCACTGATTTGGGGTGGCACTACATGTTAATAGCACACCAAATAAAACCTAATCAGCAGCAAAGCACTGCTGGGTTATGAAAGAGACCTAAGGTTATAAAAAAAAAAAATAACTGCATTTACTGGATCTAAACTAAACACAGAAATATGAATATAGGATAATCATGAGCAGTTTATAGTCAAAATAAATGTAAATTGTTTTACTTTATCTTTGTTCAGGTAAGTCCATGGCCTGAGATTAGTGATGGTCAAACTGCCTGCAAGGCGGACAGTTTGGCTGCAAACATGGATGAAATTTGCCATGATGAGAGAAAACCAGACTGCTGGCCGGCGAGCAGTACGGGTGTTCGACCCGCCCCATTCGCCAGCGAGAAGGAGCTCTCTATTCTTCCTCCGGCAGGATCAGGAGTAGGGAGATCCCACCGGAGGAAGAATCTGTTCAATAGAAGACCGGGCATGAAGCCGGTCTTCTAGTGCAGAGCCGGCTCAAGAACCAGAATCGCAACCAGGAACGATGTGTTCTATTTACCGAGAGGCGGGGAATTTGAATCTGCATGTGAACAGGCCAACTTCTTTAAAAGTCCCATCCGCCCTTTCGCGGACAGGCCTGGCCAAAGTTCGGCCATCACTACCTGAGACAGTGAGGCAACTAGAATTTGCAGGAGGTAATAAAAAGCAGTCTGGTTTTCTCTCATCATGGCAAGTTTCAGTTTGAACCGAGCTCCACCTGTTGCAAGAAACTGGTAGATATGTCTATGGAATTCTCTCAATATACAGCGCATATATACATCACTGTTTCCACATTTTGTTATGTTACAGCCTTAGTCCAAAATTTATTACATTCATTTTTTTCCTCAGAATTCTACACACAACACCCAAAAATGACAACATGAAATAAATTAACTTAGGGTTTTGGCAAATTTATTAAGAAATTTAAAAAATTGAGAAAGCACATGTACATAACCACCTGTGGTAAATTCAGTTGATTTGAAATCATTTGGAAAGGCACACACCTCTCTATATAAGGTCCCACCGTTGCCAGTTCATGTCAGAGCACAAATCAAGCATGTCAAAAGAATTGTCTGTAGACCTCAAAGATAGGATTGTCTTTAGGCACAAATCTGGAAAACCTGACAGAAACGTTTCTGCTGCTTTTAACCTCCCAATGATCACTGTGAAAGGTGAGAGAAGTTTAAAACCACTTGGACTCTTCCTAGAGGTGGCTGATCATCTTAACTTAAGCTAGGCACACACGACTAGATCTGTAAAAAGATTTGAGTTCAATCAATAAACGTGCACGCTCACGGTGATTGATTGTACTCTAATATGTTTACAAAGCCTTCAAGCGGGATCAATAGAGCCCGCTCAAAGAAACTGGATTGAATGAGGTTCCAACAATTCTGAGGATTCACAGTGTTTCCACTTCTGGTTTACAGCATTGCTGTTGAATATTTCCCATTTCCAGCCAGCAGGGGAGCAGGGTACAAGGCTTGCACTGTGTATTATCTCTACAGTTACAGCAACTGAAAATTGAGATTCGTGCTGATAGATTGGCACAGTCTATTTGTTTTCTAGATAGCTGACATAATAAAATATAATATTCTTATATTAGTATGCTGGTGAAGTTTCTGGGAATCCCGGTGTGTTGATCATCTAAAGGGAAAAATAGTTTTTTGGGGGTTTATTTGAGAAATGATATTTGGGAAGTTGGAACAGTGATTAGGGAACAGCAAAAATATGGGCCCTTTCACATTATATGCTTTGCATTTTCTGGTGACTATTTACACTGCATGCGTTTGTAAAAATGCAGCATTTTCACATGCATTTTTATCATGCACAGCTGCATGCATTTTTCATTGCTTTTGAAAAAAACAAATGCAGATGTGTATTTGCAAAACACATGTGTTTTTGTATATTTGCAGAAATCTAACATATTATTTAAGCTGGCCATACACCTTTAGATCTCTCTGTCAGAAACCCTTTAGATCTACCAACAACTATGTAGTGCCGGGTCCTCTGCGTTTGAACACAGGTAGAC
>CM070033.1:35105514-35129959 GCA_036250615.1 Ptychadena robeensis | reverse complement strand
CTTGATCGAAAATCGTCGATCGAACGCTAAAATTGTACCATGTGTGGCTAGCTTTACACATAACATTTATAGAATGTATGGCAGTTCTGTACATTATCATTATTATTGATGTTGTTGTTTTCAGCTAAATAAAAATATCATAGGTATTAAATAAATAAATATATAAATGCGAACTTGCATGCTAATATTCTGTATTCCCTTTTAAGCCAGTTGCATGCACTATTTATGTTCTGTAGATCTTTCTATTTTCTTCTCTATTAATAAAGAGAGAAAGAAAGACATTCATATTGATTTTATTTGTTAAAATCTGTGTCATGGAAATATGATACATACCACTCAAGGTTTTTAATGATTTGGGGGCTTAACAGAGTTAACTCCTGAACAATCTTCCCAATGATGGTTGATAAGAATATTACTTAGTAGATATCCAAGGAGAATCAGTGATATGACGAGGAAGGTCAGCGTGCTGGGAAGGAAGGAGATTGAGCCCAGGATCTGTCCTCTGCCCGTCTCTTACCAGCTGGCGACTGTGGTTAGTAACAAGGATCCGGCACTCTTCTACTGTTACCCTCTTTCTCTTCTTTACATCCATTAAAGTCAGTACTGGTGCTGCTGACAATGGGGCAGGACAGCAAATTAGTAGAGAAGCTATTGAACACAACACTGACTCCTGTGAATTATTAATAACTTCAGTAGCTTAATGAGTAAAAGGAGATGCCGGGCAGCAAAGTGATAGCCCAACAAGGTCACAGTACCTAATGTGAAGTCCTGCATCTCCTTCAAATATGTATTGATATAGGAATTCGCTCTATCCATGCCTTTAAAGCTGACGGCATATCCTTATTGTTCTATAACAGAAAACTTTATTCAAGACTGAAGAAACAAAAATTCATTCAGGTAAATACAAAAAGGTACATAAAATTGATTAAGAAAACAAGAAATAAAAGCAGATCTATAGTTAAATGATGATTATCTCATAAATGAAAATGTGGAAAAGGAAAGCACTCTATTTGAAGGCGCCAACGTCTATTTTATTTGCTTAAAAAAAAAAAAAGGAAAATGAGTAGCAAATAAAAACAAAAAAAAGAAAGAAAGTTGCTTTGAGAGTTATGGGTGAAAATAGCAATTATTAAAAATTACTTTAAGGTTTCACTTCTAAGATAGGCCTAACTTTGTATTTGCATTGTATTCATTTTGTATAATTCTACTATATCTAGTATCCCTGCTACTACCCTGTTTCTCCAAAAATAGGGCATCCTCTAAAATAAGACACCCTTACATTTTTGCCTCATGTTGAAATATAAGGCATCCTCCCTAAAATAAGAAGATACGGTACTGTTAAGCTGGGAACATAAATATGGGCTAGATCGATGGCCATCTATCTGGCCCATATCATATGCGGCCATCCCTGTTTTCAAGTAGGACAAATCAATCCCGCTCAAAAACAGGGATAACGGACATCCCCGCAGTGCTGTATCTCCAGCTCCTCTGATATCTGACAGCAGCATGATGACGTCATGGCGCTGCTGCAGGGAACCTCGAACAGCTCCAATATTGAGTCGTGTGTTCCCTGCTTTACTCTGGACAGGGGGGATCCGAGGTGGCAATCAAAATGACACAGGAGGATCAGAAGGGATTACTAAAATGGTAATCCCCCCTCTGAGTCTCCTGTGCCATTTTGATTCCCCCTCTGATCCCCCTGTGTCATTTTAAGTATTCCCCCCACCCTGATACCCCAGTGCCGTATTCTTTTTCATGGAAAAAGTCTGTCTTTTTTAGAGGAAACACGGTAGATTAAAAGCAGCCTTTCACCAAGAAACGAGTGATGAATTCTGTAAGTAGGTGGGTTTGAACTTACAAGCTTAGATGTTTCTGTTAAGGTTTGAACTCACAAGTTCAATATTTCCGTTCAATCGACTTAAATGCCCATTGTACGGAAATCAATTCCCGCACACCTGGTACGATCAACCAAAAGTGATCGAAACAAACCAAAAAATTTATCAAACAGTAAATCGCATATGTTGGTAAATTATGCTCGATCTTACAAATATCTCAAGATACACGATCATAATACACATGCGCTCCATCGTATGATCATAAATTGATAGAGTTTAACACAATCCCACTGTGTAGTGGCACGATCGGTCAATGTTAGATTGGTGCACGATCATAAAATCGCACAAAACAATCAAATCTAAGATCGATCATGCAAAGGTCGACCAGTGTATGGCTAGCTTATGTTTTACCAGCCCTCTATTTCTGGTGAAAACCAGCACCAGTTCAGAGAAAGAAGAATATCTATGGGTGACGCTCATCTATTGGGAGGCAGGGAAAGAATTGGCTTTCCCAATATGTTTAGATTGTCCCAAATGTCTATATAATAGTTTCGCTATCTTATCTTGTATTGGTGTTTGCATATTTAGAAAGTTGGTCACTTTCACCTCAATGGAGCCACATTTTTTTCTACATGCCGAATGTAAGATGGAATGTACTTAATTTGCAATGATTATTCCATCTGAAACTGTTCAATGATATAGTCACACACTGTTGCTCACGTTGTTGGGAATATTAAATTCGAACTCAGTTTTGACTATTAGAGTCATTTTAAAGATCAAAAGGCATGCACCTAAAAAACAGTATATGAAGGAGAAAACATTAAGTGGATTATTATTTTAACAATGATCAAACAAAATATCAAAATATCAATTACTGAAAATGTCAACCTCGTCCGCTTGGTTCTAGCATTGTTACAAGTTATGATGGAAGGAGTCCTCAAAGAAGTTGCCATCTATCATAGCTTCTTCTCAAGCTACGGAGAGCACCAGTTGTCTACATGAATAACATTTTCAACAGTCATTTGGATGGTTGAGTGTTATATCCTCCATTCATAGTAAGGATACTACTCAAGCACACTTAACAAAATAAGACCAACTTAAATTTATGCCTAGTCCAACTCCATTATTTGCTGATTAAGTGGCCAGCTGACACCTTGAAGAACTTGGATGCCAGGGATGACTCAATTGACCTTGGGCTTATGTAGTGACCGGGGGCTAGAGCCTTTAGACTGCCCATACACTGGTTGATACCCACTCATTGTGGCATAACCCCACTGCACTCAAGCGATTCACTGATGCGCAAATGGATGCACAATTGATTCCTGTTCGATATCATCCAAAGTATTGGCAATCGAACAGGGATTTACCAACATGTTGGGTGGCCATGTTTGATTCCCAAACAATCGATTACTGCAAACATGAGTGGTAAACGATTGTTTGGTTCTCGAACTAAAAATTGACCCGTGTATGGCCAGCCTTACCCTGTGAGCACCTCTGAGGGACAGTTACTGAAGGAACTGGAAACTACCAGGTACATGTTAGCATATTGCCATATATATTCCAAGATTTGGTTTGTCCTGTTGACTATAGAATCAAATACATTTGAATCGTTGTCTAGATTTGTTATGTTTAAAGATGGCAGAAACATTGGTCCTTTAAGACTACAAATCTATATAGCTGAAGCAGTAAAATTCATTAACAACCACCAGCAAAAAAAACGCTTTGTTATAATAACAAAATATATCATCAGTCTCTCTATTTTGCCTATGTAGATGTTTACATCTTATTTTCTTTTCTTCATGGCCTTGCATATACACTAGTAAAGATCATTGAGCTGATATTCAAAATGGATGGATTCATACAAATGACCAGTAGAAAGAAACATGTATAGAGAAAGAAATTTTAAGCCAGCCAGAAATATATATTTGTGGTTTCTGTTAATACACTGACTGAAGACAGAATCAAGGATTAGTATTGCGGCTCACTGTGAGCAATGTAGAAAGAAAGAAGTTTTCAGGTATGATACCGACTGGCAGTTCAATCAACTTGACTTCCTGCAATCTTAATTGAAAGCTCTTCCTTAAATGGATACAGCAAAGAATGCTTTTGAACTTTTCTCCAAACACGGGCACCCCTATTAAACAAAACCGAAAAGAAATAACTGGGAATATGACAGCATATTCCCAGAATGGGAATATGACAGCAAAATATCAAGAACAGGAAGAGGGAACTGTTGACTGATGTGTCTCCCTTATTCATCATTACACCTGAAAGGAAATGTGTTCTTCTACCTGAACACAAGCAAAAAGAGGTCAGGTTCCACCTGGACACAAGGGCAGATATTGATTTCTCTAAAACATGTAGGACCACCAAAGTTGATTAGGAAAGCCAGGTCAGAGTGTGACCACTAGACATGGTGATATATGGAATGCCCCATATACATCAATAAAGGTTATGTGCCTCATAGATATCATCAAAGTAGTCTAGTTTAAGCTAAGGCACTCAGGCACTGTCTGGCTCATTAGCTTTCATGTATGCCGATTAGCGTGCTCAGTCCCTCTCCTCCTCTTACCGCTCTAAGAAGTTTCCAGACGAGGACGCGTCGGTGGACGATCAGTAAACAGACGAGTTCCTATGCCATATGCATTAACAGGTTTTGAGGGCCACGAGCGGAGGACCCAGAGGGCTGCCATACAACACCTAAAGGGCCGCATGTGGCCCCCAGGCCACAGGTTGGGCACCTGGGTGTTCGGTAGAGGTGCCATCACCCTTCTATACATGGCAGTGTTGGGCATGGATCAGCAAAATCCTCTGCATTATGTAGAGAAATGAAAATACTCAGGTACCCAATTATGTAAATTGCAATGGCAACAGATCTGGGATACAGCAGCTAGGGGTGCGACTCAGCCTTCTCAGGAGCTAACTACAAACTTATGATGCATTGGTGCTAGGTGTATTGGCTCATTCGTCCAAAGGATTATCCTTTCCTCTCTTGCCCGTTTGCTCCTCTCTTCGTTCCTTGTCATTCCTCTGCTCTCATTTTTCTTTCTTTGGAGATGTTATATTTCTCCATTATAAAAGTTTTGTAGTTTAATGGACTCACTTTGTTTAAAGGACTCACTTTGTTTAATGGACTCACTTTGTAACAATTTTACTATTGTTGTTGTTAATGGATTGTTCTCCAATCATTACTTATTATTATCGCTATTATTATTGTCATATTGTCAATATAAGCAATTGAGATGTCTATGGTCTAAGGCTATGGTCTCAGCGTTGACCTTAACATGACAGAGGCTAATACTGACTGATCGGAAGCTATGATTGGCTGTGTGTTAACATCCTTTGTTTATTTGTTCTTTCAAAAATGTATACAAATATTGAAACAGAAAAATGTTGACTCATGAAATGGTAAGTATCATATATTCTGTGGGAGAGACCAGCTTTATTCCTGAGGTTGCTGGTCAAGCATCTTGTGCTCCTGCATATATGATAAAAGCATGCTAAGCACCTGGACTGTCTAAATGGGTCCCTAAGTGGGTCCCTAAGAGGAAGCAAGGGTTTCATCAATACAACATTTCTATGTTCAAATTACTATGGAACAGGATACTCTAATGAGTTTACTATATGCCAAAAACTGAAATATCAGAACATAACAAAACTGCTGATTTTGCACTTAACATTTCTTGACAAAGCAAAGATGAATGAACAAAGAAAAAGCATTCTTATTGAAATTAAAATTCAGAAAGACAAATGCAGGTGGTTCATAGGCACTAAAGTACTTTGATTAACAGTAAGTACAAGAAATATGTACAGTTTAAAAAAATCTCCATTTTTGTTGATGTTTTATTCTCCGAGGACAGAAAAAACCTTTTGAGTATCAACTTAGCAGCTATTTGCAAAGATGAATTGCATAAGACAGAGACAACTTTTTTTTTACTCCCATGGATGACTGCATATTTGATATTTGATATTGCAATTATTTCTGTGCTATGTAACAGCCATGTGACCTGCGCAAGGTTTTTGTTTTGTGTTGTGCTTTGTTTAGACATCCTTGATCTATAAAAGGACTTCTAAAGAAAAATAATTTGTTTAAAAAAATATCCAATTATTTGACATTTTATTTCATAACAAACAAAGAATGTAGTTACTTTCTGAGACCATAGTTTTATCTATCTATTAAAAACTGAAGCATCTCTAAAACAACTGTACAATAGACTTGCAGTTGTAAATCAGCTACTGCAGAATTCTATTTTCCTTTCCTCTGTAAGTACAATCACATTTAACTTCATATAAGCAAAAACGGAGGCTAAGCATCACCCATCAATATCACTGGAAAACTTTATTGGTCAACCAATGGCTAACAGACATTGACCAATGAGCCAAGCCATCAGATTCACCAGAGGCATCAGAAGCACCGAATCATTTACTTCTGAAAAGTCATTTTTTTGTGAGAACCTGGAGTTTCAGGGTTGCTGTGTGTCTCTCTCACTTATTAAAGATGATCTGGTGGACATGTTTCAGTATTAGAACCATTTGTGTTCTTATAGTGACATCAGATTGCCTCTGACATGTTGAGCTTATAGATGATCTTTTTTCTCTGATCCTCTAAACTTGGGTATGGAAAGTCTTTATTCTGTGATGAAGAGTGGAATGGTCAAATTATTCCCAAGTGATATGAATGCTTCCTTTTGGCTATTGAAATGTTTCTCACATGAAGACTACAGAGGTAGGTCAGTGGGACACCCCAACAACGATGTCATGTGACGGCAGTAAAAATGGTTGCTTGAGAATGTTCCTTTATTTTTGTGAATGTGTGTAGGTGGGTGAGCAGCTCAACTACATTACAGTGGTATTAATGGGCACAACCATGTTTTGCTTAACCTACCTAAATTCAAATCAGTGTGTATATACTAATGTGAGTAATAAAATATGTGGTCACAGTCTTTTGTTGATTAGTGCAGTAACATAGCTGCATTAACCTGAAATTCCCAGACAAACAATATTGATTTAAACAGGAAAAAGCAAAGAGCCACCAACCACACTGTCAATCCGTCTGACACGATGCCAATATGTTGGAGACTGGCTGATCCCTTTAAAAGATTCAGCCTTTGTGAAAAGGTAGATGCCATTTTGGCCCACATTAGATCAGCATTTAGCCTTCATTCAGTGGGCCAATCTGTGCTATACTTATTTATAGTAGCTTTTTACTTTGTGACCTTGAAATGTCAATTGTCAAAATGAATGTACAGTTTGAAAGGTTCACTTGCACCAAATCTCTCATTTGAGTTTTGGAAATACAAATGCAAGCACTCAAAGATGCACATAGATTTACTTATAATCCAAAGCACCCAGCGATCCCTGAAACCCATAATACTCATATTGTATTTCACAAGCACTGTTGACTGTTGGCCAATGAGCCAAGCCATGACATTAACTAGAGGCATCAGAGACGCCAAATCATTAATATCTGAAAAGAGGTAATTATTTACTGAGAACCTTGAGTTTCAGGGTTTCTGTGTGTCTCTGGATGGAATCCTCTCTCTGTTAGGCATTACAGATGACCTTGTGGACATTTTCTACAGCATCAGAACCATTTTTTGTACGTATAGTGACAGCTGCTTTTTTAAAGCTCACTAAGCACAAAGACAAATGAAAACGCACAGTAATAAACTCAATGAGGGACAGGTTGACAATTGCCATGTTTTGAAAACAAAGGCAATGACCCCCCTAGTGTGCATGTGCTACTTTATTGTCTGACGGCTTGCAATGGAGGTCAAACCATAACAAATGTTTCTTGATCAGTGATACAAGCCTGTATCATATCATGATACCCCAAGGTCAGTCAACCAGACCATGGATCATCTCATGCCTATAGAAACATATAAGAATATATTTTTATAACCAGCTCTTCATACAAGGTTTACTTTACACTTCCAACACAAAGCATCTTAGATTTTTAATTACTTCTATTCATCAGCTCTGCCATACATTGAGCAACATTCCATGCTACTCTGTTAGGTATTTGGGCAGAGGGGACCTACAAAGCGTCCTGCACCTGAAGATAAGAGGAGTGCCAGATTACACTTTCGGCAGGGCAGCTGCCTGCAGATAAAAGAACTGAAAATGTTTTCTTTTATCAAAACAAAGGAGTTTTATGAAAAGGACTCCTGAGATTTGACCTCTGACCTGCTGGTGCTGGGAAGAGAAAACGCTGAAGTGCTGCCCGGGGAAATGTTTCTTTTGGTGGAAATTATTGATTACTTGTTAAATCTGTTCTGAGAATAAATTTAGGTTTTGGCACAAAAGCCCATAGTCCGCTCTGCAGCATTTCACATATTAATTATGATATTTAATGCACAACTTGGCAGAGAAAGGTGGGAATAGAAGGCTGCAAGGTCCTTTTTATTTTATTTTGTAGAGACGTTGAATAGTTTTATGTTGGCTTATGCATGAACAGCCATTATCCAGGGACCACTGTTTTACTCCTCCGTTACGATTTTATACTAGAACACAAATAACTTCAATATAGTTTTCAGTATTGTGCATTTTTCCCTTTACCTCATTTATGTGGGGTGGGTACTGGGTGGTGGTGTCAGTGGTAGGAATGCTTTTGATTTCTGTATTTACTTTATTTGGGTGTCATTGTCATCCTTACTTCCATACTTACCGTATGTCCATAAGCAAGACTCCTGACAAAAAAATTTATTATCAGCAAAAACATAATTGTATATTTTTTGGTGGACAGTTGGGGCAATGTACAAGGAGTGGTTAAATCAGTGCTGAGTTTATATTGGATGATTTTAATTGGATATTTAAAACCTGATGTTTGCCCTTGATCACAACCTTTAGAATTTGACTGATGGATTTGACTGCTATGAACATCTGACTTGTAATTTACTTCCCTCAAAAAAGATTGGTCAGGCCACTCAGAGATTTGCCAACGTTATTATTATTTTTTTTAACATTGTTAAGAGGAATTTTGAATGAATTGGACTGTCACCGTTGTCGAGTTGACCACATGCACTGTGCAACACAGACATGCTCTATAACAGCATATATTTGATAATGGAGCATTTTTGCTTTGATCATACAGCCAGAGAGGTACTTTGCCATAGGTAACACAATTTCCCTAACCATTCCTTTGTGCAATCACTGAGGTCAGGTTTAAGATCGTCAATCACATAATATATTTGCCTAAGGCGTCACACTTTGTTGGGCAGATTTTGATGAATTGCTCATATAATTATAGATGTTTGTCAGTTCTATATGTGTTGTAAAGATTTTGGCTGGATTTTTGGCAGGTGATGTAAGAGAATTCCAATGCTCAGCAATTAACAACCAACACAATAACACACAAGCACACAAATAAGTCCCAGTCCAAGGTCTCTCATTGGCCCTGCACTAGAGGTCATTGTAAAACAATTGCTTTTCTGTGTATGTGTGTAAAAGCCTGATAGCATAGTCCAATTACTGTAGGTTTCATGATATATAACAATACAATACTGAAGGCAATACAAATGACTGTGCTGAACCCTGGAAAATTTGTGCTAGATTTAGCATTTTTTTAGGCACTGATAGCCGCTGTTATTTACATTTACACACCAAAATGTGTTCAATGTTTAGGCACAACCAATATCAGTTCTGGAAGCACTACACATTCGGATTCGCTTGGCTGGTGATAAAATTAATAGTAGTGAATGGCAGACTGGTTAACAATGATTTCTGATATTGGAAAAGAAAAAAGTACCCTTGAATGAAGACTTTTATTTGGCAGACGAAGCCAAAACAACAATTTGAATCAGACCAAATAGAAATAAAAAAATGTCATACATAGTGTTGAGCTGGAATATTCATAGTGTTGAGCTTGAATGTTGGCTTTTCGGCAAATATGGCGCTGAATATTCGCTATTTCGAATACTTGCGATATTCTGCATTGGGAGGCTTATGGCCATGGATTGCGAATATATATATATGTAGCACATGTGACCATTCATTTTGATGTGATTGTGAATATATGTTCTCAATGCATGGTGATACACTCGAATTGTTAGTATTAGTAAAATTAAGCTAGGCATGCACGGTTTGATTTTAGCACGATCGATCTTCAATTCAAATTGAGATCTTTTCATCGAACACCGATCGTAATTGAATCCAAAGTAGTACCACATGGAGGGTTTGATTGTAATATGACCAAAATCGTCAGTTTTAGTTTTAATGAAAAAACACAGGAAAGTCATATAGAAATGTGTTCATCAAATACAATCAACCCGACCAACAAACAAAAAAGACAATGCAGGATATGTTTCTTGCAGCATTAGCAAGAATTTCCTGTGTGTGCTGCCTTTTAAAGGACATTTTCATACAATTCTTTAAATTCATTAAAAAAAATTTATTAATATTTGGTCTGATTTGGTCTGTTCGTTTTGTTCTTATTTGCATATTAGCTGTGTAAGCCGAATAAAAGTCCCTATTCAAAGTGCCTCCAATGATTTCTAAAAACAAATACCCTTCTGTTCTGATCTGGGTGTTCATGATTTTGAATAGTAATGAATAGTTAGAGTTTTACAATTGAGAAGAAACTAATGCTGGCCATACACATGCCGATAAACGGCCGGATTTTAATGTGACCGTCTGGCGTGCGCGCTCTCGCTGTCGGTCAGGTTAAAATCCGGCCGTTTTCGCCCCACTTCTCGGCCGGCCAGAGATCCGACATGTCGGAAAATCTCTGGCCGATGGGAGCCGATGCCATAAGAAGCAATGAAGACGGTGTCTCCATCGCTGCTTATGGCCGGCACACAAAGGGTGCCTGGCCGATTGTGGGGCCCCAGAATGCAATGGGAGGCTAACGTGATGACGTCATCACGTTAGCCTCCCGGAGCGATATCGGAGGGCGATATCGCTCCAGCTCGGCATGTGTATGGCCGGCATAAAGCTCAGCTTCTAGAAAGTCAGCTTTTTATTGCTACCCAGATAACCTCACTTAATAAAAAACACTTTTATTGGTGTTAGGTAAATTTGTTTTGTCCTTTGTTAGCTCAAGAACAACATGAACAGTTTCAACCAATGTTTCTCTTTAAAATAAACATGTGATGTGGACATGTAGGAGAAAGCAATAGGTTCACTTTAAATTTCACACTTACGGTCCCCACACACGTAACGAGCAGGGACCAACAGATGAGCTGTGGAGAGCAAGTTGATGATATCATCACACTGCTTTCCATCACTCACAGTATCGGCAGGCACCCTTTGTGTGACGGCCCTTAGTTTAAACGGGACACTGGTCTCCATTCAAACTAATGACATCGGCTAGAGATTTATGAACATGTACATTCTTTGGCCGACCAAGCTTTGGGGCGACAGGGATCTGGGATGTGGGCACCTGCGATCCGCGGAAGATGCACACACATCAGTCGGTGGCAAAATAGGCTTGTTACGTGTGTGGGAACCCTTACAGCAACTTGTATTTGAAGTTTACAAGGAAGATGCAGTCTTTTTTGAGATCTGCAAAGGCCAGATAAACTATGGCACTAGCCGACCGAGGGCTTGATCATTCGGTTCAGAGTTGACATAAGCACACAAACTTGACAGTTATTTTCAGATGAATGCCATGCATTTTACCAATTGAATGGGAAAGTTTAAGTTGTGTTTTGTTTTTCCTTGCCACTGTTTTTATTACCCACAAAAGTGAAAATGGCCTGCCTACCATGTTACCAAGTGGTGTGTCTGAGTGGCCAATTACTAATATTACAAGGGGCAGTGAGGCCATGCTCCCCCATGTGCCCTATGGGCAAAGCACAGGTTTACTTTATAGCTGTGGGGGCAACTAGCTGAGAATCTATACATGACACCCACGTGGAGTGCTTGCTTTGTGCTGCATTAAACATCGTGAAATACAGAATAAGCCAGAAGTTGTCTTTGAATGTGTGACTTTAATTCCTATGCACGAAATACAAAAGCTAATACTTGTGCTGGTGATGATGTATTATATACATTTACTTGTTAGGCGGTATCAATGTTCAATCTGCAGATCCTAACAGAGATTTTGAATAAACTGAGCTAGCAGTTAAATGGAACTTAATAGCTAACATCTATCACAACGTCATGAATGACCCCCTCAGGTGACTGTTCTCACAGTGGCACAGGCTAAATGAACATTCTTGCTCCTGTTGTATTTTCAAACCTGCTAATCCATCCATACTCTTTCCTGTCATCACAGGCCTCCGGGGGTTTTCTTACAGAAGATAACATAATAGGTATACAACCTACCTTTTCACTGCAGTGTCAAACTACTGCAAAAGAGAAACAATTAATTCACAGGGGAGGCGACATCAGAAAAAAAGAGAAAACATTAACATCAACCACTACTTTATATAAGATGTTTAAGCTATCATTGTTACATTTTATTATGGACATTCTCAGTTCATGTGATTAGAGGTTTCATTCAAATAAGAACACAAAAAACAAATGTAATATAAGCAACAAACACAGTAATTGCAAGCTGCAATATTATGGAAATGTTTGTTTATAGCCTAGCCTTAGTTCCTATGAAGATAAATTTTGCTGTACGCATGTAGGTGAAATCAACAGCTTTAGGGGGTTAGACAAAGACATGTTTCAGGTTGAAAAACAAATGTTACATTTTTTAAGAGAGAGTGAAATGTTCATATCAGACTAAAGCTGAGCATAGACGGGCCGTTTTCCCGTCGTCTGCTCAGCCGATCGACCAACCGTCATGCACGGTGGCTAGTGCCCGGAATTGACCGGGCACCCTTTGTGTGACGGCTATTACTAATGGGATCGGCTGGGAATTTACCGGCATGTTGGATCATCGTGATCATGTGGCAGAGTCCGCACAGCAGCCGATCGGCTGTCGAATCGGGCAGGTATCTGCCCGTCTATGCCCAGCTTAAAACTCTTTGTTGTAGATGAAAGTTTAGCGTAATTTTACTCAGGAATTGTCATTTTGTTAAGTGCACTTGAAATTTGTCTTGCTGAAAGAAGAACCGTCACCCCAGTCTAAGTTCAAGAGTACTCTGGAGCAGGCTTTCATCCAGGATGTCTCTGCACATTGCTACAGTCATCTTTCCTGACTAGTCTCCCATTTCCTGTCGCAATAAGACATTGCCACCGCCATGCTTTATTATGAGGCATTGGCCTGGTAATGAGTGGTGCCTGGTTTCCTCCTATTGTGGCCTGGCATTCACACCAAAGAGTGTCTCATGGTCTGAGAGTCCTTCAGGTGCCTTTTACTCCAGGCAGGCTGCCATGTGCCTTTTACTAAAGAGTAGCTTCTGTCTGGCCATTCGACCATACATCCCTGATTAATGGATTGCTGCAGAGATAGTTGTCTTTCTGGAAGGTTGTCCTCTGGAGCTCTAGCAGAGTGACCATTGTGATCCCAATGGTCACCCCCCTGACTAAAGGTCCTCACACAAGTATTGAGTGGGGACCAACAGATGAGCTGTGGAGAGCAGCGTGATGATATCATCACGCTGCTCTCCATCACTCACAGCATCGGCGGGAACCTTTTGTGTGTCGCCGTTAGTTTCAATGGCGATGCCGTTCCCCATTAAACCCTCTGGCATCAGCCAGAGATTTACGGACATATACATTCTGTGGCTGACCAAGCTTTTTGGCGACAGGGATCTGACGCTCCATGTGGGCACCCGCGAGCGTGTGTGGGGACCTTAAGGCCCTTCTACCCCATCACTGAGTTTAGATGGCTGACCAGCTCTAAGAAGAGTCCTGGTGGTTTTGAACTTCCTATGGATGATGGAGGCCACTGTGCTCATTGGGACCTTTAAAGCAGCAAAAAATGTTTCTGTAACCTTCCCCAGTTTCTGTGCCTCCAGACAATCATGTCTCAGAGATCTTCAGACAGTCCCTTTGCCTTTATGCTTTCTGTGTTCTGACATGAAATGTCAAATGTGGGACTTTATATAGACAGGTGTGTGCCTTCCCAAATCATATCCAATCAACTAAATTTACCACAGGTAGACTCCAATTAAGCTGCAGAAACATCTCAAGGATTATCAGGGGAAACAGGATGTACCTGAGCTCAATTTGTATTTTCATAGCAAAGGCTGTAAATACTTATGTACATGTGCTTTCTTATTTTTTAATTTTTAAGTTAAACTTTTTTTCACGTTGTCACTATGGGGTGTTGTGTGTAGAATTCTGAGGAAACAAATGTATTTAATTCATTATTGAAAAAGGCTGTAACATAACAAAAGCAGTGATGCGCTGTGAATACTTTCCGGATGCACTGTATTTTTTTGAGCTGTGTATATACATTTATTTTATATATACACATTTGTCTTGCTGTACTACATATTGCCCTTTCCTCCTCCTTTCTGTCACTGGCCCACCCTTTCTATCCCTAGATTTCATAGAGGCTCCACATAACACATGGACATTACCCCAGCGACCAGGATGCTTGAAACTATACATAGCACCATACTGGCACCTCTCACCAGCTGTGCCCTTACATATAAGCACCGATGATGCAACTAAGTCTAAAATAAGATATGTAAATGTAATTCCTGTGTTAATAGGGAGAAACTGTAGTGGCGCGCAAGTGCAGAGTGTGTAACCACTCACGCAGCCAGGTTCTTTAAGGTGGATGTCCTCTGCTAGATCACCAGGTTCCACTTGCAGCCCAATAACTCCAAGGTCCACGCCAGCAGGTTGGGGCTATTTACAGTTTTATTTAGGAATATTAACACACTTTCACCATCACCCAGAGGCAGGGATGGGGTTCAGGCATTGGGATGTATGTTTCAACTGCGTTGTTCACGAGCGGCTGGACCAATGGCTGGGTGTTAGGGACCTTCTCCATGGTGTAATGCTGGAGGCCTTTCGTTCTCTTCTGGAGTCACAGGGAGAAGCAAGGTACAAGCCAGGAGGAAACAGGAAAAAGCCCAGAAGCTTCTATGGGACTTCTATTTGGAATAGGGATGGCCTAAGGCCTGTTACTGGGCTGGACTATGTTTGTGACATTTTGGAGGAATAAAGTACACATCCAGACATGAGTCATGGTACCAGCTTTTCCTAAACAACAGGTGAAACCCTTTTCAGAGAGACATGCACAAAATACAGCATATAAAGTATTATACAGTGCCTATAATACAGCATATATATTATAGTTAAGTGACCGTTTCTCGGGTCACTGCAAAACCAGAAACGGTAAAATATGACATTGAACCATCGTTAAGCCCTTTAGCCTATTATTTCTTGTGTGCTTTGGGCATTACGAAACCTATGCCAATAACACATTTTAATTCCACTGTATGCATCCTACATGGAGGGCTGTGCATATGAAGACTGCTATAAATAGTCACTACACAGGTGGAAATGTAGGAAATTTAATAGGCTGATAGATTCTGTAAAAAGGAGATACTGCTGATTATATTGGCAGTATAATTAAGGCTGCTATTATTCATCTAAGCTTGTGATCTGGAAAATGACACAGGCTTTTCCAAAAATAACGCCACAAATGAATTTTAAAAATGATATCTATGCATGTATTTTGTATTCATTATACAGCCAAATAAAAGAATATTTACACCAAGCATAAACTATAAGTACATCTCCAAAAAAAGTCCTCCAGAAAGAAAACAAATAGGATATACTGCAATATGAAAGGCAGAACTAATGCAAGCATGGTACAAGACTAGACAAGACTATTAATCATAGAAAAGTTATCAAGGTTTATGCAATGTCAACCAAATGGCCCTTGTCTGACTGATTTCTTGCAAATCCCTTTTTGTCTCATTGCCTGGTTGTAGGGTCGTCCTGCATTGTAGCTCCCTCAGCAGTGAAGGGATTAATAATACTGCAGTGGTAGGGTCACCTTGACTCATACAGAACAGCAAAACCACCTTCTCCAGTGAGGAAATACTGCAGATTTAACCCCTGCACTGTACTAATATTCAAATATAAGTGAATCCCGATCATGACACATAGACTGCATACTAACCCTTTACAAGTACATTTTATGGAAACATGCTAAAGAAATTGGTAAATGTTATTGACCCTATAGTTAAATTACTTAAAATACTATGATCATTTTATAAAATTTTCTTTTTAGATTCTATATTGGGATGAAGGAGCAATTTAAGGTATTGTTTTTAGCAAATAATCTGTCGATTGTTAAAGAAACTTGACTGGAAATAACACGTCCTGTTGAAATTCTATCATTCCTCTGTTCCCCTATAGTTACACAATAATTATTTAAATATTGATTCCAGATAACAGATGAAAGCTGCTGGTTGCAGTGCTGCTTCTTCTTTAATGACTCTTCATTGTACGCCTGCTTTCCTGCCATGCTCCAGTGGGTACGGTCAGCTCAGAGCGGGGTATGGCGTACACCTGTACACCCCCATGGCTTTTCTCTGCTCCAAACACTGGCCTATTCTTTAGATGACAATGCAGGTAATGGCAGGTGTATAAGATAATGCAGCACCATTAACGTCACAAAAGTATTCATCGCATATTCCCAATATGATAACAAAACAGGTCCATTGGGAAAGTTGGATTCCAGATCTGATAATCTGTGTTGGTGGAAATCACAATAGCCGAGGATAGAAACTAAGCTGGCAGACACAGGTCAATTGCCATGCGATCGATGAATGATTGCAGCGGGGTAACGAACAAATCAACTTTGCGCAATTGACTTCCGGTTGATACTTGGGGATGGGTAGCAGTAATGGCGATCAAACCAGGATTTACCAACAAGTTGTTCCCTGTTTGATCAACATTTCTTCGAGAGGGATCGAATAAACATGAGGTTTTCATGTTCGATTCCTGTATGACCGTTTGGGAATCAAACGAACAATCGATTTGTGTATGTGGGGCTTAAATTTATATTCAATGAATTTGAATGTAAAATTTTTTTTTTTTTTACATATATTATTTAAAAAAACAAAAACATATTGTAAATGGAGGGGGGGGGGGGGGTCTAGGGCTTCACCTTCACCACACTAGAGCTCAACAAAATTCCCAAAATTCATCATGTTTTATTGAGCAAACAAAACAACAGAAGGCTTAATGGAAGCTGTTTAGGTAACCCTCAAAACTAATACCCCAAATAAGGTGTATTACAGGTTCTTGAAAATGTGTCCCCAAACAACAGTCCATGAAATCCACAGGGGGAGGCAATCCAGCTTGTTCTCCATGGACATGTCTTTCAGGAAGACCATGAGTTTTCTCTGATGAGATTACCTGACCTCATTATATAGCCAAAATCAACCCCTGTCCAGCATCCCAGGGGTTACCTTAAATGTGACCCAGTCCAAAAATGGGTGACACATATATACCATTCAGGACCTATCACTGGCAACCTGTACAATATCTAAACCCAAAATCTTCATTGTAACATATAGCAGTTTAGCAGTCAATATATAAATCTTTCAATGATATGCATTGTAATGTTTATTGTTAGGTTTGTGTTAAGATGTACTGGTAAATATACTGGGAACCTGTGTTGTGTACTTTTTGATGATTTATGTTATTATGCTCTAATGTAATGTTAAATGTTTTTAATATTGTAACAATTTTTAATGCACAGAAGCAAAGAAATGAAAAGTGTCCTACTATAGAACCCTCACTGTACCACCAGTGACTAGTAGTTATTTCTGTTTTTTGGGTTTAATTTTTTTTTTAATGAATATTTTCGAAAAAGACTACGTGCCTAGTTTGGAATCACTGGCTTGTCTTCTGATGTAGACATGGATGGATAAGCCTAGGCAAGCACAGCAGCTGGCTAAAGTCCCAAGGATATTATAATTTTTATGGAAATACCCAAATGTGATTTACGGAGAGAATTTTCTTCTGATCAAGGTTTTGAAAGATTTACATTCCCTAAGAACAATATATTAATTGGCCTCTTCTTTTAGGAGTGCTGATATGACAAACAGAAGACGGTTTGTTGAACCATGTAAAACTGAAAGTGATCATAACATGAAAAAATACCAAAGCATAGGTAACCATCCATGTGACAAGTTCATAGGCAACATTTAGAGAGGTGATAGGCATTGATGTGGGGAATTGGCTGTATGAATCACAAATAGGTGAAACTGGAATATTAAAATATAAAAAAAGAGTGAATGTGCTCATTGACAAACTATTGCAAAAAAGTACATAAATATTTGGAAATTGCTATAGGAAAAATTTAACAATTCAAACAACTACAATAATACTGTACAATAAGGCGAGGGTATACAAAATAGTAAGGCTGCATCTACAGTATGGAAAACTGTGTGGTTCTCCTGAGCATAGGAGAAGCATTGGAAAGGGGTGGGCCACGCATAGCTGTAAAGGTGGGCATACATGATTAAAATTTTCTGCTCGGTTGACTTAAAAAGCGATCATTTTAAGTCAATCATTTTAAAATCAATTCCTTTTAGATGAATCGATCGACCAATAGAGATCAAAATCACAGAAAAATCGATCGAAAAGTGATCATTTTATAACTCAATCGAATGGAACATTGAGCTGTATGCCTAGCTTTAGAGCGTGCCACGTTCATATATGTAAGTGTTAAAGTGGTTGTAAACCCCAATTAAATACAGACACATACATTACTTAGACAAATTACTCACAGGTCAGCAGGCTGTCAGATAAAACTGCTACACAAAAAAACCCAAAAAAAACTACTTACCATCCTCATTTCCTCATTCCCATAACACTTCCGGCCATTTGGTTCACCAGTACTAGAGCTGCATATCCCAATCCCCCCCCCCCCCCCCCCCCCCCCCCCAGAACATCAGCTAAAACCTACCCCCCAGAGAGCTGGAGGAGCACCTCTCTCTTGCACTGCTGACAGGTCCCTGGGCAGACACGACATCATACAGCCGCAGGGGTACTTGGGACACATGTCCCAACATGTACACAGTGGAAGGGGTGATCTCGGAAAAATCACCCCTCCTGCTGTCAGAAATGTTTTTTTTTATTTTGGGGCAGCAATTGCCCTTATTATTGGCAGCAGAGCTGCCGATAGTGAAGAGTGATTTACCACGTGGTAGGTCCACTTTAAGTTAAAATTTCCTTGTTTGGTGATTGAGGTTTAATCTAGGCAGCTATTCTATCATGAAGCACTGTAACATGTGTTGAGTATTCTTTCCAATTATTGCTGCAGGACTCTGTGTTATCAATAGTTTCCAGTGAATTGATGTTACATCCTCAGACAACAAAATGGCTGTCCTCTCAATGCACAGATAACAGGTACATGTTAATGTAAATGATTTACACAGCTGGCATTGTTCTGTTGGATACACATAACCTTAGTAAACTACTGTAAGAAATGTGGCAATATCTTAGTATTCAAAACACGTGCATTTGTCTTTTTTCCAGAGTTACTTGGATACAGTTATCAAGAATGAGTCATTTTGCCAGGCAGCACCTAAAAAGTAATCTGTTTCTCTCATTATCAAATAACTTGCACCACGCCTAAGATGTTTTTGTGTGTTTGACTCACAACGTTCTTGTTACGGGAGAGATAGCAGCCTTTATCTTTCTAAATCCACCCTATGTGACCTAACACACCATAGGCACATGACGAGTACACTTTTCAGTTTAGTCTTTAAACAACTATATTATCCAAAGCAATACTAATGCAATCTTTACAGTTTTGGCATATTCTTCCAGTAGTTTGATATCTGACATTTGTACCTCTTTGTGAGCCAGGAAAGATGTACTGTATTTTTGAGAGCTGAAGGAACACCTCTCATTCACACTGCTGACAGGTCCCTGAGTAAAAGTGTCCCAACATTCTATATTATCCAAATATTATGCAATCTCTATATTTTTACAGTTATTTTTAAAGCAAATTTTTGGGATATTCTTCCAGTAGTGTGAAATATTATATATTTGGACATCTTTGTGAGCCAGGACAGATATAGCGTATTTTTCACACCATAAGACACACTTTTCGTCCCAAGTTGTGGGGGTTGGGAAATGTAACTCTGCCTGCAGAATGTTTGACTGGAAGTGATATATTCAACCTACTCTTGCAAGTGAATTATAGGTCTCCGCTTTGGGAAATCAGTAAGTAATGACTCTGCAAGTCTGGCTCCCATCTCCACCTTGGGAACATTCCATCTCATCTTCACCTTGGGAACATGTCTCCTGAAGAAGACTTATTCACTATGAGCTGTGAGAGACCAGCTAACTGTAATAGGCACTTACATTGCATAGACAGGTACATGAGGTGTTAACTGTTTATTAAGAAAAACTTATTTGGACAAATCAATCACTTATTTATTACTGCATAACTGAATTGCTTATGTAATAATGAGAGAAACTTGTTTTGCCTATTTTACCAGATTTATGTTTATTTTTAAATCTGCACTAAAATTACAGCTACAAGCTGGGTAACATAAGTAACACAATTGTTTTTCTTAGCACACTTTCTTCCTTATACCCATTGAGATCCCTTTGTGTGCCCCGATCACCCATGGTGATCAGTAGAAAAAGGAAGAATTATGAAAAGGCAAATGAAAAGCTAATCTGCGTAATTAGGAAAATTAAGCCTACAAGTCGAAGAATAATAAAAGTTGTGAAAATATCGACCTTAAAAAGAAACAGTTGGCTTAAATATTGTCTTAAGTCCTTCAGATTTCTCTGTCAGATTTCCTTTAGATCTCATGTGTTCAATCACAGAGGTCCCTATACTACATAGTTGTTGGTAGATCTAAAGGATATCTGACAAAGAGATCTAAAGATGTATGGCCAGCTTAAAGGTGACGTTTTAAAGTCCGTTGGTGTGGGATTTTTGATACACAAGTATTTTAGTATTTGTCTTGTTGTCTTACTGATGGTATTGTCCATGTTATGGCACCCATGAGTTCTAGGCATCATCTGGGAAGTGATAAAACCTGCATTTTAAGATATGAAAGGCTAAAGTAAGTAAATCTGTCACTAATCTGGAAATTTTGACTGAGCATCTGAATAAAGAAAGTATAATTAAAGGTTGTCTTCAGTGAAAATCTCATGTCAAACGATCAGTAGATCAGGCGATGGAGGCAGCTGAATATAAAGTATACGTCAAGGAGTAAAAAAAATGTATATGTCTTTGTAAAATAAGCAGCATCCCAATTTTGATCTCTTTTAAGGCTATCTATATACCAGAATTAACATGTACATATTGCAGCTTCCCTGTACAGTCCTGAAGGCTGTGGCTGCAGTGGAGTTACTTTTTTAGGCCTAAATCTGTTCTAGTTATTATGGAAAATCCTGTGTGATTTCAAGAGAATATGTATCTTGTTCCAATGTGTCCTTGTGTTTCTCCCTGTGGTTGGCATTCGTTGAACGCAGGGAAAAAAAGATTCAGTGGACAAAAGCCCTAAGGGGGCATTAAAAATGCCCTGCAAGCATCTGCACACAATGGGGTGCGGACTGCCAGCAGCCCGGAAAGCGCATGTCTGAATGCTTCCTAAGGCTATGTTTCCTATGAGTCCGCCAAGGCCCTCCTTCTAATGCATCTTCCATGCATTAGGACATCTGTGCATTTAGGCATGCGTTACAGGCGGATGGACCTTTCTACCTATTCTTCTACTCCTTCATGGCATGGCCGTTTCTAGCCTCCAGTGGGGTTATTGGTTTTATTCAAGAGCAGCTTGCGCAGCTCAAAACAGGACGGGTAGGGAACCTATGCAAAGCTGTCAACCGGGGAAGGTGGTGGGTGCTAGTGGCGAAGCTGTCACACAATGTGCTATTCGAGAACAACCACCCCCACCTCTCACCTATCCACTGGTAATGGATTCAATTCATTGTCTATGGGTGAGTAACCCACACTTGCGCTGGTTCCGTTGCGTTAATGATTTTAATGAAGCTCAACGCATTATATCAATGCATGTGGAAATATGCTAATTGATTGTAATGTAATGCGTCACCATCCCTCCATTTGACGTACATGTTTTGACCCTCTGGAAACATAGCCTTACTTCCCAGTTTCTGAACTGAATTTTCAAACAATGTTATCTTCCGTAAAAAGTAACAAAATAATGTTACAAATGTAATAGTGGTGAAGAGAGAGATTTGTTTATAGTCCTAGAGACAACCATCACTGCCTTCATAGAAAGATGTCACCTTAATCGGCCAAGGGATATTTTAAGGCTAACTGGTGAGAATAAAGGGAAAGCAACCCATCAAAAAAAGAATATATATATTTACTTATTGACTGAGCATTTAGAGTACATAAAAATAACTGTCAATGTTCCGTAAATGTTCTATGTCAGGTTCACCCAAGGTTAGTTTTGTGTCTGAGTGGCTGAGAAGTTTATAAAAGGACACTCAGTCAACCAAATTGCTCACAGTGGGACTAAGTTGAGTGCATTTCTGGCAGTTTAGGAAGGTTTTTTTAGGAAACACTAGCAGCAACTTTAAAAATACAAATATGCCTTGTCTCCACTGGACACCATGGGCCTGTAAGCATTATGTGTCCATGACTAGTGTTGAGCTTGAATATTCGAATTGCGAATATATTCTACAAATATCAGCTATTCGCAAATCTGCAAATATGTTGGTATATATTTGCAATTGCAAATATTTGCGATATTATGCATTAGGAAGCTTGTGGCCATGCATTGAGATTTTATATTCGCAATGCAAAAATATATACCACATGTCACTATGTCACATACATGTACAATGTATGGCCATACACTTGAATTACGAATATTTGTGAATATTAGTAGAATTATTCGCGAAATATTGTGAATTCAAATATTGCCTATGCCAGTGGTTTCCAAACTTTCCTTGCAGAGCCCCCCTTTTCTATTTAGGGGCATTAATGAGCCCCCATCCCCATTGAAACACAGGTTAAGAATGAGGGTCAGGGCCCCCCTGGATTACCTTCACGCCCCCCCCCCCCAGTTTGGGAACCACTGGCCTATGCTGCTTATAACTGTCCATGACACCAAATGGTAGGTCTGGCCACATTGTGCCTGATTTAGGTTGCATTAATCAGCGTGCTTACAATACTACAGCTATAATGTTCCCATTGAACACCTATGGGCATGATGCATACAATATGTGACGGAAAAAGAGCAAGCCCCTATAGAGTGTGTCACTGGTCATTGAAATTAATAGGCATGCTATGTTGCAGGCTATATTAGGCATGTGTATACAGGTGCATCATAGCCCATAGGAAACAAATCAGCCCAGAGATTCTTACATGCAGTGGTATAGGACTCACTATAGCACCTATAGCAGTGCTATGGGGCCCATAGCCACAAAGGCGCCCGCCGCTCCTGGCTGTTTTTTTTATTTTCTCTCCCTCTGCTCTTAATAGTTAACCTCCTTGATGGTACTCTGGAGTCCAGCTATAAAAGTTTGCTATGTGGCCCAGTCATTTCTAGCTGCACCTCTGCCTACATGGTGGAGACAAGACATTAAACGCAATTTGGCCCTTTATCCTCCTGCCTCTTTCAAGCTTTCTTAATGGTCAGTAAGAAAACCCATCACATAAAACCCAATAGGAAGAAATAGGTTTTAATATTTTCTTTGTACTATTGGTTTTGTTAGAATTGCCCACATCGGTGACAGGTTTGCTTTTCTTGTATGTATGACTTCACAATACTGGCTGTGGGTATAAATTGTATTGAATTGTAGGTTTCTGCTATGACAAGGCACAAAATAAGTATTGCAGAACATTCAGAAGCAACAATCTGCTCCATTATCCTGTAGAAGTAAAAAATGTCAAACACAGTAGTGTCTACCAATGTAGTGTATGAAAAATAAACATTCCCTCCTTCTGCAGTTATAGAACAAACAGGCCTTATCAGCCATCTACTTCTGAGATCCAAGTTCTCCAGACAAAGGCTTGGAAACCCAGATTCCATTCACAGCACACTGCAGCTTGGCTCTCGAACAATGGATTTTTCGCTACAATATGTGAACATAAAACACACAGAAACAACACCATGTATTTCATTTTCAGAAATTCTAATATTTTTCATTATATGGAATGAGGAGAAGTGGCATAGTATATGGAATCATTTAATCTGGTCATATATGTTAATATGTGAAATAGCAGGATTTAGCTAAACCATTTATAAAAATCAGGCAGGTTTTCATATTATATATTTCAAGGTAGATCTTAAGTACTTAAGTACATCAGAATTTGTAGCCACACTATGTCACTGTGCTGCTCCTTCATCAATCATTGAGAAACCAGTGAAAGGGAACAATCGCTGCAGTTTTCTATGATGGCGGATTCAGGTGAACACCTGCTCATACTAAAACTCTTGTCCTATCCATACAGCAGAACAGAGAATACTTGGTCAGAGATAACCATGCTGAAATAATAAGTAACAGGACGCCCCGTGTAACATCCAGCAGGTGATTGCCATAACATGTTTTTTGAATGGCAAAGTGTTTGAACAGTTTATGCAAAGCTGCTCTCCTCTTTGGACATGCATATGATGACAAATGAACAATGTGGAGTGAAATATATTCATTTATTATTATAGGTATAAAAAAATTGACATGGAATATGCCGTTGGTTCCCTGTTCGACTGAACTTTCTTCAAGTAGGATCGATTAATCCCGCTCTAAAGCCCCCCATAGACAGGCAGACTCCTCCATACAACTTTCATGAGACTTACCAA
>CM070033.1:35091979-35105414 GCA_036250615.1 Ptychadena robeensis | reverse complement strand
TATAGCTGTGTAATCACTGCTGAAGGTTGTGCGCAACTACCCATTATCTTTCTTAACTAGGTATCAGTGACTGGAAGAGCAGTGGTAACATCACATGTAGGTACATCATCTCATACAACTGGAACAGTTAACAACAGTAAAATTGTTCTAGATGGATGAGGATGAGCAGAGGGGCAATGAACTGTTTTAAATAGTTAGGGATGGTCATGTTCAGAATGAATTTACAATTTAGGATATAGACCATCCTTCTTTGTCAGGCAGATGGAGCTGGGAACCTGAGATTCCCATGTCTGGATAATTGGAGGAATGAATAGTGCCCTGTGTTTCTGCATTGCATCATTTTAATACTTAATTGAATTATTATAAAACAGAAATAAATATAAATAGGAAAAGAAGGTCCATGGCACAGCATGAATGAGCTGGCCATACACCTTTAGATCTCTCAACAACTATGTAGTGCCGGGTCCTCTGTGATTGAACACAGGTAGACTTGATGGTTTAGCAAGTCCCTCATATTACATGGTTTTGGTAAAACAAAAGGAGATCTAAAGGAAATCTGACAGAGAAATCTAAAGGTGTAAGAGGACCCTTATACTTCACATTTTTGTGAATTGCAGAAATTATGTGATGCTGATATATCTATGTGGAGCAAAATCCCTTAGGAATGTTTTCAGCCACAAATAATGATGGCAGTTCTGAGGGCAAAAGTACTTCCAAGATGTCCCCAATGAAGTGAGTGGAGACTATGAAGGAGTTTTTGTTTTGTTTTTTAGACAGATTAGGAAAGCATTACAATTGTTCAATGATCATTGTCACAGAAAATTAGGAAAATTGAAAATGTTAAAATTAGCACAAAAAACAAGAGAAAGTTAAATGGAGTCAACAAGAATGGTGATTGACTTACCCTGACACCATTACAGATGCTAGATATTTTCTGAGTGGATCACAATATAATGTTTAGGGCAACATTTATCTCTAAAGGTCTTATGTAAGGGATATCAGATTGTAAGCTCTTCTGAGGGACAGTAAAGCTAGGCACACATGGATAGTGATGGCCGAACTGTCCGCAAGGCGGACAGTTCGGCCGCGAACAAGCATGTTCGCCCATCCTCTCGCCGGTGGAGAGTACGGGTGTTCTATATTCTTCCTCCGCCAGGATCAGAACCTGCGAGATCGTGCCGGAGGAAGAATCTTTTCACTAGAAGACCGGGCATGAAGCCGGTCTTCTAGTGAAAATTCCGGCTCGGAGCAGGAAGTGACGTCAGTGACGTCACATCCGGCTCCCGCAACCAGGAACTATGCGGCGGGGAATTTGAATGTGTCCGCAAACAGGTGGACAGCGGACTTCTTTAAAAGTCCGACCAGCCCATTCACGGACAGTCCAGGCCGATGTTCGGCCATCACTACACATGGGTAGATTTGTAAAAAGATTCGTAAAAAGTCATCACCACCACGCTGTGATTGATCGGGGGTCGATTGCACGGGTATTTACCTATGTATGGCTAGCATTAGTTCTGATATGACTATAGACTTTGTACAGCACTGTGTATTATGTAGGTTCTATAAAATTACTTATTATAATTAAAATAATTATTATTATCATTTATTAGAGGATCCTGCCTGATCTGGCTTAAGGTGGGCTTACACATGTAGATTTTTTGTTCGATCAATAAAGAACAAAAAATTTTTGGGTTGATTGAACAAAAATCTAGAATGGCCAATTTGTTCGATGGATCACTTTTGTTCGATCTCAAACAAAAAATAATTTAAAAGGTAATTGAACATGTTGGTAAATTTGTATCTGTCGTAATTTTTTATGTATTTTCATTCGATAGCGGGATGGACAAACAAAAAATCTAACGTTACATTCGATAAATAACGAACGATGTTCCACAAGGACATCGAACAAAAAATCTAATTGGCAGTTGAATGAAGAAAAAATCTACACGTGTAAACCCACCTTTACAGTCTAATAGGTTGGGGAACAGAGTATACAATAAGTAAGGGTTGTGGGACTGGCATGGAGTAGATGTGAGGAGTGAGAACATGGGTAGGCCAGACTGAATTATTATTATTATCATTTATTTACAAAGCGCCAACATATTAGGCAGCACTTTTTTTTAACTAACCTTTATTTGAGACAACCCTAACAAAGTAGAAATGCATGCAGTATGAGCACACAGCAGCTGAGCCCACTAGTGACAGGTCAGATTCTTGTCTCATATTGCCAGCTGGGTTTCTTAGAACCCTGGTGACACCAACACTGTGCACATTTCCAAAGTTAAAGCAGACGGAAAAGACAGAAATGGATGCAGCTCTGTATTTATTATTACCTCGTGAAATGTATTTTTAAAGAATTGTTAGGGTCCTCATGTACCTTATAGTCTGGCTGTACAATTTTTGCACGATCGATTTTAGTTTGCCAATATTATACTGCATCATAGGAGGGGTTGCTCAACTATCCAATCACTCTACTGTATATCTATAAGGGAAGCTCTTGCATTACATAGTTATTAGTAGATCTTGACAATAACACAGAGCGATTGAAAGGTGTGTGGTGCACCTCAGTACTTGAACTGACATGGTCTTTTGCAATCCATTGTACAGGAGAAGTCACACTAGTAGAGCAGCAGGACAAGTCAGGTGTGTTGCAGTTCTTTTCTCGCTTGCTCATAGGAGAAGACATAGAAATAGCAAAAAAAATTATATTGTCCAAAAATTCCTAGATTTTAGTAATTCAACTTAAAAGGTGAAATATATGGAATAGACTGAAAACATGCACATTGAGATATTTCAAGCATTTATTTGTTATGGTTTTTAATAAAACAAAGATTTTAATTTTTAATTTAATTAATTAAATGTCAGACCTTTGAAAAATATAATCATGCATATGTACTCAGTACTTGGTTTGGGCCCCTTTTGCATCAATTACTGCGTCAATGCGGTGTGGCATAGATGCTATCAGCCTGTGGCACTGCTGAGGAAGACCAGGATGCTTCAATAGTGACCTTCAGCTCCTCTGCATTATTCACTCTCATGTCTCTCATCTTTCTCTTGGCAATGCCCCAGAGATTCTCTATTGGGTTCAGGTCAAAGGATTTTTTTTAGTTTCACCTTTTAAGTTGAAAAAATACAGGAACTTTTTGACGATATTCCAATTTTTCGCAAATCACCCATATGAGAGATTATCTCACAATCATGTTGTTTCTCTTAACACTTCCCAGTCCAGGTTCAGTGAAGGGCAAGGCCTGTACTTGTCACCAGAAAGCAGCAGAAAAACGGACAGACCTGTGCTATGTAGCAATGGCTTCAAAAGTTTTGGACGGACAGAAATACCAATCATTTTTAAGGTATACAAACCTCATATACAGTTTATATTTCTGTGTGTTTAGACTTTTGCTTTGAGCTTATTAATACTATGAACTCTAGCAAGCATACATCTAAAGCATCTTATCCTGACCTCCTTTGTCTTACCCGAAACATTGGCCTCCTGGTCATTCTTTCAATTGGTCATTTCTTTGGTAATTGATTCTTAGCCAATGCCTAAGTAATGATAATTGAACAGAGATTTACCAACATGTCGGATCCCTGTTTGAAGACATTTTCTTGGAGTTGGATCGATCTCTCGGAATTTGTTCGGGAACAGAACGCTAAATTGCCCCATGTATGGCCAGCTTTCCTGTGTCATAAAAAGAACTAAAGCAGTTGGATAAGCATGACAGCCAGGCAACTAGCATTGTAAAGCACAGATCAGAAAGACAACATTATGTAACAGGTTAAGGGTCTGCGGTCTTCCAAGTCTTGATGCTGTTGTATTTTATGACCCTACTACGGAGATGCTGGAATAAGGGTGCGGCGATCCCTGGGCTTCATCTAATGTGCACTATAAACTCTGTAATGCACACTGTCAGCACTTTAGTACATCTGTGACCATTAGCTGTAAATGTCAGCAGTGTTACACAAGACTGATGGAGCAGATATGTGTTTTGTCCAATCCTGGCAGGAGCGACATTGTGATATTGATACATTAACAGCCGAGGATCACATTCTCACACGTTTTCTGTAGGATTTCATCTCTTTTATCTGTAATGTGTTACCACTTACACAGATACCTGCAGCCTTCCATTATTACCTTGGGCTATTTATTTCAAATCTAGAGGGAAAGAATTTCCCAAAGACGCAACATAACACATTATGCATACGTAAGTGCTTATGCAGCATGACAGTCAATGCATGCGGTGTGCAATGTGCAACTTGAGCATTAATGTTTGCGTGGTCGGTATACAATGCAGCACATATAGTGTGAAAGAGCCTGCAGATGGGATATAATATGGTGATGCTCCTTTCTAGTTTTTTTTGTGTTTCCTGAGTCCCTGACCCACAGCCCCTGGTTATTGGATGATCAGGGCTCCTTCCCCACTCTTAGAGGGAGGAGAGCAAGGAGCCACAGCCAATAATCTTGGCTGCTGCCACACTTTCTATTCCTGCTAGCATGTATGTGCTGATGGGAGGGAGGAGGCTTGCTGGCCAGGGAGCCACAGCAAGGAGACTGAAGAGCCGCTGGCTGCAGAGCCCTGGATTATCTGCTCTGTCGTTTTTTGATTGCCTTTAAATTCCAGCATCCATGATTACTGTGATAGGATGTGAAATTAAATCTTCTGGAAAACAAAGAACAACAGAGGCTCTAATCCTTCTGCACGCTATAAAAAAAACTGACCAGAAAAAACAATATGTAGGAAGTAGAACTTTATGTAGAATAGTGTGGTAGTTTGGAAAGAACAAACTCTAGAGTTCATAAGAATTAAAGCCATAAATGTTTTTCTGGTCGGCTGCTACTGTAATTTACACAGCTCTGGCAAGGTGACCGTGATCAGTCGTTTTGGGGATTGTAAATTGGTTGATTTTGGTGAAACCATTTCCCAGTGTCTTACTAGCTTTAGACCCTACTCAACCTTTCTGTAACCCTAACAATATTTCTGTAACCTGACTTTGTCCTTTATTCCAGTAGGATCGTTTGAGCTTGAGTTTATGCCATGATTTCTTTAAATGCATTCAATGGTTTTTATCTATTGAAACATAGGTTTTAGGCACCCATGGTGTAAGTTCACATCTATATGTATTGACACATTGGATTTTGACATGTGTTGTTTATATGCATATTCATGCAATGACATTGACATCAACAGGACTCGTAATGCACATCAAGATGAAAAAACAATGCAATCAACCAGTGCAGTTTCTAACCTTTTGGGGGGCCCTATGCAAGTTCCGTCGATGTGGGGGGTGGGTTGGATGTGTTATTGGTGGATAAGTAAGGACCCTTTCATACTATGCTGTGCGCACATGTTAACGCTAATGTGTGTGCTGCACAGTACATACCTCAGGTTCCCATACAAAAAAATGGGAAACGTGGGCATTGCTAATTTAAAATGTTTGCAGCAGCGTGAATGGACCCCGTTTACCATGTATAGCATGTTGTATTGCTAATGTAACCACAGCATGTATAGTGTGAAAAGACCTAAAACATGCTTGTCACTTGATAACCAATGTTACATTTTGCATTATGTAAATATTAATACATTTTAGCAATATTTACAAAAACATTAGCCTCTGTTATTCAAATCAAGAACTCTTAGGCAGAACATGAGGGGGGCAAATCAGTTTAAACTTGTCAAGATGTGAAGTGCATTCACTGTACTGCATTTTTATATGTTCAAATAATGGTGTTTATATAAAACTGTGATACATATATACACATACATATAAATAGCATGGATATACGGTAAGTGCGGAGGTTCACTACACACAGGAGACTTCCAGTCAGGACAGAATAAAATGAAGTCATCAGCAATGAGTAGACAGTGACATTATATAATAGAGTACGCTCTGACATAGTAAGAGTAAGAACAATGTCAGACATCTCTAGTTTTATTACTCTATGACAACCGTTATAGATTGCAAAGTTTTTGGTTCCTTTTTTTTATTCTTAATTTTATACCGGAAATAAAATAATGGTATTTTGTTCCTCACACAGAGCTGTGAGGGTATATTCAGAGGGAAATGATAGGTACAGGCCTCAGAGCCGGCAGGTGATTGCAGTAATATGGCCAATGTAATGTGCTAAGATAGTCTGTGAAATAGTGATAGATGACAGATAGAAGTGACAGTGATAGAAGACTGTATTAGTGACTGCATAGGGAAGGTGACCGGGATCAGGCACACACCCAGCGGGGAATGGAGCAAATATCCACATAAAGACATGGAGGGACACAATTCTGAAGAGCAAACAACAAGGTGATTTCTTGCGTAAAAAAACGTTCCCTAAAAAGGTTTCCCAATTGAATGTTTAGCTCAGCTCTTTTTGGAGAAAACCTCAACTTAAAGTTTCCTATAACTTTCTGTCTCAATGGCAATGATCCGTAAACAAAGGTTCTTACAACAAAGGATCTAATATTTTCTGCTCTATCCAAGCAAAAACTGCTAGATAAGATACCTTATTGATTATCTTGGAATGGGTATACAGAAAAAGAGACATTGTCAGAACTCTTTATTTGCATATTTAGTATGGGTTATTTAAAATATGATTTAGTATATTTACATGACAGCCAGCCAACTAGTCACTGTCAGGGTAATGAATCACCTATAATTTTATCAATAATTGTTTTAATTTCAAGTCTCCTTTTCTCTCACCTCTTCTTTTGCCTATTTTAACACCCAGGTTTTTAATTTTCACCTCTTCACTCATCTTACATTCCTTCAATCTGGACCCAGACTTGTGCCTTCCACCCCTTCTACATTTCTTCTATCTAGGAATCTCCATATATCTCCTTTAAATGAATTGATTCCTTTAATTAATTAATCGATTTACATTAAATCAGATCAATGTTTGACACTCAAATAGCAAAATAATCGACCCTAGCTTTACATTCCTTCTACCTGGACCCAGACTTGTAGCTTTCATCTCTGTGCCCCTCTTACGTTTCTTTTGTATGGACCCAGACCTGTACCTCTTGTATTACATCTTTCTAGACCCAGACTTTTCCCTCTGCACCCCTCTTACATTTCTTTTGTCTGGACCCAGACCTTTACCTCTTATATTCCATCTATCTAGACCCAGACTTTTCCCTCTGCACCTCTCTTACAATCGATCTATCTAGACCCAGTCCTGTACCTTTCACCTCTGTACCCCTCTTACATTGCTCCTATCTGGACCAGGACTTGTGTTGTTCACCTCTGCACCCCTCTTACATTCTCTCTATCTGGACCCAGGCTTATACCTTTCACCTCTGCACCCCTCTTACATTCCCTCTATCTGGACACAGACTTGTACCTTTCACCTCTGTGCCCCTCTTACATTTCTTTTGTCTGGACCCAGACCTCTACCTCTTACATTCCATCTATCTAGACCAGTGGTGGGCAACTGAGTTGATATGGAGGGCCACAAGTGCGGCCCTCTGCCTCACTAAAGGGCCGCACATAACATTGATCCAGACTCCACCCCCTTCAACATATCCTGTTTTCCCCGGTCAACTTTGACAATTTTACTGATGTAGGAGCCAAAGTTGATTGGGAAAGTTGGGTCAGCATGTGACCACTTTAAAGTTGAGTTGCTATGCCCTAAGCATTAACAGTAAGGTTTTGAGGGGCTGCATGTGGAGGACCAAGGGGGGCTGCCGAACAACTCCCAAAGGGCCGCATGCGGCCCCCGAGCTGCAGGTTGGGCACCTAGGATCTAGACCCAGACTTTTCCCTCTGCACCCCTCTTACAATCCATCTATCTAGACCCAGTCCTGTACCTTTCACCTCTGTACCCCTCTTACATTGCTTCTATCTGGACCCAGACTTGTGGTGTTCACCTCTGCTCCCCTTTTATATTTCTTCTATCTAGACCCAGACCTGTACCGTTCACCTCTGCATCCTTCTTACATTTTTTCTATCTGGATACAGATTTGTGGTCTTTGCCACTATACCCCTCTTAAATAGCTTTTGCTTGGACCCAGACTTATAACTTTTACCTCTGCACCCCTCTTACATTCCCTCTATCTGGGCCAGATTTGTGGTGTTCACCTCTGCACCCCTCTTACATTACTTCTATCTAGGAATCTCCTTCTATCTCCTTTAAATGAATCGATTCCTTTAATTTCTAGCTGTGTATGGCTAGCTTTACATTCGTTCTCTCTGGACCTGGACTTGCACCTTTCACCTCTGCACCCCTTATACATTGCTTTTGTCTGGACCCAGGCTTATACCTTTCACCTCTGCACCCCTCTTACATTCTCTCTATCTGGACCCAGACTTGTACCTTTCACCTCTGCGCCCCTCTTACATTTTTTTTTGTCTGGACCCAGACCTGCACCTCTTATATTCCATCTACCTAGACCCAGACTTTTCCCTCTGCACCCCTCTTACATTTCTTTTGTCTGGACCTAGACCTCTACCTCTTATATTCCATCTACCTAGACCCAGACTTTTCCATCTGCACCTCTCTTACAATCGATCTACCTAGACCCAGTCCTGTACCTTTGACCTTGGTACCCCTCTTACATTGCTCCTATCTGGACCCAGACTTGTGGTGTTTACCTCTGCACCCCTCTTACATTCCTTTTATCTTGACCCAGACCTGTACCATTCACCTCTGCACCCCTCTTACATTTCTTCACATTTCCAGGTTTGGACCTTTTACCTCTGCTCCCCTTTTACCAAGTGGTCAGTCTGATCCTGGGCACCCAACACTACTGCTGTAAATCATTGTGACACAGACTAATCGCAGTCTCATATAAGTCACATATAACAATCAGACGGTAAGAGTCATAGTTAGCATGTTAGGAAAGCAGTGACAAGGAAGTCAGGTCTGAAACACTGGAAATCAAATGCTGAAATCCGCAGTATTACTACAGCCTGTCCTCATCAACAACTGCCAGAAACACCTCAAACTGATTTTGTGGTCACAGATTTCTGAAAAGGGATTACCAAAGGGCATGTCGCTGCTGAAGGGCAACTCTCACTCTCCATCACGTACATATTCTCCATTTTCTACATCACCGTTTACCTCAGTCCTTTTATGGCTTTTTGGGTATTTTAAGCTCTGAAAGCTACCTTAGTACAGTACAATGCTAGACAAACTCTGGGCTTAAATTTTTTCATTTTAGCCAGACTGTTAAGCTGGCCATACACATGCATCGATTCAATTGATTGTGCGCAACACGGTGATGCAAAAATCAACCCACTTTGGCGATCGAACAAGGATTTACCAACAAGTGGGTTTCGTGTTTGACCTACATTTTCTTGGAGCGTGATCGACCGCTCCTGAAGGGCAGCATTCGATTTGTGAATTATCAATCGCCAAGAATGAATTGAATGAAGAATCGGTTCGTGTAAGGCCAGCTTAAGTATCTTATTAGAGATATTTGATCACTTCCTGTTCTGATGATAAAGGGAAATCTCCAGTGTGAACAGATGCTAATGAGCTTTTTGCTGTGTTGGTAGTAGAGGTAGTACACAATATTTTCATTTATAGAACAGTATTGCTGCATTTAGTTACACTATTATCACCTTGGTATGAAATTCACTCTTCCTCTCGGTATTTTTTCTAATCCCCACCCATGGCTTCATCAGCAATTAGCACATTCTATAAATAATGTCTCTATGGATCACCAGTAGCGTAGAGTCTGAAATAATATGACCAAGAAACTAAACTCATGTCACAACTGTAATAATATTTGCGGCGGTACCTTGCTGATGTCTGCCAGCGTGTTGCTGAGCAGGCAGAACTTGCAGTACAGTCGTATGCTCCTTGTTATATTTATGGACATGCTAGCAATCATATTATTTATCCGCATTCACTGTCCTTCCATAAACGGTTATATGTCACGCTGTTACAAAGAGGATCAGCGCTAAGAATATTATCCAGGCAGCAGAAATACACACCGCAGCAAAATACACTTAAAGTGTTCCGCCAGCCTTTATATGGTTCATTTATTTATTCAACTTTCGTGTGATGACAAATGATGGGTAATTCTCTGGAGATCATTACCATTACTTATAGAAACAGGAAGTGATTTAAATTTCGACTAATGGACACATAGACAGCAATAAGAACCCATAAAAGTGGTTTATATCATGAACTTAAGTACAGATGTCCTTAACCTCCCTAGCACACTGCTGAGGTCCAGATTTCTGTACCAAAAGTGCACCATATATTTTTTATGTTGTAGGCCTGTAACTTCCCAAAATCTGTCCGTACAAGGGTCTAATAGACATCCTGACTATAATAATGTTTGAAACACACAATTATGTAACAAAAAATAAATTAAAAATTTTCTAAATAAATAAAAGGTATCATTTGAATGGTAACATCTCTAAAATACTTATTTGTATGATAGATTTCAAAACTGTATGTATTTATATTTTATTTATAATAACATTTTATTCAATTGGAAATGTGTTTTGTGGTTTTTTTACTTTGAATTTTATCACTGTATCCAGTACAATTCCCTTTGGCATCCTCTCTCCCCTGGTGTGATGGACCTGGTGACATCACACCAGGGGAGAGAGGGTTAACTTCAAAAGGGAACAGCTGGGGAATCACACTGAAAACTGTTTTCTCCAACAGTTTTTGTGCGATTTACTTTTGAATCTTCTGCCGCTTCCCCGATGTGATGTCATCATGTCACTCCACAGAGAGGGGGGGGGGGTCCGCTCTCCTGCAGCAGCCTCCTCTTTAGATCGGGGCCGCAGTAGTGTTGCAGAATGGTAAATCTGCGCTGCTGGGGCTCCGATCTCGTCCAGTGCAGTACAGTTGGATGAGATGGTGCCGTCAGGAACAGCAGGGTGGTTAATGCAGTTAGTGGTCAGTTACATAGCAGTCCTACACTGTGGCGGATGGGTAAGTGAGTGACCGCTATGAGGGATTGCTGCAGTGGGGGGTGCATTCCGCTTGACCCTCCGAGGCTTCTACATACTGTACCAACAGATTGCACAGAGCCCAGTCGGCAAACTTTTATCTCAAAGGTCACTAAGGCTGACCATACACACGTCGATTTTTCAATTGATCACTGTGCATGTTCGCGGCGATTGTTTAAAAATCGATTGCAGTCACCCTTTCTTCAAGCGAAGAGAGCTTGATCGAACAGGGATTGAACATGTTGGTAAATCCCTGTTCAATTGTCATTACCAAGGGTCCCCATCCAATGTATCGAACAGGATCGATTGCGCAAAGTGGTGCGCATCAGTTCGAAAGCTCAAGTGCAGTGTCACTGCGTTCAAGGGTTAATCAATCCAGCGGGTGTGTATGTATGTATCTGTGTATGGGCACCCTAAAGCTCACCATAAAAAGGGTTGAATATTGTGTTTGATCACCCAGTAAAATTGATCGTTTGAAATCGATTCTTTTTTTTTAATCCAGTTGACTGAAAGTGATGGAAATGGAGATTAAAATCACAAGAGCTGTGACTAATCAGGTTCGAAAATATGTGCCAAGTGTTTAAGTTGTTATGATGGATTTGTATCCGTTCATATTTTAGAGACGGCGCACGCACCTTTATCTTCATAATTGGAAACAAATTGAAGGAATTGAATTGAAGGAATTGGTTTGCTCTGGGTGGGGTATGATTGATGTATGATGTATATATGATGTATGTATGATAGTATACTAATAATATGAAAATCGATGGAGCAAAAATTGATGTGTGTATGGCTAGCTTGATGCTTATTTCTGGTGAAAATAATCTTCTGACCGTCTTCTGTTTATAAAGCATAAGGAATAATTTCCAGTGTCTTTTTCCCCGTGTCCAGCGTGCGCTGGGAAAATGATGCGGACACAACCTATCCCATTCATTTTACTGTATCAACAAAGAGGCCATCAATGATTAGCGACACGCCAGTAGGTGTGTTTTTCCTATATAAATGAATAGGGCATGTTACCACCAATGCGCGGACAATTCACCCACAAACTTTAGGCAAACAGTGGCAATCCACTGGTTGGGCAGCATAACGCGCCCATGCTGCCCAGTGGCAAACAACCTTAAGATAGTAAACTGAGTTTCTTTAAGAAGAGCAAAGTCTTCCTATGGAGTTGTGATTACTGTGTTTACCCTAAAATAACGTTTTATTCTGCTTTTGCTATTGGATATGATTGTTTTTTTATAATGTCTTTCTAAATAAATGTAGTGCATAGCACAATCAAGCCTTCTTAAAACAGAAGGTATTTACACGGCCCAATCCAGCACAAATCCCAAAACTTTAGGTGGAAGCCTGCGGTTTGGGACAGTGGGCGGAGCCATGCAAATTGTTCCTTTTTGCCCCATCAGCCAAATGCACATCCAGAAACCGCTGGTGTACAGTGCAAATATAGTCTTTTTGGTACAGAGCCATTTATTCCAAACTGCATACAGCTGTTTCAGGCTCCTTGGCCATCATCAGTGCAGTGCATGGAAACAATGGCTCTATGATGTGGGGCTTGGAAGCCGGACAAAGAGAAGTACCTGTGAAGGTTATGTTGAGAAGGGATGAAAGGAATCAAAAAGCCCTCATCTTGAGCAGTGCATAGCACAATCAAGCCTTCTTAAAACAGAAATACCTTCTGTTTTAAGAAGGCTTGATTGTGCTATGCACTGCTCGAGTTGAGGGCTTTTTTATTCCTTTCATCCCTTCTCACCATAACCTTCACAGGTACTTCTCTAGATAAATGTAGAAATGTGTTTATAAGATAACTGGTGCAACAGATTGAGCTGTTGTCTGTTCTAGTGCGCACGTTCTGAATTTTCATTAATAAGCTGGATGTGTTGGTAAATATGGATGAAAAGTCCAAATATAATCATTGCAAAGAGGAGATAAAGACAACTTCAATCCATGTGTGCGCCGTGGTATGAAACTTCAATCAAATGAGTGCTCGAGTGAGAAAGGATTAGCGTATCTGCTCATGTACTAGATGTAGTTACAGAAGACCAGTGAAAACTTTACAGATGAGAATTGTTGCTCATTGATATGTCACAATGTCCTTCATAGGACACAAAAGACAAGAAAGAGAGCTTGAAACAGTGGTTCTCAACCTGTGGGTCGGGACAGCCTTTGGAGTCAAAAAACCATTTCACAGTAGTGGTGGCCGAACTGTCTGCAGAAAATCAGGCACAGAAATATACGTCTGGAGGAAGAATTTTTTCACTAGACTCCAATCGCATTAAAAACTGTAAGTGATGCCATGGAGTGTCACTTCCCGTATTTGGAACGTGGAAGTGCCACACCCCACTGGCACTACTGCCTTCCAAATACAGGAAGTGACACTTTGCTGATCTAAAAAGGTTGCGAACTACTGGTCTAAAGTCCCCTATACTTCTTACAATCTCACCATACAATGTTTGTACACTCCACTGTTCTTCTACCAAAACCATGTAATATGAGGACATTTCTAATCATTCCAATCACTATGTATTCTATC
>CM070033.1:35076509-35089662 GCA_036250615.1 Ptychadena robeensis | reverse complement strand
CCCCCCCCAAGGCTCGCTTGCTGCACAATCTGTCAGAGCCCTAACATTTCCTCTCCTTTCTCTGTGCTGGTAAAGGGCTTTTCCAATCGCTGCTGGAAGAAGAGAGGGGACAGAGTGCTTGAGAACTGACTGAAAGAAAAAGGGGGGCAGAGGAGAGAACAGCCCCTCCTCGCAAGATCTGAGGAATAAGCGTCCTGTGTGTGCCAGACCCTGCAGGCTGAAGTCATGATTTTGGGTGAGTGAACATTTTTTCCACCCTTTCCATTTTATTATATGGTTTTCTTTTCCCCTTCCAGCTTTTGCAGTTGTGCGAAACAGTAATGGAATCTATTGATCGTATGCCTCTGCATCACTTTACTAAGCTCCTTTTGTCATGTCTTGTAATGTTATTTTTATCTTTCCATTCACTGAATGCTCCGTCTTTGAAGCTTGCTGTGTCTTTCATTGCTGTTTGGCTCTTTTCATTTATTTTTACCTATCCTGTTATTTTTTTTTTTACTTGCACCAGCTCTCCCTTTCATCTAATTTCTCTTCTCCAACTGTGTCTCTGGATTGTAGGATGGGGGTGATAAACTGGTGGTAACCTATCACAGTCCAGAACTTGTGTAGAATAAGTTGTGTTCTTAATGGACTGGGTTCAGAGACTCAGACTTAGGACAGGTACCTCCCTGACCTCTTTGACTCCTCATTAGGTTTCCTCTGTACTACTCTATACTCTATACTTTAAATGTCTTACTGTGCTCTTTGGGAACTCATTGGTCTTGCAAACACTTGTCTGCATAGTAACAGTGACTAAGACTAACTGAGACAGAACGAGCGAATGCAAATCTGAATTGTACCGTTATACTGTCCACAGGTTAATGGTTGTTGTCCAAAAGGATTAAACACAGTCAGTTGTGGCTTTATAAAGTAAACACTTATTGTGAGTATATATCTATTGCCTTCTAGCTGTATTTCTTTTTATACTCACCTATCTACAGGGCAAAACAATAATATACTTTTTTAATTTGCCCTTCTAGTCTTTTGAATTCCCATTGTACCCAAAGCATGAATGTTTACCCTTGGGAACTGTACATTATTATCATTTATTTATATAGCGCCAACATATTATACAGCTCTGTACAATAAATTAGAGTTGAGACACAATACAAGATAACACACAGGTACAGGTTATGACACAGGAGGAGTGGAGGACCCTGCCCGGACGGGCTTACAATCTAATAGATGGAATATTGTGCCAACATCCAATGGTGATAGTTGTAGACAGTCCACAATAGCAAAGTGAAAAAATGTACTGTTCCCTCTGGACATATTAAAACCATTAAATAAATATTTCAGAACCCTTAATGATTATAAGGAGGAAGCATGTAATGAACAGCTTTATTACAACTTATCTTGCTGTCCTGCACTGCCTGCTCTGATGTACTTCAATATACTTTACCCATGCTGATACTTGGCTCTTGTGTTGTGGACTGGCAATGCATTGTACAGTATGTTGTGTTTTATTAGCTGCCATATGTTGTGTGTTGGCTGGAAGTATATGACGTCTGATTGGTAGATCTGGGTAATGTGCCCTGTGTGTAGGAAGCTGCTTTATGTAGCGTAACAGTGTCCTATAGTTTATTAGATGAAAGACAAATATACGAGGGTACGAGAGACAAGACAATTCCAACAGTTATATAACAAACCCTGAAAAATTAGAATCTGTATTTTAAATCAAGAATCTGAAATATTTATTATTTATACTCCCACACAACAGAAAGGAAATTAATCAGCCATGTTGATAGTGGCCAAGGTGGCTTGGCATATATTCGTCCATTTAAAGGGTCTGATTAATACTGGCCGCCAGGGAGTAGAAGCATTTATTGTAATGGACACAGCTGCACGTGTCCCTCCTCACCTTGGCTCACCACCAAGATTTACAGCAGCTGCGCCTCTGTATCCCCATTGTAATTATAGAGACACAAGGAGTCAGTGTACCTGTCTTCATTAGGACTTGGCCAATAACTAAGCCCTCATCAAGCAGTGCGGGAAACAATGTGTTAATTCTTATGTGCAGTAAGCCATGTCAGCCAGCCCAGTGTTCACTTTTCTGAAGTCATCCCCGTATTGATGGCTCGCTATAGGTTGCGCACTTTAACCGTAGCACTTTATTCGTTGCACTGACTTTCTTTACAGCCTGGTGACCTATGCAGGAGGAGGTTTTATTCAGCTTATTCAATGAGGCTGAAAGTAATATACAACGATGTTCTGAATTACAAACAGTGAAATGTGATTGGTTTAAAGGGTTATGTACGTTTGCACACAAATTTGCAGTATGCATGGCCTTATTACAGTCTTAATACAAGTTTAAAGTCTGTCAGATTTGTTTGAGTATTGTGTGATGTACATGAAGACGATAAGGGTTCTAGTTTTTTATTTTGAAAAACTTTGTTCTATGTTGCACTTTCAAATACAAGGTGCAAATAGTCTCATGTGGAATGGAGTCATGTTGCAGCTTTTGGGCTTTCTTTAGAAGGATTGCAACTCACAAAATCCACCCCATCAGACACAAACCAACCAAATGCACTAACCTGGGTTTCTGTAGGCTGAAGGTTGTGTCTAAGCCCTGTGGACATTCATTGGGACCAAAGCTCCAGTCCATTGTTATGGCCCGGTTCTGGCCTCTGAGTGTACCCCCATTATATAGCTGACTCTATGGTACATTGTTTGGAATACATCAGCCTGGTCTAAAAACCCCTTGAAGCATTTTTTAAGGAAGGCACTACACATGATACATTGACTATTACATTATAACACATCTAGGCACTCATAGACTAAAGTGAATTTATATTGCAGCCATAATATAATACAAATAAAGTGTTCTCTTTTAGCACCTTAAAAATACAAGCTTTGGGAACACTATTTTATGGTGTATTTAATCTGTCAGTATAATGGAAGGAACTCAAGTGTTACTAAGTTTTTCATATTTGTAGTGCTGGTATCACTTTGACAAAGTCCTTATTTACGTTTTCTACCTGTGCCTAGTTCTATGGAATTCCAGGAACAAGATACAATAATAGTGCTCACTCACTGAGATGCCATGCGTGTCACTACTTGTTCATTCTGAATTCATGCTCCACATGTCTGGCTGCCATCACTAGTCTTTTATATATATAGCTTTAATTATCTTTTATTGATTATTTTCTGCAAGCAGCAGAGCTACTGAGGACTATCATTATGTACGCATTCAATAAAATGGAAATGAATGTACAGAGAATAGGACTGAGATACAGAGAATAGGACAGTGGCTGGGTGTAATCCAAATACATATTTAAAGGTGAATCTAAATTCATTGTTTTACTTTTGGAAAGTGATGGGGTACAATCCCTGTTAGTTGTTTGAAGCTGTTAGTAACTAGTCCTCTATCTGTTTTGATGACCATTGTTGACTGACTCTGACTTGTTTTGTTTCTGAGATTTGAGATTTACGGGGTATAAAATAGAGAGCAAGTCTCCCAGTGAGGACATTTCTTTCAGTAACCACTAATATCATATCAATGTGTATTTAAATCATCAATAAACCCCACATTTTTGTCATTGCAGATGACCATATATCATTGTGTGTTTGTTACCTTTTTACCTTACCTTTGATTGTAAAGTCCTTTTTGTACAGAGTAAATACCTACTGATCCTGTTGCTTGGTAGATACCCATGCAGTTGACCAGAAATCGATCAAAGACGTCACCATGCTTCGCTCAATCGTGGGTCAATCAAACAGAATTCGTTGTGCACCACTTTGCACACTGATTCCTGTCCGATGGGGACCGTGGTCTGGTGTACATCCGGTGTGAGCTGCTGAGAGCTGGATGGCTGCAAAGAGGGGGCTCCCCCGCACTCTGCCTGTGTAGTGTATACAGCATGGCTCGGCTCCGGATTTTTAAACAATCCCATTATTGCATTAATTTCCATGGATGTTCTGACTTAAGCAAAGTTGTAGTGTTTCCTAGTTAGCGATCAGCAATCTACTATGAAGTTCCTTTATACATTACTCTGGTCTTTTTATAAATAATTGTGTTTAAATGCTGAGGCTTAATTGCCTGTGCAGCCTTTTTTTTTAAGTGATGCCAAGCTGTCAACCTTCCCTGACCCTCCTGAAATTGCCTGCGGCGGTGAAGAATTTATACATACAGCAGTAAGAATATGCTTACATGAGTTTAGAGAATTTGTTTTGGTAGTTGCATTGTTACGCCGCAGTATCGTTTTTTTTTTGTTTTTTTTTATAATGAGAAGGGTAACTGGGTGTTTAAAACTAATTTGCTATCCTGTATTCCATGGTGGAAGTGGTAGTTTAATCATATTAATAATAAACATTCAGTTCAAGTACCCCTGGGTCTTTGCATACCACCATAACTATCTTGTAGGGCAGTGAGGGCGAACCTTTTAGAATGCCCAAACTGTAACCCAAAACCCACTTTTATCTCAAAGTGCCGACTTGGCAATTTAACCTGAATTACACACATACAAATCCTCGGGGTATAACTCTGGGTTCAGTTGTCATTCTTAGGGGACCAGTACAAAAGGCAAAGAACCAGCATTACATTCTGCCCGTTGCTAAAGGACTACACTACCCAGCATGCCTTGCTGCCTTTTCTAGCTGTTGTAGAACTACAACTTCTAACCTGTGAGAATTCTTCAGTCTTCTCTTATCATTCTGTTTTCTACTCATGCACATTACACACACTCTCGCTTGCACATAGCCCACACACATACATATTTGTCCTGACTTACTGCTTGCCTCTCCTCAGGCTTGTGTGCAATCAGAAGTGAGGGTAAGACAACTGACAGCATTAAGAGCCAATGGGCTGCCGTTCTTTCCTCCTCCTCAACCCATGCCATAGGTTCGCCATCACTGTTGTAGGGTGACTTGGGATATCTGAAGCTTTGGATTTTTCAAGTTACAGCCATTTATGGCTTTGGCCACTTCCTTCTGCAGGAAGGAGTTCCACTTTCTATAAAGCCGATTGTCAGCACTGTCACATGTCTGGAAGGCCTCCATGGTCTCCATACCCATAGATAATGGCTAACAGATTAAAAACAGAAGATTAAAGAAGAGACTAGCTATAGTGTAAGAAGGAAGTGATTCAACTACAGATTCCATTTACTGGGCAGTAAGCTAGCTATTTGTATAAAATGTACCCCCATAACACATCATTTTTATGTTTTTAAGCATTTTATGAATACTTAAAATGTATGTTTGGTTATAAATATTTGTTGATTCCTTAACATAGATTTTAAAAGCCAACTTGTATGTGTTTTATGCATTATGCATTTAAGCTGCTATAAGTGTTACTTGTGGTCTATTAGATTCTAAAACCTGCATGCTTTTGCAATGGGTACTTGTCCAAGCATAGCAACTGTCAGGATTTTGTTTGGTCAAGTAAAAACGTATTTATTAATTAGATTGTGAGATATCCAGATCCTTACCTGTAACTTGAGACACACAGTGAGCGAGCCATGCTTGCCAGAGCTTACGATTCCATATGGAGTTACAGTACTCAATGATCTAAGGACTACTGCGTGCGCTTGCTGGAGTCGCAAATCAATCTATAGACCAGCCAACAAACATTGATCGGATGGGATATGTCATTTAATAAATCACTCAGACAAAAAATGTTTGCTTTCAAATTTAATCTAAGAGCCTTGATCTGATCAATTCAATGTAAATACATATAAATGAGTTAATAATAAATTGATAAACAATAAATTTAACTGAAAGAAATTTAAATTATTAAGCATTATTTATAATATATAACATAATTTGTATTTATATATTAATGGTCAAGCTTCCCCCCAACCGTCTTCATTGTTCGTTGCACCTGCCCAATGATGTTTCATTGACTTGCATAAGACTAGATCCCTTTGTTCTTTGTGAGAGTACAGCTCTGTTTGAATCTAGGCAGCCTACTGGTAGCTATAACCTACAGTTAAGATTGCAAGACTAGTCAACTAAACTTTTATTTTGATTCAAGTTTGGATATGGCATCATTTTCAGGTTTATTGAGAGTCACCTGTAGTCAACTAAAGGTGGCCATACACGGGTTGATTTTCCGTTCGATTCCTGAACAATTGATTGCCACAGGCAATACATCATCAAAATGTACACAACACATATTCCCAGTAAAATTAAATTACATCTAAACACTAACCGAACAATAACCATTGCAATGCATATCATTGAAAGATTTATATATTGAAATGTAATATTTGCAGCTGTAACATGTAAAAACTGGTAAACTGTTGTATGTTGGATTTTGGGTTTAGATATGTTTTTTTTAAACATGCAAGTTAATAATTCCATCCAAATCCATTGAATATGAAACTTAAGCCCCCCGTACACGGATCGAAAACCCTTGTTCGATCGATCCTGCTCAAAGAAATGCCAATCAAACAAGGAACCAACATGGAACAACAGGGAACCCAATAGGGAACCAACAAGTAACGTGATCCATTGCTTAAATGGTGCGCATCTATGTGCCGTTCGATCGACGAACACTTGAGCCCAGCATGGTGACATGATGACACCACGTCCCACACGATCGTTCCCCATCGAGCAGGTATGGAGCCATGTATGGGCAGCCTAATAACCAGAGAAGAATTCTGCTGTGGTGCAGGTCTAGGACGGTAAAAGTGGTGGAGTTGCCACTTTTAATGGAAAGGCAATTTAAAATTTGAATGGGAGGCATCAGAATAAGATCATGTTAGAGGACTAGAAAGGATGGGCTACGATGTGTGGACAACCCCCATCTTGCATGTGAACAAGTTTTGATGCTAAAAACTAACTGTGTTGGAGTGAAGTGCAAAAATAAAATTTCCTTTTGCATATACAGCAATTGGTCAGTGGTACATACTTAACATTCAAGGTCTTCAATGCTTTTATCAGAACATCTGCTGGCCTCTGGAAGTCTGGGCATCTGGGCTGTCATTCCAGAGGAGGATCCATAATTTAATGAGCTGACAGGTGATAATGAGTTCTTATGTGCTACGAGATGGATTGGTTTACAAACTTGTTCTGTATTTGGCATCAATATACATTGGGAACTGATTCAAAACTTTGAATCTGACATGTCTGCGGTGTCTTTTATTAAACTAGGTGATACAGATAATAAATTGTGATGTAATTCAAGCCGGTATTATGTGGCCCTTTGCACAGCAGAAGAAGGATTTGCTTTTTTCACTCAGGTCAGATACATGGCGTTTTAAGATAGAGATTACCAAACAATACAAACGAGGTTGGCTCACTTGTGTAACCATCCTAGCTGGTATGGAACGCAATGACAGCAGAGGACCTGGGAATATCAGTCAGCCAGTAATTACGAGCTTTGTTTGTTTATATGTCATAGTGAAACTGCATATTTGGTTTCATCTGGTGTCTACTACAGGAATAGTGTTATTAAATGTTAAAACGGATTTATACTCAAAACATAAAAACAACAAAGTTAACAAACAAATAAAACATACTTACCTACAGGGGTATTGATCCAGACAAAGCGATCCCTGTAGAGAAAGATCCCATACTTACCTTCCCTTCTTCCCTGCTCCAGGGCCAAGATGACTTGAGTGTCTGATCCTCCAGCATGTAAGATCTCTCTCCACCAATCCAAATCTGAAACTGGTGATGCTCCACTCCTCCAGCATCACTGGATGCAGATCTGGCTGGCTGTAGGGCACACAGGAATGGAGGGAAGACGTCAGAATTGACATCTACTTTCCCAATATCCACTTGCGGCCGCAGGTGGCCACACGCCACAGGAGCGTCAGGGCACCACCACATCTTCACAGATTTCACCAGGTATTTTTTTGGAAGTATTTTTTTAACCTCTGATATGCCCTATTATTGGCACAGACATGCATGCATATAGCTGTCTCCAGTCTCATGGAACCGCAACCAACATTCAACATTAGCATGCAAATTGTATGCAGACTAGTCAATCAAGTACAACAGCTTCTTAGCTTCATTGGCTCCGTTTCAGTCTTCACACAATTTGCATGCATTTACATGCTAGTGTTAATATTTTAGCATCTTTCGGACTTTTTCGAGTTGGGAACTACAAACAGGTGGCTTCCAACTGACAGTGTGCGTCTATCCCTAAGGCACTTTCCCACCAGCCCTGTGTGTTGGGGTGCGAAACTGTGTGCATGAGGAATAATGCATGAACCTCCAAAAGGAGACTAACCCACAAAGTAATAGCACATAACCACTTCACTCCATTTGCAGTCATATAAAGAAAAAATAAATAACACACAGATGTTACACCGGCCTGTTGTACAAGTCAACTTTCTATAGCTATAAAACTAAAGAACCAAACAAAGGTTTCTATGCACAGGTGTAAGTATAGGTACAGATAGGTCATTACAAGCTTGAAAAACAACATATGAATGACTCACAGTCTTTGTTCCCTTTAATGTAACAGGCTAATGAACAATGGAAACTTTTTTCTTAATAACGAGGATGAGCCATTAGCACATTAAAGGAAAGAAAAGCAACATGTAATCTAAAGAATATAATGATGTCTGGCTATAAAAAGAAAGGAAAAAAATATCCCACCTGCCCAATCAGTCCTTCCGATTTTTTATCCCCAAAATTCAGTTATCTCTGTATTTGAAAGAAACGTATTGATAGTACAGGAAGATGAAGAGCAGACAGACGACAATGACAGTCTGATTGCTTTCTCTATGATAGCAAAATTTACTCTAGATTCACATCAATCTGTTGCAGTGTATTGCATTTTAATGTGCATTAGGCGCTGTTCATGAGATGTGAACTAGCCCATTGGATATAATATGCGTTCACTAGCTGTGCCTGTTGCTCTATTGAACAATGTAGCAGAAGAGTTTTTCTGATGTTATACAAACTTAATAGACTGTGTAGGCTTGTCTTCAATTTACACAATTTTGGTAACTGCAAAGGAGATTTCACAACTATATAGATAATAGCTTGCTCTAGGTGTGGTTCACTTGCTTTACAGTATGTTCATGTTTTCATGTGATATATGATATAATGTGGACTTTTTCGATATGCTGAACATGTGTTATCCAATGCACATAAAAACGGATTGTTGTGAAGCAGGCCATAGGGTGGCTACACACAGAGGGGGCAGTTCCTCAACCTGTAACAATGCTGTTGCCAAGGGCATTGTCCTTGTAGGGTATTATTAGGGTTTCTAATGCATTACATAACTGGTTCTTAACCTGTGGGTTGGGACCCACTTGGTAGTCGAAGGACCATTTCACAGTGCTAACAAGCAGCAGCACTGATGCTCACTAGCAGGCTGGAAAGTGGGACTTTAGGAAGAGGGATGGGGCGTTATCTGCCCATCCTGCACATCATTTGCACAAGGTGGGAAAATATAAGGAAGGGGACATTACTCTTACCGGATAATGCTGGGAATGATGTCACGGAATTTCACTTCCAGTTCCAAATACAGAAATTGAAGGTTGAGAACCACTGCATTAGATAGGATTTTATCTCATTGAATAAAAGCTCACTGTAAGCCTCCCTGTCAGTAATTTTTTCCAACTCTTATGATGCCCATACATGCATAGATGGATTGGTGGCAGTATTTGATAGCCGCTATATCGATGACAGCAAACGCGTACAGCATGACGTCAAAGCACGAAGCAACCATCCATCTAGCGCCTATCTAATGCGGCCACCAATCGATCCCGCTCGAAACAGGTCAGTAAAGTAGGTACTGGACATGTCCTAAATTCTGATCCGATCTGCATCCTTTGGATGGGGACCAGGGTCCTATAAGTGGAACGCCTTTAAAACCGTCTGATCAACGTCATCATGACCTCACTATGCTGTGCATGATAGGGTCATCAAACCCATAGTGACGTGTATGGACAGCTTTAGGTTTTCACTTTTGCTTGGTCTGTACATGGAACCTAGAAAACATCTATGAGTAATACAGCTTTGTTATAGAGAGGACACAGAAATATAAAAACTTCTGTACTAGAGGCAAGCTTCCTCATGTCATTTTTTACTTTGCTGATAGTTGTGCTAATAGCAAACTACCTGGTGCTGTCTCTGCCACCTTGGCCTGCAGACCAGGCTTAGGATGCAGGCTTCACCGTGGAGTAATGTACCGCAGTCATGTGTAGAGGAAAGCATTCAGCTAGTGCCACACCTTAAAGTAGGTTAATAAAAGCTTTTCTCTGCAATTTGTAATTTGAGAAAGTGCTTAATAGTCTATATGGTGAACTTCCTAAGGCTCTAACCTTGACTAATGGAGGTACTGTTAGAAATGGTTAGAAGAGAAAGGCTTCTTCTTTATCTCTTTGAAATAATATACGTACTCCGGGAAAAATGCGAGCGGGTGTTATGGTGTAATTGAGTGAGCACTGTCTACTGACCGGCGAAGAAAAGAGGACAGAATTGATTCTCATTACAACAGGTAAGGTTCATGGTGTCCTTTATTATTGGTTGTATCATACTTTATAAAGAGACTTTAAAAAGTTCTCTGATGTCTGCGTTTATCCCAACTACTAAACAGCTAGGGATGTGCTGTTCTTCTCACCTGTCCTTATGTGTGTGTTTCTGAATTGTTAGGACCTTGTTCACACCCATTTATATTCCACTCGTTGGGCAACACGTGTAAGTGAAAGGTGGAGACAAATTATATCTAATGAGATTATTCTGTCCTGTCTGTTGTGCACTGAAGTGTGTGGTTTTTTATGTGTTTATATGTAACAGCTAACATTGATGTCAGCGACAGTGCGTGAAAACTCATGTAAAGTTGGGTTGTGGTGCATTTTATTTTTTATTATTATTATTATCATCATTTATTTATATAGCACCAACATATTACACAGCGCTGTACATTAAATTAGAGCTGAGATGCCAAGATAACACACAAGTACAGGTTATGACTCAGGAGAAGTTGAGGATCTGGCCCAATCGGGCTTACAATGTAATAGGTTAGGTAACAGAGTATACAATAGGTGGGCAACATGACAAATAGCAACCTCTCAAACTAACGCGCAACACATGCACCAACCTGCTCATCAAGCCTGTGATAGGTCAATGAATGAGAAGCATAATGGCCAGGTCATTGGTCAAAGCATAACAGAGCTCTGATTAGCAAATAGTGCTGCTTCTTGCACACTAAAGGCCCCCATACACCTTACAATCTTACCATACAATTGCTGTACAATCAAATTTTCTTCTACCAAACCCATGTCACTATGTATTCTGTCAGGGAGTACCTGGCACTACATAGTTGTTGGTAGATCTAATGTAAATTGTATGGAGTGATCTAAAGGTGTATGGGGGGCTTTAGTGTAAGTGCTGCTGTACAGAGGGCTGAGATCAGTAAACGTTCAGGTATTTATGCTTTTTCTATTTCCCATTTAACTGGATTAAGGGATGATTTGATATCTGCCTGGAGGTCGGCCTTCATTCTCAGAGACACCGGCAGATGTACTACTGTTATCCTGGCAGTCATTAAAGCTTTGCAAAACTTTAATAGCCGTTGGCACCCCATGAGTGATGCTGTTGGTGTGCTAGGTATATTTACACACTGTTTTCTTTTGCTTTGCTGAGATTTTCCTGTGCAACATAAAGACTTATCAGCTGTAATGTAATGGCTCATAATTTGGATGTCAGCACTTAATGACTATGCCTGCTTAACAAGACAATTTAAATAACATAATGTAGCATTCAGCAGTCATTCACCTTGTTGATTTCAAAAAACTTGCCACCAAATCTTCTTAATCAGCTTATAATGTTATTTTATTTTTAAAAACAATGTTAGCTAGAGCTTTAGAAGGCTTCCAGAATTATGTATATTATATCTAGGCCCTTTGTTGTGATTTATGCTGAAATTGCTTAGGGACTGTAATGTACTTTGTGAATTTATTCAGTGGTCCTACTCAACGTGTTCTGAGTAATTGTAGTAACATTGCAGAGATTGTGTTCAGTGCCATTGGCACTTTCTTGTTATGCACAGCTTTGATATAACGTCATTTTATCAGTCTAGTCCCCTAAGGGCTTTCCAAGGATGTAGGCCTACCTAACATTCTTTGTTCTGACATAATTCTTTTAATAGGGTCCATTCCACAAGCATGAAGTTATAACCCATGTATACATCAAATAAATGTCCATTTTAACTTTTATTTATATTGTACTGACGAGATATACAGTGAAGGAAAATGGAAACGCCATGTGAATGTATGTGTATGTAAAGAGGCTTCCAATTCTCCCTAGTTAGGTTACACAACATAGTGAATGAGAGTGATTGATGACATCAAAACCACCATACATACTCAGATTGAGGTATAATCTGCAAATATCTAGGCCATGTCTTAAGCTGGGCATACTTGGCTATAGTTTACATTCGGTTGAGATAAAAAATTTATATTATAAAACATAATGTGATGGTTTCATAATCCATTTATTTATTTCCTTAGTTTACCAAGAAAACTCATCAGATGTACATCCGATCACTGTTTTTGTTTGATTTGTATCACTTTCAGTCACTTGAACTAAAAGGAATTGATTGTAAACCATTCAACTTAAAACTATTATTTTTTTTAGTTGGCCAAACTAAGAAAATGAACCACTTATGCCCAGGTTTACAGTAACACAATGGCTCCTTGGCTAGTACTCTGACCATCTAGCGCTAGGTTCGATCTTGACCAGGGACCTACGCTGCAAGGAGTTTGCTTGTTGATCCTGTGTCTGCATTGGTTTCCTCCAGACAACATACTGGTTGGTTAATTGGCTTTTCCCAATAAAATGTCCTTAGACTGTGTTACTATGACTGGGACTATGACTTAGAGAGACAGTTTGTTATATGACCATTTACTTCATGTATGACTATAAACTGAATTTTTGGGCTCCCAAAAATTGCTGAAAAATGAAAATCCCCCAAATGATGGGCAGACTTTGTGAGTTAATTGCAGATGGTTTCATTACCAAAGTTGCTTGAATTCTAGTAGAGTTGTGGTAACATTAGAAAAAATTTAGCTGTAGCGTTTTTGCATAAATTAAGTATAAAGTCGAATACTTTCTTTTTTTGTAGTGTTTACACAACCCTCTCTACATGGGACTCTTTAGGGCAGTGGTTCCCAAACTGGGGGCTCAGATGTGTTCGGGGGGGGGGGGGGGG
>CM070033.1:35045393-35072543 GCA_036250615.1 Ptychadena robeensis | reverse complement strand
CCCCCCCAATTTTGGGGGTGAAAAAGTGCGTCTTATGGTCCGAAAAATACGGTAAATATAACCAATATAGTTCATCTGACCAGTCTAGTGTGATCCTGGAAATGTCTGATTTTTTTGTCATCTGCTGGCTCTGTATGAGTTTGTCTGTTTAACAATTTTTAATTAACATTTTAATTGTCCATAGAGGCCACATCATACTTTCCCTCTTCTAGTCCCTTCCTCAAGCATAGTCAGGGCAGTGTGAGGCGGCTCTTGTCAAAGTCTTATCTACCAGGGTCATAGACATATGGCTGTCTCCAAAGAACCAGTCTTGCCTGATTAAATTTCCCTCAACTCTCATTTACCATTTAATTAACGAATAAATAAAAGCCAGCCAGTCCCCGTACAGCAAAAATGAAAAATAAAGCAGCTCAGGAAACAATGAATGAGAAACCAACTAAAGCCCATTTTCTTTCAGGGACATATGATCAAGTTGTACAAGAAGAATTCCAAACAACATTTCCCCAAACTCATCTCTAGTGTTCATCAGGCAACTACCATAGACTTGCCTTGTTTTATATGTGTATACTGGGCTCTAGTTCTGAAGAAGTGTGTTGTCCATGCTTCAAAGACACCCAAGAAATTTTATAGAGTTGTTGTACATCCCTATTAATAACAATAACTATCCATCCATCCATATCCATAACTCTACCTAAAATAAGTGGGAAATCAATATGAAAATCTGAAAAGAATATTTGTTGTACAAAGCCTGTTTAGGGCACTAAAGACCAAAAAGTAAGCTGTTTATGACAGGTCCACTTGAAGTCCATAAAGTGTTAACGTTCTCTTGGCACAACTGTCTTCAGCAATTTTTCTCACAAAAGTGTATTTATGAAATATTTATGGTGGTCGGCTCCCTGAGGGCCATGTAATGGATGTATGTGTAGTATTTTGATGCAAACTTCTGTAGCTGTTAGCGTTTACATGTGCTAGGTAAAAGTCAGGTCAGCGCGCATACACTGAGTGGTGTTCAATTAAATGTTCTGTAAGCGGCTGTACGCCTCGCCTTGCCAGACAGAACAGGTAAATGTTCAGGTCACGGGGAACCCATATGAGTTTAAATTTAAATCACATTCAATAAATTTTTTGACTACAGTAAATTGAAATTTCATACCATATGTGCTTTGTTGTGTTCTGTCATTGTGTAAATCTGTCTATCATGCGCAACCACCCTGCATTGCCATTAGTGTTTAGTGTGAAAAGACCCTGAAATTGATTGAAAAAAGAAGAGGAACTTATCAGGGTAAACATTTGTGTCTTCAGAGATAATCAGAGAGTCTGACTGTCCATTTTGACCATAATGTCTCCCATCTTCTGTATGTGTAATATACCAATAACCTCTACAAGTAATTAGTATATTTTTTACTAAAACTTTTTGGCTCGCAGGCCACATGGGCCGGACCAAAAGCCTATAATGGCCGACTCCTTATAGGTGTGCCAATTTCAATGAGCAGAGATAATTCCGAAAGACATCCTGTTGTCACCATTAGGATGCGCCCACAGAGTCATAATCACACCACTGCATCGTCCCAAGGCATCATCCTCATTGGCACACAAAGGGTGCCCGCCGATGCTGTAAGCTCTGGAGAGCAGAGTGATGATGTCATCACGCTGCACTCCAGAGCTGATCTAAGCTGCTCTGTCAAGTCAAGGGAAGGAGGTGGCTGCAAGGGAGCTAGCAATGAGATGAGTAAATATACTATTTTCTCCCAAGGACACCAAATGAGACTAGCCCCACTGCATGGTAAAACATGTGCTATATTTCCCCATAACTTTTAGTAAATTTTGATCCTGCCTATTGGTCTGTTTTTTTACTATTTTCCACCATACACCTTACAATCTTACCATACAATTTATGTACAATCAACTTCTTCTACCAAAACCATGTAATATAAGGACCTTTCTAAACCTTCCAATCACTATGTATTCTATCAGGGAGGACCCGACACTACAAAGTTGCTGGTAGATCTTAAGGAAATTGTATGGAGTGATCTAAAGGTGTAGGGGGGGGGGGTTTAGGATGGAGAATACACATATTGTCCCTATATTCTCCCCATACACATATGTTTTAATGCACAGGCATGATCCAATGTTGTCACAGTCCCGAACCCCTCAATAAGAAATGATATGAGGTCATTTAGAGAACATGAAAATAGAAAGTGGTTAAAATTATTTGGACGAGGAAGAGAGGAAAAACATAAAATGAAAGGTAAAGTAAAAAAAAGTAAAAAACGAAAAAACTTTAGGGAGTGATTTGTTACTTATGTCTGTTGCATATGGAGACACATAGGACTAATGGTGATGTTTAAAGAGAGGTGTATAAAGAAAAAGTAAAGGTTTTCTTTAAAAATATATTTAGCTTGTCAGTGAAGAAAGAAGCTAGAAATCAGGAAAAGCATTTAACTTAAACTTTATATGCCTCACAATCAGCGTTGTTTGGGTTCCATCTTTCTGAATTGAGAAATATCTTTAAGAAGCCTTCAGTAAGTTCAGTTGCTTTGACGTCCTGCTACAGAAATACTAGAGCATATGTCTCACCCATCCAACACAAAATCCTGCTACCCACAAAGTAGTAAAGTTCATAAGAAATTTATTGAAAACAGCACAGATATACTGGGACCTGGATGAATGAGGTATCCTTCAGGAAACCTGGTTCCAAGCAAGCTGCCCCTAGTACAATGATATCTGTAGGGACTGAGGCAGGTCCCTGTTCCCATATGAATTTTTCATTCATTGCTTTGTCTTCCATCTCACTCAGACTAGCCACCCATGGGAAAGAACTGTGCAGAGTCATGGCCTTCCCTTATCTGGGGGTGGAAGACAAATGAGGTTTAGAAGTTACTATGTGCTGAAACTCATACATATAATACATATTTTTCCGTTTTTATTTATTTAACGGGCGTATTACAGCTGAACTTTGGTCATGGTCTTTCATTTCTTTGAATGTCTTATGATATGAGACCATGTTTTTTCACGGATCACAAGCGACATATATTGTAATGCCTAGAATATATGAGCTCCTAATTTTGAATTCATACACGCGACAGAATGCAAAGTTTTCCTGTGGCAGGTGTTTGCAGTCTCTCAGTCTTCAGTCTTTTCCCATTCTATTCAAAACTGGAAAATATTTAGTGTTAAAGCCAGCAATAGACGTGCCAATTCCTGGCCATAGTTGCAGGCGATCGCCCGGCGTCACGGCAAACGCATGGTGGTCATTCACCCGCACCTTGAGGTTTCGATCCAAAAAGCCAGCAGGTGGGATCGCACGGCAATCCGTCCTGCTGGTTCTTTTTGTGGCCGATCCTATTGTAGTCAGTTATTGTGGATGGGGAGTCTCCTCCCCTCCAAGTTAATTGGCTGCAATCTGCCGGGAATCCCCTGTGTTAGTGAAGCACACCGGATTCCTGTCAGTTCTGTTGCCGACTCCTACTGAAAATACCTGCTGTCTAGTGATGAATAGAGATGGTTGAATTTTTTTTAGTTATTCAACCATTTCAATGATTTCGAGTTAATTGTAAAGCCCCTGAACATGGTATCAATACCAAACTTGCTGGAGATGTAGAGAATGGTTAGAATGGTTTTACATCAAAAGCCCCCCATACACCTTAAGATCAATCCATACAATCTCCATTAGATATACCAACAACTGTGTAGTAAAGTGGCTTCCCTGATAGAATACACAGTGATTGGAAGGGTTAGAAAGGTCCTCATATTACATGGTTTTGGTAGAAGAAAATTTGATTGTATAGAAATTGTATGGAAAGATTGTAAAGTGTATGGGGGCCTTTAATTTAAGCAAAAACTACATGTGCTAGAGCAACAATTTTTTTTACACTGTTCCCACAACCCTTATCCAGCAATTGGTGATGATACCATTTTCAGAGGCTTTGCAATCAGTTCACAAAGTCAGCTAGTCGAAATATGCGTCCATCTCTAGTGATGAGCAGCATATGCTCAAAATTCCCACCTATCCCTTCATAGTGAAAAAGATTTCCTCAATAAAAAGGTGCAGATATTCACATATTTTCGCAATCAACACAATCACATAAAAACGAAAAATGTATTACCTTTATTGCACAAACCAGCACTTGTACATGCACATATTGCGAACACAATGCATGGTAATTCCGTGTACTGATTAAAAAAACCCTCAAATATTCAGGAATACAAAGATATAGCACTATGTTCAAGATCTTTGTGGATTCTCAAAGTGCTGATATTCGCATCAAAATTTGTGATTACAATATTCACAATCAACACTATTGTCTAGTTGTTTGTTGCTTAATTTTCTCAGACACTGAACTGGAAATAACATGCAGATCAGGAAAGGAAGATCAATGACGGCTATACTATGGAAGTCAATAAGTGAGCACGTCAGCCAGGTGTACTTGTATTTTCAGAAATGGTTCATCAATAGCAGTCTTCATACTTCAGGTTTCCTTTAATAATGTAGTGACATGGCATGCATTTAATAATGTTTAATGAAAGAATGGTATAGATTTCAGTCTAGATTGGCAGGAATAGAAAATAGAATATGTAGAGGTCCATGGAAAGGAAAATGACACGGATGTTGAAAGCTGGCTCACTTCCATAGTCAATGCAAAGAGTTGATGGACAGGCATGGGGCACATAGCATTCTGCCGAAGACCCCTATTCATGTTACTTTGACAGGCTGTCTGACACAGCGGAGAGACTTCTGCTTTGTTCTCACTAGTGACAGGAAGGGAAACTTTCCACAACATAGCATGGTGGCCTTGTGTTATCTTTGCCATGGACTTTTGATGTTTACGGATTATGCATGCCAGATACGGCAACATGAAGAGTCATGGCGTGAAGAAAAGAATACTTCTAAAGACTGAATCTGTTTGAAAACATTTTCAAAATGTGATCTTTTCAGAGATCATTTCTTAAGAAGATGTAAAACAAAATTTAGAAAAAAGATCTGTTAATTGATTTATAACGTATTGAATCTCCTGTAGGTGAGGATTTTGGTAGTAATGTGAACAATCGGTTAGTGCAGTTTCAGAGAATGGCAAGAGAGTAAAATTATGTAAGAGAGGTAAACTCCCAGCACCATGGACTAGTTCTCCATGATGATTGCATTTTTAGATTTCTTTTGAACCATCTAATTTTAAGCATGAAAGCCCTTTCACACTATACGCACTTTGTGAAGGTATGCACTAATACAATGGGGGGATTGGGGGTGGAAACAATGTTTCCTATTACAAAATAGTAATCTGCTCATCAGATAATGAGTGGAACCATCTTTGAAACTATGTGCAGTGTTTGCACACAATGTGCGGATGCTTTGCCAGTGGTTGTGTAAATACTGACAACCTCTTCTGTGCAATTGCAATGGCCAACCATGTGAAAATCAACCAAAATGTTCCCTGGTACTGAAGTTTTTTGGCCAGCTGGTCGCATTTCCTACTAACCATGTAAATTATTAGCCATATATATATATAGATAAAAAATATTTGTAAAAATCTGGTGGAATTATTTAAAAACCCTTCTTTTAATCACCGCATGGCTTTAGTAAATGCATGTAGTAGGGCAATATGAAAAAAATGGCTTCCACAAAAATGCAGCATTACACAAAATGCAATGCGTTAAGTGTGAACATGACAATGGTTTTCTAGGGGAAAACTTGGTATCAACCAAACACATCAAACAACACATGAAGTGTGAAAGGGCCCCTATAGGTGACCATTTGTTTTTATTCCTAAACAATTTTCAATGGATCGCTATTATATAATCGCAATGCGATTTTTAAAATCCGAGCTCCATTGACTTGCATGCATTGCGCATATGTGATCGCAATTGCGATTTTTAGATCGCAATTCATGTCCACAAGTGCAGATATTCGAGATTACGAATATGGAATAGAATATTATGGCGGATATTCTCATCTCATCTCTCATCACTATTCTCCAAGCCTACCTGTTATGCAACAATGATTTCCTTCCTGGGATCCAATGTGATTAATTTTAGGCTTTTCTCACAATCTCTGCCTTCTATAGTTCTCAGGGAGAGAAGGGCTATTGAGTTTGTATGTTTATTTGCTATGTGTTATTTGTTGTGTGCAGAAGAATAGGATATTCCTATGCTATTGGTTAGGTAATGTTGGGTTTTGTACTCAGTTTAAGGTTAGCCACACACATGGCACCCGATTTGCACCCGATTTTCCGGCCAATCGACCCCGGGTGGCTCCGTCTGGTGAGATATACCAGGAATCTCCCGCATGTGGGATCGCACAGTGATCTGACATGCCGGTAAATTTCTGGCCAATCCCATTACTTTGAATGCGGCCGGCAGTCCCTATGCAAAGCATTCCCCAGCACACAAAGGGTGCCTGCCGATCAGGGCTTTTCACCTGGAAAATATGACTGCCCTTGTCTTCTTTAGTGTCACTTGTCATACTATGGTGACCATTTATGGTTTATAAGACAAATGTTTCATAATTGTCCAATTCACTGTTCAGAATTTGAGCATATGTGCTGAAGATTGGCAATGTTCCATTGATCATAGCAGAGTTGTAACAATATAGAACTTCCCTCTATCCCACCCTTCAGTAACAGACGGTATTTTCAGCAAAGCCTTTGTAAAGGAATTATAGTGTGTCACTGGAAATAGTTTTATAGAATCACAGAGAACCTGGCCGCTCTGATATTGCACTACAATTAAGGCAGAAAGACATCTGCTTTGACATATTGCTCTGGTATGAATGCAGATTAAACCCATGTCATGCATTCTGTCTAGAACATCTTGTACGTCACCCATGGCCTATATTTGGACAATAAATAGAAAAGTACTCCTAAATGTGATTTCGTGTTTAGCTTTCTTACTTTACAGAATAACATTTGGCAGTGGATATTGCACTGGTGTTTTCTGTATGCTTCGGCTTAACAATTTTAATCTTGTGCCTCGCCAAATGTTACAAACGTCCTCATACACAGGGAAGGTCGCACAGTGCAAGTGCTTTTGCGGCGCTAATTCCATAAGCTCAGTTTATGGAACGTAGTAAAGAAGGGATACAAAAATCTAAATGATATGTAAAACTGATTCTGTGCAGACATACAAATGTTCAAATGTAGAATATAACACCAACAGGTGAGAACAGCGTAGGGAAACATTCAGAAGATCCCATAATAAAGAGCACTGCATTAAAGAACCAGGTTACAGTGGTAAATTCAACATCAAGATTTCTGTATAGAAGGAAGATCACTTGATTACCAATCAAATCAATATTTTTACCTCTTTTAGGTGAATGTAACTTATAAATAAAACTTTAAATGACCCACCAAACAAAAATGCCTTAACAGAACCCCAGCAATAGGGAACATTCATACACCATTCTCTGGCAGCGTGTGCCTTCCATTTCCCTTCCCCTCCGTGTGCTGTGGTCCAATCCCTTAAGCTAGGCATACATGGTTTGATTTCAGTGTTCGATCAAAAAAAAAAAAACATTGATCGTAAAGCGATTGGACATGTTGGAAAATGTTCACCGGTCGTACACCGATCAAACTAAAATCATAGCATTTTGTTTGTTGGTTGGGTCAATTGTATTTGATGAACACATTTATTTATGACTCTTTCATGAGTTTTTTGATCAAAACAAAAATCAGCGATTTTGGTCATATTATGATCGAACCCTCCATGTGGCACTACTTTGGATTCACTTACGATCGGTGTTTGATGAAAAGATCAAGATCTAAAATCAAATTGAAGATCAATCGTGCTAAAATTGAATCGTGTATGCCCAGCTTAGATGTCAACGCTGTTGAGTTGGAGGATTAAACCATCACACAAAGGGAAAGTTGGAGTTATAGATAACATTTTGGTAGACTGACAGGATCTCTTTGATTCAAGACTGTAAAAATAGAGCACTTATTATTCTTTTATATTTATTCTTATAATATTATTATTATAAACTTTTATTGATATAGCGGCAAATTATACCACAGCACTGTACATTAAATTAGTAAAGATACAACACAAGATAACACACAAGTACAGGTTATGACAAAGGAGGAGTTGATGACACTGATGACTATTGGGCCTATAATCCAAGAGTTTGGGGAACAAAGTATACGATAGGTAGGGGAGATGGAACTGGCAGGCCATTCCCATCCCATGATGGCCAGTGACTTCAGTCTTCACCTTTTTCCTTCTCCTTTGCCTCTGCAAGTATTCAGCACCTTTGGGTGTCAAATACCTAACTAACGTGCCACACGCCATGGATCCTTATGCTAGTTTGTATGGTCTATATGAAAGTGTTGGCTGGAGGAGTCAGTATTCCAAATATCTGAAAGTTTTCAGTACCTGAAGAAGCTGGAGAGCAGTAAAGAGGTACAGACTGCAGACAAGGTGGCCCCAAAGTTGCATATGCTGTAATAGGCTGTTCCGTGTTTATAAGTAACCTTGTTGTGAGGAGGTCACTTTAAACATTTGATTTTTATTAGCTTTGATTAAAGGTCCATGAATGTTCTAGCTCATGTTAGAAGACCTTCAGAAGACATAAAAAAGATAATTTAATACCATATAATATACTATCAATCCTGGTGAAAGTGGGAAAAATCTTCTATATTAATCTAGTATTGCTGGGTACAGACAGTTTCATAGACATTGTCATAGGGGGAGGTCAGTAAAGCCCCCTATACACCTTTAGATCACTCCATACAATTTCCTTTAGATCTACCAACAACTATGTAGTGCCGGGTTCTCCCTGATAAAATACATAGGGATTGGAAGGTTTATAAAGGTCCTCATATTACATGGTTTTGGCAGAAGAAAAATTGATTGTACAGAAATTGTATGGTAAGATTGTAAGGTGTATGGGAGATGTATGGGAAGTTTAATTCGCACAAAACATTTTAGAAACTTGCACATTAAGCAATATCTGAACAGAAAGCAGTATAGGAAACATGATATGGTGTCCCATTTATTTTCTATGTAGGATATGGAGGTGCATCAATGATAGCATATATATATACACACACAGTATCTCACAAAAGTTACAATGTGGTCATAGATGCTAAAAGTTACATTGTGGTAAATAGATTATAATATCTTTTTATAGGACAACAATGAAAAATAACATTTAATTCAAAGAATGTACTCAATTTGTTGCCAGAGCTTTAGACAGACATTAATGTGTGTTGAGTTTTTTTTAGGAAATAGGAAATGAGGGAATTGGGAAATGAAAAAAAAAATGTTATCAACTACTTACCACAATTGTGACATACTGTGTGTGTGTGTGTGTGTGTGTGTGTGTGTGTGTGTGTGTGTATGTATACATATATATATAAACCTAGGGGCTTTTTATTCCTATTTTAGTGCACTGATTTGGGAACACATTTAGTCATTCTTTCCTCTGGCTTTTTATGTCTGCTGACAATTGGCTGCCCTCAGCTACACAGCAAATGTTAACATTTTGTCTTTTCATTAAATTGTGAATAACTTTCAATCTAAAATGTTGATCTAATCCTTTATTTGTGTAAGGCTAACTGTGTTTTGTTGTAATTCATAGCTTGATGAAGTGGCAATAATCTGTTCCTTTTTAGGATATGTTTGTATATGGCAAATAGACGTAGTTGAGATTTACATTTATTGCCATAAGTAATTTTCACAGGTGACCTATTTTAAAACATCACCATGGCCTCTTCAGAGATTTAATTAACATATTTGTAAACAATACTTGAACGGTTAAGGTAATTTAACTAAGCTTTCATATATTCTACTCTAAAACCTCAGTGTTGTTCCTCGCTGCTACAAATTTGCTGAGCATTGACCTAAATCCCTTCAGACCTAAACAGAAAGAGACAGGATGGGGGAGATTATGGGAGGATGGGAAGCTCTGGATCTTGTAGCTTCCTCAGATCTCTTCTGGCTTTGTTCAGTCTTCCGTACATTATGGATGTATCAGCCAGCAAATTATATACAAAATAAACATTGTGTGGCTTTAAAGTGCCAGAAAAGACTTTACAAACCCCTACACCAGTGATGGCGAACCTTTTAGAGACCGAGTGCCCAAACTGTAACCCAAAACCCACTTATTTATCTCCAAGTGCTGACATGGCAATTTAGCCTGAATTACACACACAAATCCTTGGGGTTATAACTCGGGGTTCAGTTGTCACTCATAGGGGATCAGTGCAGTTACATGGTTCCTGAATCCTAGGCTGATGATGACATAGCATAAAAGGCAAAGCCCCAACCTGCTGTGTAAAGAAACTACAACTGCAAGCATTACATTCTGCCAGTTGCTAAAGAACTACACTACCCAGCATGCCCTGCTGCCTTTTCTTGCTGTTGTAGAACTACAATTTCTAACCTGTGCGAATTCTGCCTGCACCTAACATTCTGTCTTCTACTCACTCACTAACACACATTATACACACTCTCGCTTACACATTACATACACACACATACACCTTTTTCTCAGCTTACTGCTTGTCCCTCCCTAGGCTTCTGACAGACTGGCAGTGCTAGTGGATGGCATGGGGTGCTGTGTGCAATCAGAAGAGAGGGTAAGACAACTGACAGCATTGAGAGCCAATGAGCTGTCGTTCTTTCCTCCATCAGCCTCTTTGTTGGCTGCCAGGTCGGGTGCCCACAGAGAGGGCTCCAAATGCCACCTATGGCACCAGTCCTACACTGTAAAGTAAAGCAGTTCAGGAGTTTATCAAAACTGAACATATTGGAAGAATATTATTGCCTGAGCTGTGATGAGCTAGTTTTAGACCCTCCACAGATTTCCTCTTCCTCTTCAACAATATTGAAAAACAATTGAAATACAGAGAGTTAAAAAAAGTGCAGAAGTTTAACAGACTTAGGTTTCAGTTGATTAAGTTGTGAGTTATTTTACAGTCTACTGTGTCTGATGGTAATTTCTCATTAAAATTTATAGAATAATTGCAAAGGTGTGAAAAACAACATTTTGTGCTGAGTAGTTTGTTAACTATTGCAATCCTTTAGCTGTCATGAATCAGTCAAGTTCTATTAACTTGAAATGGCCAAACTTTCAGCACTGAATTATAGACATTTATCTGTCATTACTAACAAATCTTTTAGGTACAAAGTTACATCAGAAGAAAATAGTCTAGTCGCTAAAATAATGCCATGCAGTTCCCTTTACTTAGACATTCAAATTCATGACATGGGTAGAGCTGATTTTGGGAAGATTCCCTTAAAAATACCTTTGCATAAACTTAGATCAATATTTGATTAAATAATAACACAACACAGTTTTCTGATAGAAAGATTGGATATGTATTTTGGCCACAGCTTTCAATAATACATAAATGTAAACATTAAACTGAACAATATATAAGGTCCCTGGCATTGCCCCCATATTGTAACCATATCGGCTTGTACCATGGATGGTGGTGGCCATTTCAACAAAATAGAGGGCATTACTCTACTCAGCCGATGCTTTGCATGGAGACCTTCAGTTTCCCTGCAAAGCAACGGACATTGACCATGATTTACAGTTATGTCCGATATCCCTGTTTCTCTAGGATGGTTGCATATGATATGGGCCAGATAGATGACCGTGAGCGTGCACGCCACTCGAAGCGGCCATCGATCTGGCCCATATCTACATGTGTGTACCCAGCTTAAGGTGTTTAAAGTGGACTCGGTACACTTTAATTTAGTACTCTTGATATATAAAACTTTACATTTATTGTATGAGAACATTTCTTATTGTGAACTGTTTAAGTATTATTCTTCTGTATATTGTTTAGGTATGTACTGTCCAGAAATAGATTAAGTCTTAAACATTGTACTGAAATATAAAGGCATTTGTAGGTTTTGTGGGCGACCTGCTTAAATTGTGGTGCTTGGTTGGTTATCACATTGTAAGTTTGACTTCTCCAAGCTTCTGACAGGTTTACTTTAACTACTTAAAGTATTTACATTGATCTAATAAGGCTAGTCATAGACAGGAAGTTCTTTACGAACTGAAGTGGTAAAAGCTTGATCAATACCTCTTTACCCACTTGAATTCACACAAAACTTCTTAAATAATTCTCTTTGTGACATAAGAAGTACTTAAGCCGTGGAAGAGCTAATGACCTCCCCATCTTTGATGATCCAATTCTTGCCAAAGCATTGCACTTAATCTTTATTGTTGGGGCTGTTCTATTTACAATTTCATTTATTGCCTTGATTTTTATTTATTTAAATTTTTTGTTGTATTAGGGTTATTTCTAATGGAAAACAGATATTGCTATTTCGAAATGTCACCTTTACTTTTAAACTTAATCTTTGCAAAAACGACATGTGCTCTTTTTTGTAAGGTTCAATCACAACCCATAATGGGCTTTACAACTAAAGCCTGGCATACACACACCGATTAGCGGCCGATTTTGCCGCTGAACAACGGGCGTGCGCACTCGCGCTGTCGTTCTGCGCCAAAATTGGCTGCCAATCATGGGGCCCCAGATCCCTGTCGCCCCACAGCTCGGACATGTCCGATGTTCTCTGGCCGATGCCGGCAGATGCCATTAACTTCAATGAAGACCGGCGTCTTCATTGAAGGTAATGTCCGGCACACAAAGGGTCTGTCGGCACCTGTCTGTGGGTGTATGGCAGGCATTACTCCCAAATAAACTTGCCATTATTTTGCCAAATAAGCCCCCCATACACCTTAAAATCTTACCATACAACTTCTGTACAATCCACTTTTCTTCTACCAAAACCATGTAATGTATTCTATCAGGGAGGACGCTACTACATATTAGATTGTAAGCCCGTCCGGGCAGGGTCCTCTACTCCTCCTCATACCTGTACCTGTGTGTTATTGTGTGTTTGTATCTCCACTCTAATGTATTGTACAGTGCTGCGTAATATGTTAGCGCTAAATAAATCAATGATAATAATAATAATAATAACTACATAGTTGTTGGAAGAACTAATGGAAATTGTATGGAGCAATCTAAAGGTGTATGGGGGGCTTTATTGATGGCAAAGCCCCACTTAACAAAGCAGGGAAAGTTTTGTGATTGCATAAAAGCTTATCATATGACGAGATGATGATGATGAGACATCACATGACTGGGTTCTCCTCCCTAGTTTCATTATTTTTGTTATCTTAATTATCATTGAAATCAGTTGTGTATATTTTTAACCTTGAGAGTAGAGGCCATTTTTTTTATAGCCCATAGTAACAAGTCAGTATTTCATTTCCCCAGATACAATGCAGGATTCCACCGCTGGATAATAACGCCGTTTTTAGTTTAACAAGTACTGTAGAAGTGAGTATTGATTTTTGTAGCATGCTGTCTTTTTCTGAGGTTGACTCTTGTAGGCGTCTGTCAGGGTAGGCGAGTGTGTCTTTCCTCCATGACGGTTTGATATCTTTCTGCTTTATCTGAAATGATGGAAAGAATGACAGGAGTGTGCTGAGGTATGTAATTCTGTAATCATACTAAGCGCAATCATCGATATCAGTCAGACAGATTTCACTTCAGATTTACTTTGCTCAAATTGCTTGAGGATTAATCATCATGAAAGTTGCTGTGGTGTGCATATTACAGTTTGCATTAACACAAATATAAATGTAACACAAACAAGTGTATAGTCATCATATCCATGGAGTGTCTATGTATAAAAGTGCTAGAGGTGCCTATCACTTTCTGGAGTGATGTGTCTTAAAGTGGTAATGTATTGCACTGTCAGTGTGGCTCTATGTATTATATATTAATGTCCATAAAAAGGTCCAATGACCATAAAGTTTCAACAATTGGTTTCCTGGGTGCCACTAATGATTAGGCTGGACATGACGAGCTGGTGCCTTCATACATTATAACGAGCCAGCGCAGCACAGAGTCATAAAGAGAGAACGGAGAGCCACTGATCCATGGATTCCATGTTAGTTGTTAGCGATCCCGATAGTAGATAGGTGGAGTGAGTAGGCCTCCCTACGATCTCCGGGATGCAATCACATTGGATCAGCTCCTCGTCATTAGTGGCACCCAGGGAACCTATTGCTGAAACTTTATGGTCATCTGACCTTTTTATGGACTTTCTTATGGACATTAAATACATCTACTTTATTCAAATGTCTACTGTGTGTTAAGGTTACCACTCAGGCCAATAAAGTCCCCTTGTCTTTACTGCTTTGTAAAGAAAACAAATTGTTTTGTTTGCTCAGGCTATAAATATTCATATGATTTGGGATGCTGGCCTTTTAGGAGAAGTGCAGTGTTCTCTGGGAAAAAAAAAATATATAAATTATATCAGAATTAATGTTATCCTAAAAGATTAGATATTCTTTTAATAATAATATATGTCCTAGGCATGTACAATGAAGATTACATCACTATAACAGTACAATAGTGACAACAGTTGAATGGGGTTTGTTCCAGTCATCTCAACTACTTACATTAGTTAAAATATGGACACTTTACATTACAGATATATTGAAAGGGGTAGGAACTATACCCTAGGGGTGGCCAGCCCCAAGTGGATTTTTTAGGTGAGTATTGGATATGAACGTAGTTCCAGTCGAGAGATTAACGTACATACTTTTATTACAATAGTAAAAAATACATTTAAAGCATACAGTCAGCAACTATGCCAAAAAAGTGTCACATGCTGTGAGATTCCTCCTGGAGGGGAATCTAAATCTTTTGCAATTATTTCAATATATTTTTCAATATATTTTTCTTAAACGGGTGTGGTGACTTTATATATGGCTACCGAATGATCCCCCCTCCCCTTATTCTTTACACTTTACATTACAGGTCTCCATAGGCAACAATCGTATTCGCGGCATGCTGCGAATTTTAAGGAAAACATTCTGAAAATATTCGCATTCGGCAATATTCGGGGTTTTTTCTTTTATTGCGAATATCGGCAGTTTTTATTGCGAATTTAGCACGCAATATATGTTTAACATGGCGCAAATTTTTATGCGAATTTTTGCAATATTCGCATCACCCCAATATTCATTAAAAAAACTGTTGATGGTGTTGCTAAGCTCTTGTTGCAGCCTTCCCATTTGCATTGAGAGGTGTGTGTAATGGATAAAAAATACCGAATATCCGGAATTGCGAATATTCGGCAATATATTCACCATCTTCGCGAATTTCCGAATTGCCGATATTCGCGATTAATATTTGGAATCCGAATATTCGCGATCATCACTAGTGATTAGTTCAGACACCTACCAAAGAGGGTTGAGCAATAGTACACAACAGGAAAATACTTAATGCTTATACTCGAGTATAAGCCCACTTTGTCGGCACCTTAAATGTGTTTTAGAAATAAAACTTTTAAAACTTTAATGATTAAAAAAAAAAAGAAATAAAACTTTTATTTGAGTCAAGAGATAATTTCATGGGCAGATTTTGTAAGTAAATTGGAAAGGCCCTGAAAATGATACCATTATCAAAATTGGTAATGGAAATGTAAAAAATGGTTGTAGGAACATTATTGCTCTAGCACAGCGGTTCTCAGCGTGGTCCCTTATGAGGTCGACGACCTTTTAACAGGGAGTTGCCACATTCACTGAAAGCTAACAAGCAGCAGCTCTGATGCCCACAAGCAGTGTGGGAATTTAGAGTAATGCCGGATTGTCACTTCTGGTATTTGGACCACCCTAGGACATCACTTCCGGAGTTGCCGATCTAAGAAGGTTGAGCACCACTGCTCTAGCACATGTAGTCTTTGCATTTATTAGGTTCAAAGTCAAGTCAGAGTTAAGTCGAACTTAAATTATGCAAAAACTACATGAGCTGGACAGATCCTTTTTTTTTTTATCTTCAGCAAGTTTGGTGATGATATCGTGTTCAGTGGCTTTGCAATTAACTCACAATTTACATTTGGTAAATAAATATATTTAAGTATCCACATTACTTAGATTTCACGGACACTAAAAATAAGCAATTAAAGATGTCTTGAAATATATTTTCTATATTTATCACAGTCAGATTATACATTATTTCTCATGGTGGAGCATTAATATTTATTCCTCCGAATGGTGGAGCTTACACTGTTAATTTCCAGCAGCCATCATGACATCATAAGAATTTGGGGAGAAAATAGCAATTCTTTCATTATTTAATTAAAGTTATTATTTCCAAAATGTATTCTGTCAAAATGATCAGCTCCTTTAGTAAGCCAACCTTTGTGTTGCTGGTAGAGCCAAGAGTGCTGCCCACAAAGTAATGAGCTGCCAGTGGTTTGTTATAATAATGGGAAGGTCTGATCCAATAACTTCTGCATTCTGAGCAGACAGGTAGCTGCATGACTGCATAACTTGCGTAAGCGGATAACTTTCTCCTTCATGCCTCTGTATAGTGCTATGATGCAGTCTTGGGGGCTGCAACACACTTGTCTTCATCAAGGATATTATACTTAATGGATGTGCCCAGTCCGGTGTTTTCATCAGAATAGCTTTGTTGCCGTTCCAAGGAATTACAGTATTCTGAGAGTAAGGAAATCTTCTGGGCTGTCCTGAATTACTGCCAAAGCAATCTGCCTTCATCATCGCAGCCCAGGGTACACAGCTGTGCCCTTCAGAAGTGCTGACTGGCCGAATCTACAAAGTGTCTCTAATTAACAGGCAGCGCATCCATTAAGTTTGCTTTTTTACATTCTACGTAATAGGACTCAATGCTTACATGTAAGCCTGGCCTGTTAGTGACAACTGTGTGTGTGTTGTCTACAAACCTAGGTTCCGCATATTGGATTCTCTTTCACTAGGAGAAACAGAGAAAATTTTTTACATTTGCACCTGGATCTACTTTCCACATCCATAATCATGGGGAGGGTAGAGGAATTTTTAAGGCAACAGGAAACATCAACAATTATCTCAAGATATTTATATCAATAAAGCTAAATCCATATCATCCATATCATGCATACAATAAACCAACATGTTTTAAGCTAGGCACACACAGGTAGATCTGTAAAAAGATTAGAGTAGAATCAATCAATATGCGCGGTCACAGTGATTGATTGTGCTCTAATCTGTTTACAAAGCTACCTGTGAGTGCTTTCTTTTGAGCAGGATCAATAGAGCCCACTCGAAGAAACTCGAGGTCCAACATGTTGGAAAACCCCATTCAATCTCCATTACTTTGCATGAAGATTCATGTCTTCATGCAAAGTAATGGAGATTGAATGGGGTTTTCCAACATGTTGGACCTCGAGTTTCTTCGAGTGGGCTCTATTGATCTAGTATAGGAACAGCTGGCTTAACGTATAGGAACAGCTGGCTCTTGGCTCCTTTCTCCACAGTTGTGCGCTACCAGTGTGAAGGGGCGGAGCCAGCACTCCTCACTCGGAAGCTGCTGCTGAGTGAGAGGCAAGCTGGATTTCTTCCCAGCTTGTAGCATGTTCTGATTCACACGCTACAAGCTGGGGAGAACGGGTCCCCATTGAGCGGGAATCGATGTGCGCATGTAGTGCACATTGATTTCAGTAGACGAAATGAACAGTAGACGTATGAACAGTAGACGTATTTTCACACAGGAAAAATTCCAGTATAGAGTGTGGCCTAGTCTAAGTGTGGTTTTACTGTATAAGTCCCTTTTTTGGACCATAGATACTCTCAACAGTCACCTTCCTTTCCTTGTGTCTCCTAATAGGTCACTGAGTAATGGCGCCAGTTTTTTTTTCAGCTATTACACAACAGTTTTCTAGAACCAAGTGCTGTCAGTTTAGAATCATTAAACAAACTCCTCTTTTCTCTAATATGAATAATTAATATCTGTTTAAGACACACAGCTTTCATCAATTAAATGAATCACCCCAGGAGCTGGGAGAGCCAAATAAGGGTGCGGTCTAATGAGAGTTGTGTGCCGACGATAAACCACTAAACTCAAACTTCATGATGAGCAGTAGGGAGAAGGTCATTACCTCCTTCAGACAAGGTGCTAATCTCCTAAAAACTGCTGCCTCTTAACGAGAACCAGTCAACAGAACGTTTGGCATCAAAATCGATTTATTTATAATAGTTCAAGGTTCAAATGCACATATTAACTTTAGCTGGGGTGTATAAATAAAAATAAAATCCCAGTAAACACTTGTACAGGGAGTAAAAATACTTTGATTGGGGACAGGTTCACCATCCAAAATACTGGCGATCGACCGAGGGTCCAGGTGGGCCACGAAATGGCCTTCGGCCAACTGCAAAATCCCTTACGGATCTATGCGTGTTAGGGGGGCTTTAAGTTAGAAACTTATGGGCAAATTTTCATTTACAATCAAATAAAATGATTGAGTTTCCTTAAAAAGTAAAAAAATAAATAAAAAAAAAGCTTGAAGTGGATAAGATTATTTAGTTTTTTAGTAAAACATGTTGGTAAAAAAAGAAAAATACATTATGTGTGTGAACAAATGATTGAATTTAATACGACAGGAATGACTATGGATTTGAGCAAAACAATGGAAAATACAAAATGTTATACATGGTGTGGTTTGGGGGGCCCTCATACATATGGTGAGCAAAACGCAACATGTAAAATTATAAGAGGGGCTTTGTTAGTGTCCTATCCGTTACACGATTGGTATTTTCTGGTTACATTGCTCCTCATTGTTTAGCCATGATGAATGTTCTTCTCCTTGCTAGTTAACCATCTGAAGGATAATATTGGCCTTTATGATGATACTCTTCTTTCTACCTCAAACAAGTCTAAGCAGGCAGACTACTGCATTTCACAGGTCCATCATCTGTATCTCCTGAATTCCTCTGCATAATATTTTCGTACAACTATCTACATTTATCTAAGACATTGCCTTTCACCACCAGGTATGAGAGAGAAGAGTGGACCTTATTTCCATTCAAATAAACTCATGGTCTAGAGCAGGCAAACTCAAACACAGAGTGGGCCATAATTAAAAATGTGGGCAAAGTCATGGGCTAACCTTGATTTTTATTAGAGAAGTCTACGAATGAGGACGTTTTTCCTTCTCATCGGATATAACGATGAACCTTTTCATAGGCAAACAAACTAACATTTGTTTCAGTCCTAGGGTGACAACAGTGTACCCTTATGGATGTAGTAGTGTTGGTAAAGGTTGTCAACCTTTGGACATGAAGTATGTTACTGGCAGGAAATATTAATAGCAGTGAGCTGCAATGTACTCTATACTACATTTTTGTTCTTGGCTTTGGATGAACAAAAGTTTGCTGTATAGAAGCACTTACAGTCCAATGTGGGCCGAGAAGGAAATTATAAGCCTAGCATGACTAGGGTAAGTCATCGCAGTGATCTTTTATTTGAATTTATTTATTGTGTGATGCCTGTAAAGCCCCCCATAGACGGGCAGACTCCCGGCCATAGTTGTAGCAGACCAACCTGCGTGCTTGCTCCCGCCGAGCACATCAAGGTTGGTCTGCCGCAACTATGAGGGAGCCCACCTTGAGTTATGTTGAAAAAAAGCCGGCAGGTCGGATCGCACACGGATCCGACATGCCGGTTCTTTTTCTGCCCGACTGACAGGCAGAACAGCTGCAGGCTGTTAACTTGGAGGGGGAGTCTCCTCCCCCTCCGAGTTAATTGGCTAGAGTCGGACAGGAGTCCCGTGTGTCCGTGGAACACACAGGATTTCTGTCCGACATTTAGCAGACTGCTCACAGCGTGGTGACGTCAGTCTGCTAAAGATCTGCCATAGATCGAGGTGTCGAGGTGATCGAGGCAGGCTTTACCTGTGAACAATTACCATAGTATTTTTATGACAGACTTTTTTTCTGTTATTATACAAGTTTTGAGGTTATTATGACCTAGACATGTTAATACATTCGGCTGATTTGATCGCTATTTCAATTGCTCTGTCGTGGTTGTTGTTTTCACCTGGACCTTTTCATGAGAAACTGCTTTTTTATAAGGGGGGAGGGGGTTGTCAATCTATCCTTATAGTGCACTTGAAGTACAGAAGTAGATACTATTCTCCTACAAGAGTCTTTACTCTAACTGGTTTTATAGACTGTAAATATATTTATTTGCTGAAATTAATGAATACTAATTGCTATGTAGCAGAAAGAAAGGGCGAGGACCTGCTGCAATCCTGAAACAAGACGCCTAGGTGTGCCTCTGCAGAGCTTCTCAGAGACAATTGTTGCTAATTATTCTATAGTTTCAGAATGAAAGAAATGTTCTCATATCATATAAAAGCCAAAGAGAACACAGACGTTTCTAGTTCTTTGTGTTTTTTATTCATACTGAATAAATACCTAAACAATATTCTGAAAGGGGCACACTTACTCAATATTTTATAAAACTTCTGGATGGTCTAAATACTTGTGTGTTCTTACTTAAATTTTATTGTGCTTTTGTGTATTTCTTCCAGTTCTGTGCAATAATGGTCTATAGTACAGAGTATAGTAGTAGTATAGAACAATGGACTTCCTACTCAGCAGCTTCCTGTACTATAGACCAGACACTGATGTTTTCACCCCTTTCCTGTAGTATATGAGCCTACAGAAATCCCCCAACAGCCCGGCTTTCTGTGAGGCATTGGGGGAGCAGGGAAGAGACCTCCCGTACAGGGTCGTTTCGTGTCAAAAAAAGGCATAAAAGTCGCAATTTCAACTTAACTTTGAACTTTATACTATAATTCATACAAAATTACATGTGATAGGACAATTTTTTTTATTGTTCCTATATCCTACATAGGCCTTGCTATTATCCTTTAAAGTCAGCTTTTAAAAAACTCTGCTAATAATGCCAATCTAGCTTATGTATAAAGCTGGGCATACACATTACAATTTTCCTGCGATTGTTTTTTAATCCGATCATCCATCCGATTCCAGAATCAATTTTAATTTGCGAAAACAATCGCAAACTGCAATATACCATGCATTCAATTTATGGGCGATTCTGTCCTGAAGGTCTCAAACGCACACATTTATGGGTTTGGAGTGGTGTTAGCTGAAGAACTGGTCAGTGACCAACAGCACACAAACAAAGGTCATTTCCACAAGAATCATAGATGGATCGCTTAAACTAACAGCACTCAATTCATGAGCTTTTTATTAAAATTATCCATCAGAACGGATCCGTGAACGATCGTTTTTCTGTCAGTTTTTTGACAAATTCTATAGCTGGCTCGCTTTTGACATGCTTCAATTTTTATTCAATCCGATCACATGTGATCGATTTTGATAAACAATTGCACTAACATTGATATAAAAATTGTGACGTGTATGCCCAGCTTTAGGAACAAGGCAGCAAGTTTCTTTCTCTGTTATGGTTTTGCACATAATTTATAAGTCTGAAGGTGGTAAAATATGAGGAAATTAAACATTTACAACTACATATGCATATATATACTATAAATAGATTCATTTAATTGCCACAGTAACCCAGTTGGAGACATATACCAGATTTTAATGCAGTTTAATGTGATTTTAATGCCAGATTACATAATAGCGCTAGTGTCGTAATGCACTTGACTCTGATAGCTCTACTTTTGTTGGTGCCTTCTTCATTATGGTTTTTGTTCCGCAGATGATCCTCAGATGTCTCTGTAGTAAAGTGTGAGAGCTGACCCAGCTTCAGTTGAGTGATAACAGTGTTGGGTCCTATAGGGCAAAAATGTAATTTCTGCGCTGCTGTGATGACATGACTGTCTTACCTTGTTACAGTCTCTGTTCATTGGAAGGCGGCAGTCATTATTAAAGAGCACTAATAAATATATCAAGCCGCTTGGTTCGATCATGTAATCTGGCAGTCGGCAGCGTGTATCTGAGCCAGCAGGCCCGGCAAAGGAAGGGTTAAAGAAAGGCTCTGTCTGCGAACAAGAAATCCCTTTTTACTGAAAGGATAATCAGACTATTATTATATCTGCATGGCTGAACAAACATCATTTGAGGTTGACAAGGCATTTCATTAAAATGTGGATTTTCACACGCTTCCAGCTCTGGATACGCAGTTTGGACCGGACCCAAGAAATGATTTTATAACGTGTACAGTTTCTTTTTTTTCATTCTTATGTTTTTTCTTTTTCATTTAGACACTGACATTGTGTTCTTGTTTTATTTAATACATTTTGTATTATTCTTAGCATGAATAGAATCAGAGCTGCAGTTATATTGTACTAAAGGAGTTTCTTGTGTGTTCAGCATCCATATGTCATCCTATATGACACAAAGTAGGTGGCTACCTATTGTGAATTCCTTTGTCTTTATTGTTCTGTTGTCTGCACAAGTTACATTGCCCTTTCACTTCTTTGAGAGGCTTTAGCTGATTATGTTGTAATGTAGTACATTTATCGTAAAGCAGGGTGTCAAACTCAGTTACGTAAAGGCTGAAATAAAAAAACATAGGTGGAAGAGTCTACTAGTCCTAGTGGAATCTAACTAAACATTCGTAACTTAAGGCCCCCATACACCTTACAATCTTTCCATACAATTTCTGTACAATCAACTTTTCTTTTACCAAAACCATGTAATATGAGGAGCTTTCTAAACCTTTGAATCACTATGTATTTTAGCAGGGAGGACCCGGCACTACATAGTTGTTGGTAGATCTAATGGAAACTGTATGGAGCGATCTTAAGGTGTATGGGGGGCTTTATGGTAGCCATACACGGGTAGATTTTTCACAAAATTTTCTGTTCGATCACTGTGAACGCATTTGGTGATCAAGTGCTGCCCACCATGAACCCAAAAAAATGGAATTGAACCTTGACCTGACATGTTGGTATTTTTGGTCGAATTGGTCCCTGCTCCTCAAAAACTTTTCTGTTGGTTTCTAATCCCGAGTGTAGTTCGGGGTAGATTTTAATAAACAATATGGTAAACCCTAGCCACACTCTGGATTTTTTTACCTGTTTGAACCATGCCCACACAGTCCTGCAGCTTCAGGGTCCTTCGGGACACTTGATTGACCTCAGTGGATCAACATCAGTGATGCCAAAGAGATGAGGGAGTGCCCAGACATGGTAGTTATGTCAACAGTCTACCGTATGAAGAGGTTCAGTACAGCTTGTCAATGTAATAATTTAGCAATCCGCCATCCAACCTGTTTGATGGAGCTGTTACCTAATGGAAGGGGGGGGGGGGGGCAAGGCACGGGCACCTGCTTTTGTTTCAACCTTCTTTCTCAAAAAATTCAATGATCATGTATTAAAAAAGAAAAGATATGAATACGTTCACATTATATTTATTGGATCTAATTACATGAAAATGCCTGTCAAGGGATGTAAAACATAAAAAAATGTAAAGATGTACCTGCAGTTTTACCAATGATGCACTACAAATTTATCACACTACCTGGAGGTGAAAATGTCCGTTCTTCTAGATGTTGCCGGTGGAAATACCTGGCAACTTAGCACATGAGGAATTCTAACCTTTAAGCCAGGACGCTCCTCAAAGTTACGACCATAGAAATGTAATACCCTAGAACAGTGGTTCCCAAACTGGGGGCAGCAAAAGTATTCCAGGGGCCCCCAACCATTATTCTTAACATGTGTTTGAATGGGGAAAGGGGGCTCGAAAATTTTCCTAAATAGAAAAGGGGGGCCCTGCAAGGAAAGTTTGGGAACCACTGGCCTAGAAGAACATTTGGGGTAAATAAATGAAAAAGTGAAAGGTAACTTGAGAAACATTGTACAATTCTACATTTTACCGTCAAACAGTGCCAGTGAATTGTTGTTCAACTTGTATGACATACACCGTATAAAACATACAATCATATCCAAATGATAAGTCTGGGTGTAGTAACTGCTCTTCTCCGGCAGTAAAGGGATTATCCATTTTCCTATTTTTTCAGCTGCGTTGTTAACAGGCATTGATGGGGTTGGTTATTTCAGGCTGAAATCACTAGCAGCAGAGGATGAGCTGTCATGGTTGACAGCCTAGCTATCTTGCCATCAGTCTGCCTGTGCATTCACAGTTCACCTGCAGGCATGTACGTTCGCTTGTGTGCCTGTCAGAGCCTGCCCTTGCTATGTCTTTAACTATTCCTTTTGTGTGTGTCTGCTCATACTTGTTGCCTTTTTGACTGTTTTTGTCTACAGCCAAAGGCTGGTTTTGTTCCCCTTTCATAACCTCAGAAAGCCCCCCGACCCCCACCCCTTCTCCTATCTTGAGGATTAGGCAAAGGCATGCAGCGTGCAGCACCTGAGCCAGGTGGTGGGGAAGACAGGTAGACAAGGTGGGTGTGCAAAACAGAGACCCTCCAACTATCTTCTTTGTTCTATTTTGGTGTTCATATAGTGTTTTCAATGTATTTTTATAGTACAATATATCTAAATAATATAATTGGATATACATCTATAGTAGTAACGCAACTGGACTAGGTTTGTTGATGTTTCATTAGTTATTTAACTGGGTTTCCTAGTTCTGAAAGGGTTATGCAAATACATTTTTTTTCAGAAATACAGCTACCTCTAAATCTATACTGTCATACAACGTCTTTAAAGAGAATTAGATTTGGATCTGCCTTTGTCAACATTTTTAACACAGATGAGCCATCTCTTGGATCCTCTGTCAAAAGGTACTAGATCCACAGCTCACCACGCATTAGCATGGTGGCCAGTTGGAAGTTGGCCAGTGAAAAGGGTACCCCTTACATGTGTCACCCATGTAAATATTGCCCTTTCATTGCAAATAAGTGGCACCCAAAGTAATGTCCGGGACACAAAGGGTGTGCTCCGATCCTCTAAGCGATGTGAGGTCATGACGTCATCACGCTGCAATCCGCCACTTGAGAATCGGGTGAGGATCGTAGCATGTATGCCTACCTTTAGTAATGTGTAACTTACATAGGTAAAGCCCCCCATACACCTTACAATCTTTCCATACAATTTCTGTACAATCAACTTTTGTTCTACCAAAACCATGTAATATGAGGGCCTTTCTAACCCTTCCAATAACTATGCATACTATCAGGGAGAACCCAGCACTACATAGTTGTTGCTAGATATAAAGGAAATTGTATGGAGTGATCTAAAAGTGTATGGGGGCTTTAGGTAGAAATCTGCACTACCGAGGGATTGGGGATCGAAGGTCCCCATCAAAAGTAATGTCGATCACTTAGGGAAATACCGACATGTCGGGTCTCTGTTCGATATGGTTTTTGTTTGATTTCTTTCCACCAAAGTGGATCGTTCAATGCGAGCGCATTCTCTCAAAAGAGAAAAGTGATTGCACCCTATCTGTCTGACAGTTGCATACACTATGCTAGAAAGTGTTGCTTGATGTTCCTAAACAGTCCAAATCTATTTTGTAATCACCATTGCTTTTCATAATTGATAGGTAGTTGTATATGTCTTCTGCATATGCATGTATTGTAACCCACTGCAAAATGTTGATTGTATATAAACACATATATAATATAACCGGCGCCTATCTTTGATTTATATATCTAATGTCCCCCTTGTTTGGCTGGGCTAGCTGGAACACCAAAATGTTGCATTGATTGAAAAACGCATTCAGTGCCTGTGTGCCTGAAATGTGAATGTGTTCCTGGCAGCAGCCAAAGTTGGTGCACCTGCCGGTTTTGGCATGGTTAGATGTTGCTTATAACATTCAGGAAGTGTCAAGTCAATGTTTTGCCTGACCCAAGATAATGCCAAGGATCTCAATATGTCCAGGAATGAGCGCTTGGAATGGACACAAGGGACCCCTTTATACTATCTCTGGGATCAAAGTCTACAATCTACTTTTTGAGGTTTCTCTCATAAATGACAAAACAAATGTTATGGAAAAAATAGAGAAAACTCCTAAGTGCAAAGCTGTCTGATCGTCTCTCTTCTCCGCGTTGCTTTGGTAGCGATAAACTTCAGTAATGAGATTTTATATCAGAGCGGTCCTCACAAAGATAATACAAGTGGCTTCGTCTATCTCCTCTGCAGTAAAAAAGATCTAGAAATGTTCTTCAGAAGTTGGGAAATATGAAAAGTGTTTTCATTCCAATCTGCAATATAACACTAATCTTCCTGAATACGCCAATTTTTTGTTTCCTCTGTTGTTCCAGCAAAAGAGGTCTGTGTGCGTATTGTTATGATGAGAAAGCTGTGCGCTGTTTGTTGTCGGATCCTCTCCTGCAGTTTGCATAGAATAAAACACCTGTTGTTGTACAATGGCCAGTTTTCCCATTGAACTTCGCTGGAGGGAAAATATCTCTTCTTTTGTGTTTCAATGCACTAAAACTGCTCAAACACTCACCACCATCATCATAGGAAAATGCGATATATGTTTTCACCACCCTGCAAAATCACATTCAGGAAATCATTCTGGAGGTTAATGATTTGTTTCACCGTATTCTGGGACACTGAGCATCTGATTCATTTGACAGTTGTGTTTAGATGTCAGTATTCTTCTGTAATAATAAATGGAAAGTCACGTTTTACTTCAAACAGACCAACCACACCTGGTGTGATGAAACCACAAGTGCCGATGATAGGACAGAAGGCAGCGAAAAAAAACCCTGTAATAAGTAAATCCTGGATGTTACTTGTCGTCACTTCTTTCCTCCATTGTAATGACACAGCTGACATTGCAGTGACAGCTGGGAAAATACCTGATCGTACTCGGTATATAGAAATACACATAGACCTTTTCCCCGTTTAAAACCATTAGGGCTTGTCCCCACATTAGTGGCAGCCGCCCCCATAGAGAATGGGGAATGAATGGACTCAGTAAAGAAAATCGTGCCCACGCGTGTTTTTTGACCACTTCCATTTATTCTCTATGGGCGCGATTGCCCAAAAACAGCCGCCGGAAAGTTCTGTGACTTATTTTTATCCTAGACAAACAAGTGTATAGAATTCTTACTAGGTAGTAGAGTCATGACTAAAGCTAGGCATACACGGTTAGATTTTAGCACAACTGATCTTCAATTCAATTTTAGATCTTTATCTTTTCAATGTCCATCGATTGTATCAAATCCAAAGTAGTCCAACATGGAGGGCTAGATCGGAAGATCTATGATTTTAGTTTTGATCAAAAACCACAGGAAAGAGTCATACATAAATGTGTTTATCAAATACAATCGACCTGCTACGATTTTAGTTAGATCGCTGTACAATCAACAACAATTTTCCAACATGTCTGATCACTTTTTGATCAATGTTTTGATCGGTATGGAACCATGTGTGCAGTATATGGTTTAAGTTCGATCGATGTAAACTTTAATTGTTTAAAGTCGA
>CM070033.1:35027542-35042843 GCA_036250615.1 Ptychadena robeensis | reverse complement strand
ACTTTGGGGAGGATTTTAAGGTACTGAAAAGTCGTCTTATACGCCAGCATATACGGTACTACAGTGTTGTAGCGTGTTAGCCATCAATGAATACAGAAATAACCAATAACTGGTATGACTTAAGCCGGCCATAGATGTGCCGATTCCCAGCATTAGTTGCAGGCGATCGACCGTCGTGCGCGTCGTGCGCATGCGCCTTCACAGCAAATCATGGTGGTTGGTCGCCTGCAACTACAGGGGTGCCCCCCTTGCAGTTTCAACCCTAAAAGCCAACAGGTTGGAACGCACAGCGATCCGCCTTTCCGGAACTTTTTGTGGCCGATCCTGTTGTAGTCAGTTACTGTGGATGAGGAGTTTCCTCCCCCTTTCAAGTTAATTCACTACAATCTTATGGGAATCCCTTGTTAGTGAAGCACACAGAATTCCCGTCAGTTCTGTCCACACATCACAGAGTGGTAACATCATAACGCTGCAATGAGTCTGCTACAAGCCGGCCATGGAACGAGGTGTCTATGGCCGACTTTAAACTCCAAACTTTCTGTCTGCAGTTACAAACTGTAAACATTAGGTAAATCAGCTGTCTTGCTGCTTGAGGAAGGCTGAGAGAGAGTAGCCCCTTATGGCCTGATGGGATTTAGCATTGCTTCAAAATAGTAGGACTTTTGCAGGAACACTTATTTAAACTAAAACTAACTCAGTTTTTCTTGGTCTCCCTCAAAGTTACACAAACATTTGATTAAGACCAAATCAGTTTTTCACGCATTGAATTCAGAATAACTGAAAAAAGATGATACATTTTAACAGAAGAGTCATCTAGGAGCAGTAAATGCCATGAGAGATCTACTTTCTATATATCCTGTATTTATATGTGAGCTTACTCATATATTTAATCAAGGGCTGGTCCAAGCAACATCAATACTGAGGTGTGGTTCAAACACAGGACGTTCACTTCTAGGGAGGAGAACTATCAATTAATAAAAATTATCTTTTAATTGCTGACAAGCTGAAGCTGTTTTGACTGTAGATCCTATTCTGCAACATACTGGGAACCGGAAAAAAAGGATTTAACATGGCTAATAAAACTGAATGTGTCTTGTGATTGTCTATAATGCTACTTACTGTATACAGGTGATGTAGTAAATCGCAAACCCAATTACATGTAAGATATCATTCTGGTAGCATGGATGCTGGGTATCCCTATTCTTGCTAACAATCAAAAACATTACCCAACAATATAATTGGCAAACTAGGCAATGTGCGCTAGTTCATGGTAGGCTATACAGAGCTCCCTCTTCTTTGTCTATTTAAGTGTGCAACAAATAAGCTGAGGTCGCACCTTTGCCTGGAGTTTCAAGGTACACAATTCAGGGCCACCATCAGAAATTTTGGGACCCCATACTAGGAATTTATTTCGGGGTCCCCTACCACTAACACAGGAGTGCCCCCTGTCCCTACCTGACGACAGACCTAACACAATTACCATTATATAAACATTGACTTCCCAAGCTCCTTCTTGGAGGAGGAGCTTGCTAACCCTTTTTTTGGCCTAAAAGCTTCTTTAACATAAGAAGGACCCAAATTTTCAAACTGCTATTGCCCGGGGACCCAAAATCAAAGCTAGAAAACTTGGCTAAGTTTAGTTCACAGTTACGTGGTGACCTGGCACACATTTCAGTTTGATTCCCCATCCAAAGTTTATGAAGCACTGTTCCAAGGTGGGGAATTATTTATATGAGTTTCATGAAATTATCATCAATTACAGTGTAAACATTAACAGATTTTATTAACTTAATGGAAAAGGAAGCTTTAGCTGTAGATGAATTCTAAGTAATCCAAATATCTCTCTATAGGAAGAGTGTCGGGGGAGAGTTTGGCAACTGTGAGAGAGTTAACTGAACCCTGTAGGCACTTCGTTTAACCTTGCTTGGAATGCACTAGGAGAATGAGATGTGATTCCCTGCTGAATAGATTCCTTTATGTCTCGTTCCTGGCAGCAGTCTGGCCTCAGGGGAATGGTTCAGTTAACACTATCTGAGGAGGGGCTCTAATAGAAACATTGAATCACCGGAGAAGATATTTATACTTTGTTCAATATTGGCATCCCACCGCTGTCGCCAGCCATCTGAGAAGAAAACATTGGTTGCCAAACTCTATCATCTATCCTCCATTCCTTCTTGTTTCCATCCCCTCTGCTTTAGACTGTAAGCTCTTATAGACAGAGTTTCAGCCTTGCAGGCTTACTCAATAAAGCAACAAGGGGCAATGCGCTAAGTGCCAAGTACAGTAACCTTAGCAACCAATCAAAACTCACATTGTTCTTGTCGCATTTCGAGGGCATTATGATTGGTTGCTAAGAGTTTCCAGCTTTATTTTTTTGTTTACTAAGTGACTAAACTAACTAAAACTTGACTTGACTAAAACCATGTTATGTCTTTGTGTTTTATAATGTTACTTCTATGCTTGTCTAAATCCTTACTTTACTGCCAGTATAAGCATTATTACAATGGCCTGTTTCAAATTTTGTTACAACACTTTTTTTCCAAGAAACTTACCCAGAGCCAACATGTTAAAGCAGGCCAATGCTGGTGTCTTTGTTTATGGCTGATTAAGAGGCTCTTTAGAGAGCCAGGGTGCTGAATAGTTCAGAGGCATGGCAGTAGGACTGTTGGCTAAGGTCTTATGGCAGAAGTGAGGCAGGGGGTACAGGGGTCTATTCCTTTGAGTGGAGTGACATAGCAGAGAATGGAAAAGTTGATTCGTTGCAGTAAGAAACACTAAATGGAATAAAAGAAAGCAAGACGTTGCCTAACAAGGCAATGGCCATACTCAATGGCATAAGTAACATAATACCCATGTTGTCCATCGGTATTGAATGTATGAAATCTATTTAAATAATGCTAATAATAATAGAGATATTATGCAGTGTTTTGCTATGTTCAGGTCTTAATGCTTGATTAGCGCTGTTGTTCAGGGCCGGTATGGCAGTGATCTGCTTGAATGGCAATGAATGAATGGCTGTTTATAAATGGACCAGAGTTAGAATGCAATAGTGGACAAGTACCTATAAATACCTATACCCCAGTCTCAGGAGTTAATTTATTTAAGCTAGGTGAACGCAAATGAAAAGTAGTATTTTGGTCCTTCACAGCCAACTTAAAAGCTTAGAAGCTACCCTCATACTACCCAATGCAATGACTTGCAGGATGCATACCTGTCAAGTTTCCCCTTAACTAATAAGAGAAAACGTACCGGAAGTGATGTTGCAGAGAGTAATGTCCCCCCCCCCCCTTCCTAAGTTCCCCCCACTTTTCCAGACAAAATGGGAGGGTTGATAGTTATAGCAGGACATCAACATGAAAATTGTCTCAATTTTCTGATCCTCATTACTTTGTTTTAATATGAATTTGACATTTTATAGACATTTTATCTCTATTGTAAGAGATATTTATCTAAAGCCATAACCTTCCATATCTGTTCTACATTCTGAGTCTGATTCAGAAAACAATGGTAGAGTTAATGCAAACAACTGTCCCACTCGCTGACTCAGTAACCTATGGGACCTGTCACTAGTTCTACCGTTGCCTCCTACCTTGGCATGACACAGTGGCTGAGATCAAGGCATTTTACCTTTCACTTACTCCCACTAGGAGGAAGACGTGATGCTAGTTTGGGACATGCGTCGTGTCTCATTAGTGACTGCTATATGGTTATAAATATGAATTAGAAGTTCTAATGAAATTTGCATGGTTCTAAAATTATGCTTTTGAGAGTCGTGAAGCTGCTGTTCAATGAAACACTTGAAGTGCTTAAAAACCAGTAGGATTTCTAACATTTATGTCAGGTTCTGTGCTGGATTCCCTAGGATGTTGTCTTGGTATCTGCATGGGGCAGCCTTTATACCAAAAATCAGTGTGTGCTGGGTTCAGATTTTCTGGTTCTGCTCCCCATTTTCTTTTGATTATATACCTTATTTTACCCTTTTAGATATTTTATTACATCATCAATGTGTTTTTGTTTGGTTGGTGGTGGTAGGAGTCAATAGGGTGCCATACATATTTATATGATAATAAGAAAGTTCACTCATGTGATTCTGAGCCACCATAGTTGAAAGGAATGAACTCCAATGAATGAAAAAGACAGGTCTGGGATAGAAAGGCTGGAAGGTACAAGGGTAGATGATGCTGTTTGTCCATCAGCCAGGAAGTGAAGCAAAGGTTATTTGATTTTCTCCATCTCCTCATTGCCAGAAGCTCAAAATGTGCAGTGAAATCATAGTAAGCAAGCCTTTCCTCTGCCCTTTTCACCTCCCAATCCTTCCAAATTCCTCATTTACTCCAGTTACAGGAAGGCTTTGGTGCTTTACTTTGGTCAGGGGTGGACAAACTTTTTGACTCATGGGCCACAACGGGTTCTTAAATTTGACAGAGTGGCCAGAGCCTGACCTGCCAGCAGTGGTGTTCACAATTCTGTATGGATGTACTGGAGTGACATTGTAATCTTTTGAAGTACAGTGGGGAAAAAATATTTAGTCAGCCACAAAATGTGCAAGTCCTCCCAATTGTCATCATAGGTATACCTCAACTATGAGAGACAGAATGGGGGGAAAGAATCCAGAAAATTATATTTTCAGTTTTTCAAAGAATTTATTAGCGAATTATGGTGGAAATAAGTATTTGGACAATATGAAAGTTCATCTCAATACTTTCTTATATCCCCTTTGTTGGCAATGACAGATGTCAAACATTTTCTGTAAGTCTTCACAAGGTTTTCACACACTGTTGCCGGTATTTTGGCATGCAGATCCCCTCAAACAGTGATGTTTTGGGGCTGTCGCTGGGCAACACGGATCTTCAAGTCCCTCCAAAGGTTGTCTATGGGGCTGAGATTTGGAGACCGAACTCTTGAAATGCTTAATTCGAAGCCACTACTTCGTTGCCCGGGCAGTGTGTTTGGGATCATTGTCATGCTAAAAGACCCATCCATGTTTATCTTCAATGCCCTCGCTGATGGAAGAAGGTTTTTACTCTCATGATACATGGCCCCAATAATTCTTTCCTTAACACGATCAATCAATCACGAATCAATCATCCTAGTCCCTTTGCAGAAAACCAGCTTGTTGATGTTTCCACCCTCATGCTTCACAGTAGGTATGGTATTCTTTGGATGCAACTCTTTATTTCTCCTCCAAATATGACTTCCTGGTGATTTCCTTGATTCCCGATTCTGTTTCTCATAGTTGAGGTATATATGTAAGTCCCGAGCTGTAAGCATCGGTGGGCACCCTTTGTGTGCCGGCCGTAAGCTTCAATTAAGATGCCGGTCTTCGTTGAAGTTAATGGCGTCGGCCAGAGAACATCGGACATGTCCGTTCTCTGGCCAGCCGAGTTGTGGGGCGACAGGGATCTGTCGGCCCATGTGGGCACCCCAGATCGGTGGCAAAATCGCCAACCTAGCCGATGGCTGTGAGCGCGCATGCGCATCAGTCGGTGGCCGCCGCTCAGTGGGTGTATGGCAGGCTTTAGTTTACCCATGTCTAGCTTGGTTCAATTGTGTGAGCCCAGCAGCCTCTGACAACTTCCTCGCCTCTGCCTCCTGGAATTCATGCACAGAGTGACCAGCCAAGAGGATTAGCAGCCCAACTATCCGGCCTCTGCTCTGCCTCATGTTCAAGACAATAAACGCACATAGACCCTCCCACCCCCCATTTTTGGGGGGGAAAGTGCATCTTATGGAATAAAAAATGTAGTTATTAGACATAGTTATTAGTAGATATAAGGTTGAATTATCTAGTGTTTTTGAAACACACAGCCAGACAACAGAACCCATGAACACAGCTCATATTGTTCAGCCATTACAGCGAAGTCACAGTGTCCCCTTTGCACACGATTTGGATAAAACAAACTGCGTAGACCTTTATGTGTCCATAGGGAGGTTTGATATTTAGGCATTACATTTTAAGAATCATCACTATAAGTGAAGACGGAGCCCCCAGAGACAGCTGCCTACCTTCCAGACACTTGAGGAAGTACTTGGCAGCCAATTGAGTAGATTAACTTCTACGTTTGTATATATTAAACATCATGTCACGGAGTGAATGTAAATGAATGTAGGAACGTGCTGTATTGTAATGTAGTTTTATTTGTGCTATACTGAATTGTTGGAATTTGAATTATGTAAAAATAAAGTATATATACACTAGGAGAGTATGTACATCTACATCGTAGAATTACAAAAAATGGCATTCTGTGTGGTATAGTGTATGTGACAATCTGCCAGATGTGCAGTCGCACGTGAATGGCTCAGATCTTCCAAGTGGCATTCAGGGGTGACATTTGGGGGGAAATCAGGGAATTAATCTTTCAGTTTTAAATAAAATATCAACTTTTCATAATAAAACATGGAGGCTGATTTACGAAAGCAATAGACCTTATTCACCTTGGGCAAGTAAATTATTACTTGAAATCAAATTGTGCTTTAGTGAATGAGGTGGAGCTCTGATAACATCCATTGTCAAATCATTTGCACCTAATTTTTTTTCCATTTTATTGGATATTCGTCATAAATGCTAGCTACATACACTTTGTTGGGTGGTCATGCTCTATGCCTTCATGTGAAACAATTCCAAAATCTCCCACTAGACTAGTGTATTGTTTTTACACGCCTTTGTATGTCTTTGTCTATTGTTTTGGGTAGCTGTTGGTTTTCCAGCGATTGAGCCATTTAATCAGATTTCTATGGGCAGCCTTTTTTCTCCCTAATCATTCCAATTATGACCCCTTCCCCATTGTCATAATTTCCCCTTAAATCCCCCCTGACCCATCCGGGCTCCTCTACTTCCCTTGTATACAGCGTGTCCTCCTTTCACATTCTTTTCTGCATTGCTGAAGAAGTGTCCTAGTTTGTCAGATATGATAAAAGTAACTTCCACCTCATTACGCCAAGCAGCAGGAACCAGAGGAGGGGGGCGAGGAGGAAGAGGATGGGGATACGCTGTCTATATGAACACACATCGCTCTATGTGGCTCTTTGTATAGAGGTGCATGCCTCTCAATGTTTTGTTTTGCTACATTTTGCAGAAAAAAACGCCGTGCATATAAGAAGGAATTCACTGCTCAGCTCTTCGTTTTTTATGATTTTTTCATCTGCACAGTCTTTTTTAGTTATCCGGCAGATTAAATACAGAACACAGAACTAAAATGTGCATTTTGTGGCAGGTCTTAAAGAGCTTTCTAATGTTTATTGCTAGAAAATAGTTTGTGTTGCAGGAGCAAAAACATTTATATTATGACAATAAAATTGCACTGCAATCAAACATGAAAAACTATTTTTTATTTTAAATCTGGGTTCCTCTTGATTATATTGTTTTTTTTAGGTTAACCAACTATACTGGTAGGTTAACTGGCATGTAAGTGAACTTGTGTTTAGACCAATCCAGGCCTGTTCAGAAAAAAGGGCAAAGCTTAACTAGCGATCATTTTATCTCATCTGTTCCATCTTCTCCTTTATATGGTGAAGTCATTATCAAATTTAGATGTGCAAATCAAATGATTGTGTGAAAATCACTTGAAAGGGAGGATTGTCTTTAATTTGCATTTGCAAAAATGGTACACTTCAATTACAAAGCTAGAAGTTAGTACCAGATACAGTGGCAAAGAAACATGGCCTACAATATTTATCTATTACAGTGGAGCCTTGAGTTTTAGCCAGCTTGACTTAGGACCAACCTGAGTTAAAACCAAAGAGGCCAACACATGTTTCCACTTTTGATTTTAAGCAAAGACCCGGGATAGTAGAGAAGTGTTTGTAAGCTGCATTTGGAGTCCGTATACGCATGTTTGAGGACTTGGCCTCAAAATAACTAAAAATACAGAGAGAAGGAAGAAAGAGAAGGTAAAAAAAGCAATCACATGTGTTGATGTGACTGATCTCACTAATAAGTACACCATGTCATTATGGACCATTTCGCTAATGTAAGGCTGCAGAGCCTTCCAAAGAGAGAAAAGACACTTCCAGATTCCTGATGTTCATAAGGTAGGCTTCCAAACACTTTCTATTCCATCCTGCGATGGTGATTAAACATTTTTGTTTCTGGTAGAGAATGCCATCAAAATCATAGGTGTTTCTTGTGAATTTCACATTATACGATGCAAAGGATAGGTAGGGGGGATTTGGGAGGTTCAGAACTAATTTTGGGCATTTGCATTATTATTTTTTATGGGAACCCAACCCTTAGGAATTGAATTGAGTTCATAAGGCAAGGGCCCACTATAAATCGCATCAACATATTATGCAGCGCTTTACAGAGTATATAGCTAACTGTCTCTCAGAGAAGCTTACATCTATTTTATCCAGGAATTGGTTTGGTATCTGATTTATATTATATGGTTTGTTTGTGGAATATTTTCTAATTGAATAAACTGTTTTTAATCCTGTGGAAATATAAAGAATTCCTAATTACTAACTTCACCCATCTAAAACATAGAGGGGGCATATCTCCTACTCCATTCTAAGAACAGAGATGCATGTTACACAGTCCGATAGGGAAAGAAACAGAGATACTTCTTGGTGGAGATGGCCTTTTAATAGTTTGGGTTCCTAAGGCAGTTGCTTATATTTTTGACAAATTCTGATTTAACATATTTTAAATAGGTATCACTTTCTCAAAGCTACCATTTAGGAACACGTTCAATATAGAGCTTTCTTTATTTCATTTTGGGGGGGGGGGCCTTTATTGATGGACAATTACATGTGCAAAACTAAAGTCACCAAAAGAATATGTTTCAGTGGCACACTGATCTTCATATTCTAGGAAGTGACATACATAGAAGTGACCAACATGGAATTAGTGAACTGGCCAAGGACGTGATGACTTTTCTTATAGAACATGAGCCTCTTGTTAGATCCATACCATAGAAAATACACCCATTCTTATAATCAATCCTCAATAGCAAAAATATCAATGTACTCATTAATGGGTATAAGACAGTATCTGTTGTATAATGTTGATATATAATTGCAGCATTATTTAAAATAAAAAAGCAGATGTGCCCCATTTGCTTATGACATGAAACTTGAATATACCTGGTCATAATCTTACTAAAGCAGCCAACTACAATACGAGGACCATGTGCTATAACAATTTCAAGCATTGTTGTGAGATTGCAAGACATACACACTGGCCAAACCAATTATCTGTTGAAATTTCCGGGCATATGCCCACAATTGCGCTCTTTGTTACGCAGCAAGAACCGAGTTCTTGTGTGAATAGGCAGGGTATTTGTGGAGCACTCTCCAATCAGAGGTGCTGAAAGTTAATCCTGTACTGTAAAGGAATTCACAATGACTTGCCGCACTGCACAGAACCTAATCCTGAAGCTTTCAGAAATATGAAACAGTAGATTGGGAGTGTTGGGTTTCAGTTCATGCTCTGGGGCAGAGAAGGGCAGGTTACGATAACAGGTAAGAAAGAAAGGATCAGCATTAGGAGAAGTAAAAGATGTAAACATCCCATCATTAATCACATTGGTATTCTGTACATACTAATGAAGATGTGTTCCAACCAATGTACTTGACTAGAAAAGTAAACACAATCGTCAGACCCATATGTTTAAATATGTAGTATCATACTGAAGTGAATACAAATGAAGATCTTTATTCAGGCTGAATAACATAAATCAAAAATTATTTAAATAAGGTATAAATAAGAGTCACTCAAATCATTCAGGAACTAGTAAATTATCATATATACTCCAGTGCATGTCATGGAGATGTAAGGTAGGGCTGTTTTCGCGAATTTTTCTCAAAAAAGTTCAAAAATATATTTGCAATATTTGCAATACTTTTGATGATGATACCATTTTCAGAAACTTTACCATTCATTCGCAAAGTCTCTCAAAGAAGGTGAATAAATTTTTTCCCATCCACCCTCTGAAGTTTGCAATCTGCTGACATGACCTCTTTCATATACTTAGACAATTCACGGTGATGTCCTGTGTCTTAATGGTGACTGCACACAAAGATTTCTGCAATTGCCCAGAGTGTCCCAGGCATCCCATGGTTTCCTATTCCTTTTGTTCTTACAAAGATACTCATTCTTCTACCTGCCTCTAAGAAGGTGCCTTGGGGCTTTGATGAGATGGAAGTGTTGACGTAAACCTTTTTCGTAGAATGATATGTGAAGTCTTGGAATGTAGATGAACTAAGTGGAATCATGTAACATGTCTTTTCAGGACAGAACAACAGTTGTCTTAGTCATTTTTCAATTTGTTTTCTGATATAACAAAAGACATCTAGTCTACTTTACATCCAATGTAACCCTGCTCTTTCTCAGTTCACACGTCTTGGGAACTGAGAATCAAAATATTTTTACCACTATCAATACTTTAAGGCTATGTTTCCACCAGAGCGTTAGGCCGCGGTTTAAAATGCAGTGTGGTGATCAGTGATCTCCCGCGGTCTCCAGCGATTCAAACAGCGGGCTAGGAGGGGGGGGGGGTGACAAGATGTCCTGTCCCACCCCTGCCACTTCCTGCTTGATCGCACCCATAGACAGTGAATGGGCGCGGTTAAGAATGGAGACACGATTTGTAACCGAGTCTATTCACCTATATGGGCACGATCGGTGGCGATAGGCCATACGCGATCTGAAATGCGGTAAGCCACGATTCAGATTGCGGATCCCACCACATCCGTGGGCAATCACTGTGGTTAAAATCGGTCGCGGGTGATCGCGGAGTGGAAGTGGAAACATGCCCTAAGATTGACTTAACATGTGTTGCAGCTGTTGTAAAATGTGGTTTTACCATAACCATAATGAACGATCAATATTGTATGTAATAGACAGCTGCATTTTACGTATATGTACACACAGTTCCCATGCATGGCCTTTGTCGTTTTTCAAGTTTCCTAGTTAAGCTGTACTACTTGCCCAATTAATTTCCAGTAATCCCCCAATGCTCCTAATTACTATCAAAAATGTTGTGTATCCATACCCTGTTTTGTGAGATCGAGCAGGTGACGTCAAGGGTTCTCTTCTTTCTCTTCCATTGGTGAAAAGTCCTCATGTTCAGACGCTCAGGTTTTGGGACGAGAAGTGTCCTTTGTTGCTTTCCCTATGGCTTGTATAATGCTTTCCATGGTACCCCGGCACTGAATTAAATGCCAGGAAGTCAGGACTAATAGTTTCTGTAGACATATTTATTTTACCTGACTAAATAATATTTCTCATCCTGACTTACGATGGAGGAACACCTGACTCCACAAACATGTACTGCAAACTATACTTTCCTGTACCAGGGGTATCTACTGAGGGCATGTAACATATAATTATGTGTATTCACTAACCCGTTGTCACTAAATAGTGTAATGATTATGTCATCTCCATAGGCACCTTAATCCATGCCCTAACTAATGTTACCATATGAGATTAACCCAAACCACATTCCAGGGGATTATCTGAATTTGCAAGAGATTCATTTATTTGTCCCCAAGCACAACAGCTGTCCACATGGAATGTGTCCAGGCAGAAAAGTGAGGGTCAGGAAGGGACTTGCCTGGACAACAACATAGCATTTTGTATTTTTTAGCTAATATTCAGCAGAAGATGTACTCAAGCAGTGTTGTTCCAGGTTACTTGTAATGTTGCAGTTGACTAAAGTTACAAATCTCTGGGATCATCAGGGTTCAAACCTCATTCCATGTTTTGCCACATAAGAAGTAAACCACGTTAAAAAAAAAGTTATTTTTTTCCTGCATTTTGTCATTGCCTAAAAATGATTGAAGTGGTTTGTAAAAATATATCACAGAAGCAGGACGCTCAGAAATAAGGCCTAATAGAAAAAATGAAAAGATCACAAGAGTGCAAACAGTCAGTACTTGAGTGGCGCGCATGATGAAACGAGGAAGAACACAGAGCCAGCAGCTAAAGGCTTAGTGGTGTTAAATGATGTATTGAGCACTTTTCTAGTCTCCTGTGACATTATATAACCACAGTTCCTATTAACACTTTATGTATCAGCAATAATATAGAGATTCTATACCGTCTGATTTTTACTTATTCTGGGACTCCAGGGTCAGGTCACTGAAAGTTTTCAGATCAGCTGTCATGTTGAATTTTGGTGGTGTAGTTATTGTAATTTATGATGAATGGCACAGAAACCGTCCTTGTGCGGTTATCAGTGTATTAAAAGTATTGGCAGCTTCCTTTTTTATGAAATATTACTCTATCCAGGGTCAGGGGTTGCTATTGATGTCCTTAGAACTACAGAAAAGGTATGGCTGACAGGTAATGTGAATCATTAGCAGAACTGAACTTGTAGATCAGAGGCAGTGAAGAACACATTACTGTGCATCATGCTACCAGTTAGATTTCCATTCCTCATTACACTGACCACTGACCCTTTTTTTGGATAAGGCCGATAGATATTTAGTCTTCCCTACCTATCTTCTTGTTCATAATATCACCATACTGCCAAATCCCCCCCCCCCCTCCACATGGAACTAAAGGTTTGTTTTGAGGCCCCCATACCCCGGGTCGGATTACGCGATTACGGGCAGATCGATTCCGGTGTGGCGTGCACGTGAATCGATCGTGCCGGAATCGTGTGCAGCCACCTTGTCCGTCCGATCACGGTCCGATCGTCGGGGTGCCCAGACTCGGATCCGTCAGAGAACCAACATGTGGTCTTTTTGATCCGATTCTGCACAGATCAGGGGGAGTTGGCCATTTGTGAGGGGAATCGGGAGGTGAATCGGACACGGCATCAGTCCCGGAATCGTGCCGGATCCGCTCGGAACAAGGGGTGGTATGCGGCGATGGATTCTCTTAATTGGCCGATTGTCACACCGGCGATTCCCGGCCAGAATCGCCGGAATCGATAGGAGGAGAAAATCGATTGGACATGGACATCCGACACGTGTATGGCTAGCTTAAGCTGATTAGATTGTCAAGCGCCATGGTGCAGGTCTCAAACTCCTCCTGGGTCTAGTTGACCTGTGTTAGCTTGGTCAAACGATCGATCACAACTCGGATGAATGCACAAAGTGATATTTGATCCTAAATTGCACGCAAAATTGATTGGAGAAGGAATTGGACCTGTCTGTAAAATTAGTCGATCCATGTGGAATGGGGACGTTAATAGAGACATGCGATAATCGGACAAGGTAGAAAGGGGGTGGTTTTGGGGGGTGTGGTTGCGGGGTGTGTGGAGGGGGTGTTGTGAGGGGGTTTTCCTTTGGGGGGGGGTTGTGGGGGGGTGGTTTGTGGTTTGGGGTGTGTTATTTTTTGGGGCTTTTTTTTTTTTTTTTTTTTTGTTTTTTTTTCTTTTTGTGTTGTTTTTTCTTTTTTTTTTTTTTTTGTTTGTTTTTGCGTGACAACCCACATTATCAATTGCAGATTCAAACAGATGCGAGCGGAACAGGCATAAGGAATTCGAACAGGAACGGAAGACGTCTTATGGTACAGTGTGCCATCACTTTGGAAATGGAATTGATCCTGGGTGGCATGCCACCATTGTTTGAAACGATCGCTGGGAAATCTACACGTCTATGCCAGCATAATCATAAAAGTTCTAAATGATGTTTAGACATCAGCCCATATAAGGAAGCTGTGTTACCCCATGCAATGACAGGCACGGGGTTGAGGCAAGACCATGATTATAAATGAGGTACCAAGGACTGCAAAAAGGGGAAAAAGGTGTGGTGGGGCGTTTGGTATCTAAAGGGGCCTATGATGGGTGATGACAACAGTCCAGAGGGTGAAAGACAAAAAAAAGAAAAAAAAGAAAGAAAAGGGAAAAAAGGGGAAAAAAGGGAGACCAAGGGAAAAAAAGGGGAAAAAATGACAAGGAACAGAGGAAAAAAGAGGACTCCCCTTTTTTTTCCCGTCCCCCCCATTTGGATTCTCCGAGATGAATGTCTTGGTGTACCATTACGCCGGAGGGCACCAGGTTTTAATTGAAAGAGTTAGCTGGCCATACACCTTTATGCTGGGCATACACACACCGAGTAGGTCAGACCGACCTACTCCGATGTGTTCCGAGATGCTACGTGATGACGTCATCACTTAGCATCCCGTTGCATGTGGGGGCCCCTTCAATCGGTCGGCACCCTTGTGTGCCGCCATAACTGCGATGAGACAGCCGTCTTCATTGCAGCTTATGGCATCGGCTTCGCATCGGCTCGCGCCGGCCAGAGATTATAGGACATGTCCGTTTCTCTGGTCCGGCAGAGTCTGTGGGGCGACAGGATCTGTCACCCAGTGGCACTGACGATTAGCGGCCTAGTTTTAACCTACGACGGCGCGAGAGTGCACGCTCGTCGGTCAGATTAAAAATCGCCCGCTTATCGGCATGTGTAGTGCTAGCATAAGTTTCTCTGCCAGTATCCTTTAGATCTACCAACATTATGTAGTGCCGGGTCCGTTGTCGATTGAACACAGGAGACTTATAGAAGTCCCTCAGTATACATGGTTTTGGTAAAACAAAAGGAGATCTAAAGGAAATCTGACAAAGAAATCTAAAGATATATGGGGAACCTAAAGGCTGACAGATCAGAGGTGGAGTGCAGCGCGATGAAGTCTTCACGCTGCACTCCGTCGCTCACAGCATCGGCGTGCACCCTTTTTGTGTCGGCCGTTAGTTTCAATGGGGACTCCGGTGGCGGCCTTTAGTAAGGTCTCTGATACGATTTTGCTTACTGCCCAGATAATGCTCTGTTCTGGAGTTTTTCTTCTTTCCTAATTGCAAAGGGTCTCTGTAAAATCAACCACTTCAATAGTTCTGCTCTCTTTAGGAACACAATGATGCTATTAAAGCCACTGAAACTGTTACATGTGCCATAATGACAGCCAAGCAGCTGGCTAATTCTTTATCATCATTTTCACAAGTTAAATTCATATGTCTTTCCAAATTACCCACCAATGTTTATATTCCCTTTCTTGTCTTGTCCTCTGGCTTTCTTCTGTCTAATTATGTATATTTAATATTCAGCAGATCCTTTTGAGCTTTTGTACTTCCCTTAAGATAAGGTGCTAATTGCAGCTTTTTCCTTTATGTACACATTCTGCTTATTGAGAACGAAATGTTGTCACACAATGAAAACCAACGGTTAGTGAACACACATTAGACAAGGGGTGCGCATATCTATCAGCAGGAAATCGGTACTTTGAAATAAAGCTATAAAACGGTGGTAGATCCTGGTCAGTAGCTGCCAAAATAAGAAAATGTGGATTATGGTCAAGCGACTAGCTTTTTCAGATGGTCAACAACAGTTGGATGTACGGTATATGTATATCAGTCAGGGT
>CM070033.1:35012272-35027532 GCA_036250615.1 Ptychadena robeensis | reverse complement strand
GTCTATAGGGGGGGGGGAGATGCTGTATAACTGACATAAGAATCCTACTCTTACCTTTTGGCTTTTTTGTTCTCACAATTACATTACAGCATTGAAGTATTTAAAAAGCCTAAATTGTTTATTACCTTAATAAAAACTGTATGAGGTACTAGTATTTTGAATTGTGATGCAGAAAGATTGGAATTTGATTATTCTTTAGTAAACTGTATTTTTAATTCTGTTAAGACAAATTTTCCCCCTCAAAATCAGCCCCCCCCCCCGGCTGTGGTTGGGGGGGATTAGTTGTGTGACTTATAGACTGAATATACAGCATGTTCCAGCAGAGTGTGTTCACTTGGTGTGAGACAGAGCAGAAACAGACTCAGGCTATCAGCCCTGTCCCTTCTCACCCTGGAACCTGCTATCTACATATTCACACGAAGGAGGGGCAGTGCGAGTCTTTCTCCGCACTGCACACTTCTCCCAGTAAGTACTAATTCTCAGTAAATCCCCATTCCCCTCCTGAGTAAATACTAATATACAGCATGTCATGCAGCATTGAACTTGCAATTCCATGTGTGCATACTTAATGAGCCACTCAGTAAGTATGCTTATATGCAATTGCAAGTGCAGTGAATCTATTACCTGCTGTGACATGCTGTATGCTGGTTTTCACTTGCTAGGAGGAGCCATAGCACAATGGAAAGCAATTCAAATATTTAAAGAATTGGCCTGTGAAACCTGGAGAAGGGGGTCTAAGGCTTCTTTAATAACTTAAGTTAGCAAAATTACGAGTAATGTCTGCATTGACAAAGTTCATCAGTCTATTTAAGTTTTTGCTGAAAGGGCTACACTGTACTTAACACTGGTTTAGCACTAGGCTTTTTGGATACTTTAGTATGCTGGCTGTACATATTCCATCTTGAATGGACTAATTGGCTTCCACTCATTGGCTTACCACGTAAAACTAAGTCTACCTCACCCACATCTTGGACTTGTTAATTTCCAAGCTCCGCTCCACAGAATCCATGTTTCCATACACAGAACACTGATGATTGTGATTAAGCATAATACATACGTGCAGTGTGATATACGTCGCTTTATAACTTTAGGCTGCAAAAAGCAATATATATGGCCTCATCCTCTATCCTAAAATAAATCAATCAGTTTTTTTGTGGTTTGGGGGGCATACTGATACCTTCTGCTTTAGGAAAACTCTAATCTAGTTTCCAATATGTGTAGCTGTATTACAGTGTATTTGTCATCCCCGGGGCTGCAGGTGCAGCATCTGCAGACATACATAGAACTGACATCCTTTGCTAAATAAGAAGCAGCTTGATTTGCTGTAATTATGGCTCTAATTCCACTAGAAACTTTCTAGATGAATGTGTGTCAGGAAAAGGTGACACTACTTCAGATATTCAGAGGAAAAAATTACTTATCTTGGCTTCTTTCAGGGGTCTTGGTACTCAGCTCTTCTAGGAGATTCATTCTCATGGGATGGTGACTACTTAGATCTCCCAGAGGATGCCGTTTCTATATTCCTCTATATTCTCTATATTCCTTTACAATTCTTCTCTTTATTCTTTGTATTGATATTTGTAATGGTAAATTACATATGTGGTTGTTTTATGTACAGCAGAACGTCATATCATATCCAAGCACATTGGGTTCCAGAAATTCACACATGCTTGCAGACTTCTCGCCCATATACGCCAAAGCATACTGTATTTCCTACAAGTATAGGTATCAATTATTCATGGGTAGTCTTCTATTGAAGCTCGCTATTACATGTGTTCTCCCTGGGATAAGTAGAAGTGGATAATTCCTGAGTGGGAGCAAGGCTTCTGAGTGTTGTGTGCTACTTATGATGATAAGGATTCTGTGTCATTGGCTGTATTTGTAGTTTATCAATAACAAGGTCTACAACACACGTCATTCATCCTCTAAAAGATATTGTTCATTAAGGGTTCTCTTTTTAAAAGGAAATTGTATTTATTATAAGTTGGGCTTTCATTTATTTTAGTTCATGGGTTCACTACAAAGGCTATGTTCAGACATTTCACCTCTAGTGACGCCTGCCAGTGAAATCTGGTATTGCAGTTCTCAGCAAAAATCAGTAACAATTGCATTGAAATAACACATGGCAAAGTATTGAACCCCATACAAAACTTTGTTTTGATTCACATAATACAGTAAGGCATTACCAATATGATGCAATGTACATAGCCACATATATAAGTTCTGTATAACCACACCCTTGTCAATTGTTCCATTGAGTGAAAAAAATGTTTACACCTGGAAAAGCTGGATGGTCATCTGTATAAACCACCATGTGTAAAACAGGGAATATTCTATGATTTTTTTTGTAAAATATTATTTATTGAATTTCAAGATACAAATACAGGTTCAAAAAACACATTGAAGAAATAGAAAAACAAAAAAATAAGTCGGGGAGGATACACGGGTCAATTAAAAACAGAGAATGTTGCGTTGCCTTTTAAGAGGAACACAGGTGGTGGGGGTCAAAACATGGGGTAGGGGTTTCACAGGCAAACCGTCAAGCGTTACAAACAATTAAACCGACACAGAGATATGAGAGGCGACCAGAGACCCAGTGACCCCACCCTCCAACTAATGGCTGATGTTTTTAAAGTACACTTCCACAAAAATTATTATCAGTTACAATTTCATATATTTCTCAGAGTTTACTGTAAATCCTCTTTTGGCAGATTCCACGATAGCATAGCTGTTGTAAAATAGACACTTACATAAGACTTCATCCGCATGTACATTTACCTTTTAGTTTGCTTTGTAGAACATTTAGAGTTTATATATTTAGAGTGGATAATAGGCTTTTTTAAGCTTTTTGTTTGTTTTGTAAATGGTTCAGTTTTCATACTGAATTTTTACTATATTTTTCTAGATAAATTTATACTGTATGTACATTAATTAAAAGGAACGGGATGACTGTAGTTTGTTGTTTTTTTTCTTACATTTACTCTCTAACAATTCCATAGGGTACACTGGTAATCATCTATAGACTCATATAGATGTATTGGATGCACCATACCATAAAGAACTTCTGCAGAGTAATGAGAAATCCCCAGGGCCTGGCTCCAAGGCTGTTGTTATTATTATGTGATAGTAAAATACCATTTGTCAGTTTTTGTTATGTTTAGCTGGGAGACAAATGTCCGACCCTTAATTAGTTTTAGGTTACATCATATTACAAAGCTGTAATTGCTAAAAGCAGGCTTATCTAAAGTGATCCTCACATCCACAAAACCACAAGCTTTTAAATTAAAGTATTTATTCACAAGGACGATGCCCTCACCCCGTAGCAACAGAGGAAGTAATATTGTAAAGCATGTCACATTATGAGAACCAAGAGGAAATCTCCAACATTATAACTGATATGTAACTACTCTGCGATGACTCGTGTGACCTGTTGACTTTATCTGTGTTTCTATATAAAGACAAAACTATTAATTTTAGTTACAGATAGAGAACAGAAGGGTTAGGTCATGTGGCCACTTCGTATCCTCCTTTTTATTCTCTCTATTTGTCCTAAAAACTGTCACAGTAAAAGAAAGCAAGAGGAAATACTACATTTATGAGCTAGAGTTAAGGAAACATTTTTCACCTTTTTCAAAAAAATTATGCTTGGCTAACATTTCGTAAGTCATGCATGCTTTAAAATAGTGGTGCGCAAACATTGGGGCCTTTGCACACTAGCCGTGCTTTGGCTGCAGGTTCTACCGGTCATATATGCATTTCCCACAGATGTGTCCAGGTGGAAAAGACTTTCAGAAAAGTCCAATGTCCACCTATTCGCACGGAGCTATACCAGAAGTGATGTCCCTGACGTCATTTTTGGTATATGGACCCAGTTCGTTGTTCCTAAACCGGAAAGCACGATAAAGTACGATAAAGCACTAGAGATCAGATGTCTCTGCCCGGTCTCTGGTGAAAATAATTCTTCCTCTGGCTGGACCAGGCGCAGAACGGTCTGGCCGTAGGAAGATTTATAGACTTCTTCTAAGCGGCGAAGGGGGCGGGTTTAACACCCGTACTGTTTGCGGCGAGAAGAAAAGTGAACATACAATGTTCACCGCGAACTGTCAGCACAGCGGACATTTCAGCCATCACTAGTGTCCATTATCAGTAAGGAACCATGAACTTTGCATTGTGCTGTGGCACAAACATGTGTGCTGTTTGGCGTTTGCATTTTCACACTGGTCCCATGTTGCCTGTGCAAGTCCAGTTTGGGAACCAATTTTATAGTTGTGTACTGCCTATGTGTTTTTTTTTTTTGCATGTTTCACTTTAAGAAAACCATGGCCTAGTAAACCTGAACAGACCAGTTGCCTTTTTTGCTTTAAGTAACCAATCCAATACTTTTTTAGATCAGAAATGGATCAATAGAAAGCGCTAAACCACCCTCCATGTGCTGTACAATATCTGGTTTTATTTCTGATGGTATTTTTCAAAAATAAATTGCTCAGAACCTTAATCACATGCCCTCTGTGTTCATACACTTATTCTTTTGATCACAATTTTACATCATGGTCAATATATATATATATATATACACCTGATCCAAAACCCAGGAATCAGTCTCTCAGGGACCCTGAATCCCCTTCAGAACCAAATGTTATCAAACATCAGTCAAAAATTTTATTGAAAGTAAAACATTTTTCTCTGTGTGCCCGGGCTGAAAAGCCAAGCTTTCAGATATCCAGACAACTGTCCTTGGAAGTTCTGGGTCTTGACATTTAAGTCAGCTGCGTTAAGAAATTCAGTTGGATGACAATCAAATGTCTCCAAGAAAATTTCAGTAAAGCTCCCCATACACCTTACAATCTTACCATACAATTTCTGTACAATCAACTTTTCTTCTACCAAAACCATGTAATATGAGGATATTTTTAAACCTTCCAATCACTATGTATTCTATCAGGGAGGAGCCGGCACTACATAGTTGTTGGTACCTTAGATCGCAAGGAAATTGTATGGAGTGATCTAAAGGTGTATGGGGGGCTTAAGTCCAGTTCCTACCGCTAAGATCAGTGCCCAGCTTACTTTTAGGGCATCATCACTGGAGATCCTTTCTTGTCAATGACTTGTTGAAATTTGGTTCCATGCATATAGCAGGGTGAGAGTGATTCCCACTGACATTCACACTAAAGGAAAGAACAGATTATCAGCTCTGCATGGAATTTTTACAAGGCAAGCGTGAACTAAATGAAGAAAAACTCTGGCAGAATAAACCCCATGTGACACCTTCGGGATGCTTACCTCCCAGACTGTTTTAAATTGTTGGCTTTGCTTACATGCTTAGCTTCCCTGATATAATTACAAGGATCTTATGAAAACCAAGGCATGTCATTACTGGCCATGCATGAGTCCCCGCCAAGCAGGGAAGGAAGACTCGATGCAACTCAGTCTACAACCAGTTACCTATTCTAGCCCTCGGGGATCTCTGCAGGTCAGGATCTCCTTATACTGCTGCATCAGCAAAGGTGGTATAGTCACCAGCCTAATTGTTTGGAGGAACCAGCAAAAAAGAAGGATTGCTTTCACTGCGGAGTCTTTCAAATTTAGGTCACACTGTGTGCGCAGTACAGTAACATTGGCTAAAGTCACTTAGCAAAGGAATTCAAAACTCTTTACACATTCCCAAAAAAATAACATTTAACCAGCCAGTCAAGAGGAATGTGTAGTCATTATTCTTAGATGAAATGATTCAAGCTTGATGTAAATAATCTTCCCAATATGTGTTAATCTTTAGAATACCAAAAATGTTGTTTCTATTAGTGGTTTGAATATTAGGAGAGCTATCACTTTTTACTTGCGTAGGCTATGTTTTTCTATGTTGTGCATTTTATATAATCGTGGTGCACCATTGTTCAGTTTTACAATGCAAATTTCAAGTCATATTTCAAGTCATTAAAAAAAATTATTAAACGTAAGAATGGCACACAAAAAAACACGAAACTGCAATAATACATTCATCTTAAGGCCCCCATACACCTTACAATCTTTCCATACAATTTCTGTACCATCAACTTTTCTTTTACCAAAACCATGTATTATGAGGACCTTTCTAAACCTTCCAATCACTATGTATTCTATCAGGGAGGCCACTATACTACATGGCTGTTGGTAGATCTAATGGAAATTGTATGGAGCGATCTAAAGGTGTTTGAGGGGCTTAAGGAAGACAATAACTGCATGGACATTATTTGGTGGAATTCTTAAGCCCCTCATACACCTTTAGATCGCTCCATACAATTTCCATTAGATCTACCAACAACTATGTAGTATAGTGGCCTTCCTGCTATAATACATAGTGATTGGAAGGTTTAGAAAGGTCCTCATATTACATGGTTTTGGTAGAAGAAAAGTGGATTGTACAGAAATTGTATGGAAAGGTTGTAAGGTGTATGGGGGCCTTTAGTGTGAGAAACACTGATGTAAGTGTCAGCGCTATAAGAACACACAGAATGTTTTATACCTTTAGGACGAATAATTGTTACAAACATATCAGAGTGGCTTCCTTAGGGACGGCACATATCAGATTTAGCTGATGAGAATTTTCATGTAATATAAAGCTGTGCTGAAGGTGCAGGTGAACATTAGGAGAGCTATACCTGTTCATTACACATGTAGGCTATGTTTTCTATTTGGTGCCTTTTAATATAAGCGGGGTGCACCATTGTTCAGTTTTGCCATGCAAATTTCAGTCATATTTAAAGTCATATAAAAAAAATTGGTAAAAAAATAAAAAGGGTAAAATTTACACAAAACATCTTAAGTTTTAACATCTTTACCTTGGGTGCCAGGCTTGAGTCCTGGGGAAACAATATCTGCATTGAGATTATTTGGTGGAATTCTCAAACTAGGCATACACAGCTTTATTCTTTTATAGATTCTAGTACAATCGAGTTGCGTGTGTGCGTTCGCGGCGCTCCATTGTGCTCGAATCTATAAAAAATAGAGCCGTCCAGCCTTTCTTGCATAGGACCCACTAAATGCTAGAAACGTCCCTGGTCCCCTTCCAAGGTATCAGACGGGATCAATGGTGCAGAAGTGCTGCACCTCGATCGCACTGGTATTAAGCCTTGTATGCCTACTACTTACCAAAAATTTTGTGGATTTATTAAGTGAGAAGCACTGATGTAGGTGTCAGTGCTATCAGAACACAGAATGTTTTATCCCATTAAGACAAATAATTGTTACAAACAATCAGAGTGGTTTCTTTAGGGACAGCACATATCAGATTAAGCTGATAGAGAATTTACATGTAATATAAAACTGTGCTGAAGGTGCAGGTTACAGGATCATCTTCCCACTATTTTACTGTCCTAGGCACAACCATGTTCTAAGTATAAACACTTTATTAATGCAATGTATTGTATTTATTCTGGCAAAAAAAACACATCCAGTCATTGCTAGGCTTTGCCTCTAGAGTAGTTTCATGCTTTGTAAGCTGCCATTATGACAGCCTGAAATAAATGTTATCTGACAAATAAAGAGCATCTTTACTATTAACTTTTTACGCATAGGATGCTTTTTTTTTATAATGGGACTAATTTTAACCCTATTCCCCATGATAATGAGCACATAGGTTCATAAGTACCCCTTACCTATTCCTATAAAGGATATATCAACATACAACAATAACAATGGAATAACAAATGGAATAAATACAAAACATACTTACCTTGATTTACATAAAAAAAATATTTCATGTAGCATATTCCCACAGGTGCCCAATGCCTTATGTTTAAGGGAAGAGGTGGCAGTTCTCCTTATTACTTTGAAAACTTGCCATCACTATTAAATTATTTTATTTTCAATTTTTTACTTTGATTATATTCCAAAGAGAGAACTTCAAAAGCTTCTTACACAACTTGGCATCCCAAAACCATATGTGAGAACTCCGTGGATATCATCAGTCTGGAGAGAGCCCCGCGGTTCTATAGCTGGCCATACACCTTCAGATTTCTCTGTCAGATTTCCTTCAGATCAGATTTTGTTTTACCAAAACCATGTAATATGAGGACCTTTCTACACCTTCCAATCACTATGTATTCTATCAGGGAGGACACTATACTACATGGTTGTTGGTAGATCTGATCTGAAGGAAATCTGACAGAGAAATCTGAAGGTGTATGGCCAGCTTATACCTCTGGTGTACCCTATACTTTTCCCCTATTTGCATAGGGGCATGGGGACTTTAATGGCCAAAGAACCATGCAGTTAGTGTAAGTCAAACAAATAGTTATGCAAACATATAAAATTTAAATTATTTAATAGTCCAAAAAGTCCATAGTAGTAATCTCAGTTTTAAAAAAATCAAAACAGAGGGAGTTCCTCAGGATACTGTGATCCTACAAACTGCTGGCCATGAAGTAGTCCATAAGAGGTGGACGCGACCCTATGATCTAGATGGTAATAGAGACCCCCAACGTACGTTTCCATCATCTTCATCAGGGGGTCCTATGAGCTATTTTGGGTCCGTTTTAACGGGTTTCAGATCATGAGTCAATATTTGGTGATATAACCAACGTTGTGCTCAACTTAACACTCATTTTTTTTTACTCTGTAGAACACACATATACCTCCAGAATGTGCAGTTTTATATACTCAAGAGGAGGTAAAGAAATAGTTCTCATATTTTACCTACACAGGATATTGATGTCCACCTAGGAGAAGAGCTGCAAGGTGCTCCTAGATTAAACTCATAAGTGCCAATGATAATTCTTGTGACCTAAATCAGTTTTACAGGGAGCCAATGCTTCCCTATAATCCTAACAATACATGACCTAAATCTGCACAGACGCTTCCTAAAAAGAACGAGAGGAGATCCGGTTTTATTATCGTCTGCATAAACAGCTACAAATATAAACTAAACAGACATTGTCAGCAGTTAAATCGGTGAGGCTTTGACTTTACGTTGAAGTGGCATTTTGATTGGAACAGTCAAGACAGACAAGGCCGATCATATGCGACCGCTTCACTGCAGGATGACAAAAGGCATCTCGAAGAGTAATCTATGGTCCACTGAGCCTGTCCACTTTACTGATGGTGCCATTCTTACAGCCTTTTGCACTGTCAGCTTGTTGTACGCTTTAAATTACTGGCTACTTAAAAAAATACAGGTATAACTATTTCATTATTGGACAATGTATTGGGCAGCCACAACAGTGTTTTAAACCTCTTAACATCCTTGGACCCAAATAAAAAAAATGGTAAAATAGACTGCATAGTTACAATATATGGTGACCCATTACAAACATGTTGTAGTCTATTTTGGGTCCCACCAAATAGGCTAAGTAATGAAGTAATGTTAGGGTCTCCGAGGGATCTCCAGTCTAAAGTTTAGGTCAGATACCCCACTGTCTGCTGTGATCTTCACTTATAGTCAAGCCTCTGCTTAAACTTTGGTGGCTCCCAGAAATTAGGCATACAAAGTATCCAACCTGAGAGCTCAGACCGACAAAACCCTCCAGAGACCCCTAGGGAGCAAGTACAGAGCCAAAGGTTAAATGCAAGCATAGTCCAGGTACAGGGCAGGGGTCATACATGGACAATCAGTCCAACTGACACAGTATCCAAGGGGTTAACCAGAAGAGTTGTCATTGTACACAATGTCAAGAACAAGGAACCCAGCAGTCCGGGTAACTGATGCTATCACGGGCAGGGTAACCATGCACCATCAGGGTAGCAATGCCTGCCGTTGTGGATGATAAAACCGAAGCTGCGGTGACAATGGGTGGCAACAATGGTCATGTTGATGCATGATTATCAGGCGGAGCGGACAGAGAGTCCAGAGCGGGTGTGCACCAGAAAATGCTGGTGCTGGCGTCCCGTAGCCCTGACAGTTACTTGTATTTGCTGAATAATATAATGGTGGCTCCTCTATAATTGTATCCTGTATTCTCTATATTTGTATCCTGTAGCTAGAGTAAAGCTACGTGAGTAGCTAACCCTTAACATGAACATGAATCTTAGATGTCCCATTGTGATTGTCCCAGTCATTTTTTTGTATGATTTGACATAATAAAGTCAGCGGTGTCAGTTCAGATGTTTTCATCCAGGTAATATCCTTAAATTAGGCCATACATGGGCTAACTATGGGCCTGTTGATAACTGTCAGGATACAATTGGTTTAAAAATTGTCACTGTGTCTATGTGTGCTGTGATATATAATGTGGCAAACTCACAGTTCAAGAAAATGCCCCATAATGTTTATCCCCATAAGTGCTGTGATTGGGGGAAATCCATGTGACATGTAAAAGTGATGATTACTCTTTCTGCATCAATTTTGAAAAGCATCACTAAACACATAAACACCCAATAATAAAACTCATTACAACAGGCACACGGATATCTGCTGTCCATTAAAAATACAAGTTTTCTGGGTACAGACTTGAAAAGTTTATGTTCATCAGTGAATTGTTAACAATCCAAAATTATTTTATTTGGCTGAATATTGCTGGAAAGGTCTACTCTATTTATTATTAGAGATTTATGGGTTGAATTAGGGTTGAACTGTGAGCATAACAAACCCAAAGTAAAGTGGGTCATGACAAATCAGCATCATTTTTTAATGACTGTGTTAGAAACAAATAGATGTACAGTAAAATGGAAGCTGCTGCTAATTGCACAAAGAAAATATTACATTTACCCTAAAGAAAGCAGGCAGATGTTGTCGGTAAGGCTGAACAGATGCAGTGGAACAACAGAAAATATAAAACATCAAAGCACTTTCTGACTTTAAATACAATGTTCAGTCAAAATTCTTTTCTCCAGCCTAAGATTGCAATTGCTAATTAATGCAGAATACTAATAATCGCTTGAATGTAATACTTATACTGGGTTTCCAGAAATCGGGCTGGAAGTGGGGAGTGCCAGCATTGTAAACACTTGGTGTTGGTGGGTTATAATCTGCATTGGACAGTTCACCCAATAGGATCTGCAGGGGTGGTGCTAGGGAAGACCTTATCACCGGTCAATGAACAGACTTTTCTGAGAGAAGAAATAGCAGAAGCCGTTTCTCTTTTTGTCACCCTCTGTCTGAGAAAGACCATAAGATGTGAATTGCAAGACACAGAACTACAGATATTTAGAGAGGTAAAAAAAAAAGTACACATAATGTGTTTTTTTTTTTGTAAATTCTTTTTATTGAGTTTTAAACCTACAACAGTACATACAAAAAGAAAACATAAGCATAAAAACAGCCATACCAATCAAAAAGATACAGCACACCCACAAAATATTGCACAGAACCATAGCTGTCAATTTCGCCAGCCGGGAATACAGGGGGGATCACTTCCGGTTTTGACCAGCATCTTCCTTGTTCCATATTCTGGAAGTGACGTCAGTGATGTCACTTTCAGTATTAGTAGATTAAAGTCCCTCTCTCGCATTTAGTTCCTTTGATTTTGAAATTGGGTTAATTTAGAAGGGAGGGGGTTACTCTCCCTGGTAATGTCCCACCCTGCACATCATCTGCACAAGCGGGTTGGAAACTTAAGAGGGAGAGATTGTGAAATCAGGATTTTGCCAGGAAAGCCACATAAAAAAGGTGACTTTCCCGGCCAAAAGGGAAGGGTTAACGGGTATGCACATTACAACCACTGAATATGTATCCCCATTACATGAACAATAGGCCATCATCCAACAAGCAGTTAATGAATATATCTTGCACCGTAGTCACATAATGGTCAGTAGTGATGAGCGGCATAGGCAACATTCGTATTCGCGGCATGCCGCGAATTTTATGGGAAACATTCGGAAAATATTCACATTCGGCAATATTCGGGGTTTTTTTTTTTTATTGCGAATATCGGCAGTTTATTGCGAATTTCGCGCGTGCAATATATGTTTAACATGGCGCGCATTTTTATGCGAAATTTTTAAGTGACGATTTTCGCAATATTCGCATCACCCCAATATTCATTTAAAAAACTGTTGATGGTGTTGCTAAGCTCTTGTTGCAGCCTTCCCATTCGTCCACTTGCATTGAGAGGCATGTGTAATGGATAAAAAATACCGAATATCCGGAATTGCGAATATTCGGCAATATATTCACCATCTTCGCGAATTTCCGAATTGCCGATATTCGCGATTAATATTCGGAATCCGAATATTCGCGATCATCACTAATGGTCAGACAGGAACAGAAAATGTTAAGAGATAGTATATCAACACAACCAGAGACACATACCCAATAAGATCAGAAAAAAAAGAAAAAAGAAAAAAAGAATAAAAACTAAATACAACAACTAGAACCAAAAGAAAAATAAGCAACAGGCTCTGTGAAACCCAACGTGTCCACAGGAATTGTGCTTTGAGTATATTACAACTTGAGCTCCTGTGTATCACATGTATACCAAATTAACAATGATTGCTCCAGTTTCACAACAGTCAACAGATTCTTGTCCATTAGGACTTTCCCTTATAAAATTCTTTAAACAATGTGATTGTAGATGTATTAGCGCAAGAACAAGTACTGACAAGGATTTTTTGTACAGTTGAATCTTCAGGACAAACTGTCAAGGGGTCTCGTCCTTTTCTTTTTTGTCTTAGCAGTAATACACAATATCAGACCTGCTTGAACTGAAAAGAATGGGACAAGACTCAATAAATGATCACAGACAGTCCTCTGCTTTATTTCTTCCCAAACACAGAGCCCATTGACACAAGTTGTGTTCGGCATGCTTGGTTTGTGCGGCTCTCTAGTGCGCTCTGGTGTACAACACATAGTATTGGAGAGTTCAATGAAATAGTACGAAGATCTGTGGCTATATAACAGTATAGTCTGTGTTTCCTAAAGAGACTGCAAATTTTACATTTGAATGGCTGACAGGTTCACTTAACCACTCACAGCTTATAAATTCTATTTTTTTAAATAGATTTTGCAACTAAACATAAATAATGTTATTTTTTAACATTAATTAACCCATCCAAAAGTTAATTAAAATATCATGGGGGAAAGTTAATGATATAATTTCCCAGTTGATTACTCTCTTTCCCAAAGGAAAACTTTGCTCTGATTCCGATACTGTATGTACTGGGTTTTATTAATTGAATCTTGCTTGATTGACTGGCTAATTGATTTATCAAGTTTAGGTCTTGCAGAATTATGCTCACAGAATTTAAAAATACCAAGTGTCAGCGATAACTTAAGGCCCCCATACACCTTACAATGTTTTGATACATTTTCTGTACAATCAACTTTTGTTCTACCAAAACCATGTAATATGAGGTTCTTTCTAAACCTTCTATCACTATGTATTCTATCAGGGAGGACCCGGCACTACATAGTTGTTGGTAGATCTAATGGAGATTGTATGGATCAATCTTAGGGTGTATGGGGGGCTTTGCATATTCTATTTTAGAACTTTGTAAGTGCAGAAGGGCACATGTTGCTGCAACCTATACAAACACATTCCGAGAGCTACTTTAGGAGTTTGCTTTTTAATGCCCCACAACACTAGGACTAGGAGATGAAAAGTCCTTAAACCAAACAGGAATGGGTGTTAAAACTGCAACACAGAGCTAGAATCTGTGCTGTACTGGACAAATTACAGGGGATGAGAAGTCTAGTTGGCTGTTGTCTGCAGTAATATTTCTTGTTATATGGTTGTCAATTTCTCATGAGCAAACTTCAGGCCTGTGGGCCATAAGTGGCCCTTTAAGCTTTTTAATCTGCCCCATGTTACACTCCCCTCCGCTTTTTGCTGCAGTGGAGTCCACATCAGCATACTTCATCATTGTCATGACTACCTGTGGACACTATTGTATTGAATATGTTGAAGGGAGTGCAGACATTGTGTACTGTGCAACAGTCGTGTAAGCATTAAAACTGAGGCAAGGGCTTTCAGCACACAATGCAGTGATACCTCTAGCCTCCGCTAATGTTAAACTACCACATGTTTCTATGTGTTCAAAATACTTCCTTTAAAGGGAACAGTACACATTGAAGCTTCAGCGTAACTGTTTCTTCATTTTCAACTCGGCTCACTGCTTTGTTCAGTGTTATATTTATATGACGTTTAGGGATGCGGCAATATCACCTGTGTTAATCACATGCCTTGTTGGGGCATCGCATACATATGCATGACTTCACGCCCCTCATGCGGCTTCTGGTGGGTCTGCCGGCCAGGCAGTGGAAAGCCGAGGTTGACTTATTGCCCTTGCTTGGCCGGCAGACCCGCTGAAAGCAGTGTGGTCAGGCAGTGAGGGAAGTCATGCATGTGTATGGAATGCGCCAACATCCCTGTCAAGGCATGTGATTAACGTAGGGGTAGTGGCGCATCCCTAAACGCCATATAAACATAGTATTAGCTCATCCATCTATTCTTGGTCCAGCCCCTCTGTCAAATTTTAAAAACCTATTGTGGCCCACGAGTCAAAAAGTTTACCCACAAGCATAAATTTTTTTTTATAAAGTACGTTTAACACAAAGCGGTAAGAAGCACATAACAAACAATTTTTAGGTAAAGAAAGCATTTTGTTTTCAAATGACTTGTTGTAAAAAAAATGGCCACACACGAAGAAGAAGAACCCTAAAATAGGTTCAGCCCCAACAATTGACTTTCATTAGCCCTGCCTTAGGAGTCATTCTACGCTTTTATGTAACTCTTCATTATTTAATGTCATAAGACAGACTTTTTAGATAAACAACCTGTCTTCAGTTATAAAAAAAATTGTAAGAAAATGAAAGCAGTGTCAAAACATTTTCCGTTCTTTGGCTTTCTGTCTCCAGCAGGTTGATGTTGTTGCCGGTTCTGATTCATCTTAATGAGTAGGAGCAGCATTTTCATACATGCAGTGATGTGTTTCATACGAGTAAAGCCTCAGTGGTCCTTTGTTGCATATACCTAAAATACCTGTGAAGTTTGAAAAGCACCACACATAGCTCATCATCAAGAGGCTCTTTTGTTGGCCTTATAAATGGCAACGCAATTATCAGATTTATTCTTGCGATAACAACCTGTACACGAGGGCTATATAGAACACGCCGGCTTTATAATAACTGGACAAATGTCCACTTTGGAATGTGAACTAAACACATAGGGGGTCACTAATAACATTGATACAACTTTTCTCATTATACAATACAAAGAGTCTATGATGCCGAAGACATTGCAGAAATGACCGCCCTCACCTAGTTTGCCAAGACTGTTTCCCTGAAAATAAGGCATCCTCTGAAAATAAGGCACCCTTAAATTTTTGCCTCCTGCTGAAATATAAGACATCCC